>VXAV01008633.1:374296-402930 GCA_013399715.1 Alectura lathami
ATTGGAATGTCAGAAGTATTTTTTATATTAGTCTATCATTCCCCAGAGTCAAGGATCCTCTTTGCTTTCTCATAGCACAACCTCACTACTGCATGACACAGAGGACATTAAAGATGCTCTACAATATCTGATAGATGCCTGATGGTAAAGGCTGTATCAAACAACATTCCAGTTTCCTCTCCCACACACCTCATTTCAAACGATGAACTGGAATGTTAAAAAACGTGTAAAGAAGGCAATTTGTTAAAGAGAATATCATTAGATTAACTCTATATTTTCAGCTACCATTGAGGTTGAGCATAAGCTGAAATCATTGTGGGATTCAGAAACAACCCTTCATAGATCAAAGACCAAACTTTACAATTTACTGCATGGAACAGGATAGTGAGCCTTTAAAAAGTTAGAATTCTTTGGTGGCACTCTCTGTGTGCTCTTGGGAATCTCCCAAAGCAGAAGGATTACATGGATGCAGCCAGGCTTTGAAGTTTGTATGCAAAGTTGTGACTATGGTTGGTTGGGCACTGGGAGCCTGTGCTCTTGCTTTGTAGTATGTATGTTGTACAAAGAGAAAAGGATATTACCTGTAAGAATACTGGAAGAACACGGCCACCTCTTCTATATATGTAGAGTTTTTAGTACATATGTATTCATGGGAACTAAGTTCAAGAGTCTGAAGAAAGGCATTAAGCACCCACGAGACTTCTGTTCCTCATGGACAGATGTGGTAATTTCTTGAAACCTCCCTAGTGGGAAGCTGACATTCAAAGAGCTGATACACGGTACACGGTGGAGGAAAGCAAGAATTTACTAAAGAGCTCAGAGCCTTTCTGCAGGGGGTAAATGAGATAAGTGGAAAGGAAGATATGGAAAGAAGAACAAAAGCAAAAATGAATGGATGGGGAATAACTTCCAGGCCTTGCTCTCTCTGATAATCTCTCTGAGACATTGGTAATGTCTCATGGGTGTTTCCTGAGCTGTCTTTTTATCTTTGTCTCATTTTTTTCCCCACAGAATACCATCTGCCTTGCATGTGCACCATGAGGCCTGACTTTCCCCCACCCTGTTCCTCATATTTCATTCAAGCCAGTTAGGCTAACAGCTAAACCTAGTAACAGAGGTTCATGCCTATTGCATAACTTGTGCAGGAGTCCAAAACTAGGATTTGGAGAGTGACTGTTGAGCGGAGAAGCCCCTGTTTCCAAGGGTCCTGATCAGGCTTTGGTGGCAACCAGGTGCTCAGACTGCCATGGCTGTGAGCAGAGGGAGCAGAAAACTCTGGGTATTTGGGAAGCAGCACATCTTCTTGATTCTTAATGCATGTCCAGGGTTAAGCAGCAACTAGGCATGGGAATTCAGATATGCATTTGGGACCATTGCCTGCTTTAGCCACGTAAATACTTTCCTGGATATAGCCTAATTCTTACAACAGGGAGCAAGTCCTAAAGCTTGCAGTGCTAGGCTTTTTATTGGATCTAGCCTTAAACATCTCCCCAGAGCCTGATCTAGTGAAACCCTTCTCCACCCTAAACACCCTACACCGCTAACACAGCTGATGACGTNCAGACACACTTATTAAAGGAGCAGCTTATATCCTTGCATAACCTCATATACTAGCTCAGATTTCCTTGCAAAACAGATGTATTCACTCCCCACGGTTTTGTCTTGCTCTGCCTCCTTTTTAGATCCAAATCTATAACAAGTTTATAATGAGGCGGTTAGCTATCTGTATAATTTAAACTATAAGTTCCTTGGGGTATGGACTTTGTTCACATGTACCAGGCACACAAATGGCACTATATAAACACAAGGGATATTCCACTAATTAATAACAGCTCACTTCAACCCTGCTTCCAAGGGTGACTTACACAAGTGGGGACATTTTAATGCTATCTATTTGCTCTGAGGACTGCCTTCTAAGTAATGCAAAGTAAGAAGATCATTCTAAGTGTATGGAATTGTTTGTGACATTAATTTAGTCCCAGATGTGTTGAATGGTTCTAATATGCTAGGCTGAGAAGCTGAAGCCATTGAACATGAATGTGGTGGGTTGTTAATGTGCTTGATTATAAGGAAATTAGAACACTTGTTGAAATGTTGTCAGCTGAGTTTAATTTCCAGTGGCTTTATGTGAGCGTGAAACTCTTCGATGAATTTACATTGCCCTGGATTTTGCTTTTCTAACACTGTAGTATTTCCACTACAGTATCACCACTATAGGTAATATTTTTGCTCACTGAAAACAGCAGAATATTTGTAGATGTCATTGTGCATGGGACAATGATGTTCTCTTCTAAAGGATCCTTTCTATAATGGCAGTGACCTCAATTTCTGTCACTGCTCATAAATGACACAGCTCACAAGCTGTCTGTGCTGCATTTGCCAGGAGTGGCAAAACTGTACTCAGGTGTAGAAATGCATGGTGTTGCCCTCCAAGGCAAAGACTAATGGTCACATTGGTCTGTAAATCATTTAATTCATGTAAAAACAGCTGCACATTTTAGTGTAACTTGAGGCAAGTGATACATTCACGGTTCAGTAGATGGAAGCCTCCAGTTCATGCTCTTGGCTGCTGTAATTGCACTGTGAAAACCAGCTGCCAGCACATCTGGTATCACACAAGGAGTGACACTTGTGTGGATGAAGAAGTTGTTCAGATAATTCTAAAGCCAGTTTGGGCTTACAGATTTCTCATCTTTCTATTAGACTCTCTGAGTGACAGTCAGTAGTACTGCTACTGGCCTGATCTCAAATTAAGTGCAGAGCACCTGAGCTGTTGTTTTTAGTCTCATGCTTTTGCATTGGTCATCTGGTAGAATGGTGAGATACATAATAATGGGTGCTGTAAAAGCTAGGGGGCTGGATAAAATTTCCCAAGCTATCTAGATGTAAATACTAGGAAGAAAGGTTTCAAGCTGGGTCAAATCAAGTATTTAGCCCAACTAGGAATTTTCAGGGTCTTATAATATGATGACTGTTTGTGTCTGAGACCCACCAGCATAGGCTTCTCCTCAGATGTTGAAGGGATATTGGAAGAGATCCTTTGTTCTTAGATATTGTAAGAGAATCAAGACAGAAAAATAGCTATCATGCTGAAGAGTATGCTGGAATGGATCTTCCTCAGCAATTTTGACTGATTATTCCCTATTTTGCATGGATTGATTGAGTATTTTCTGAAGTAGAATGGAGATTCCAGCATAGTATTTTGTTGGGTAAAGGTCCTTCTCCCTTTTTGGTACTACTTCCTGAGAGGTAATGGATTATGTCAGAGAGGTAGAATACAGGGGACTTGATCTATCTGTATGTAAATAAATCATTGGGTAAAGTGTCCCTTAGGAAATGTTTGTTGAAAACATTAGGTAGAGATGACAGGTGTTAGTAAAGCTCCTGTAAGGCAGATATGAAACTTTATGAGGGAAGCTGTCAGGTTTGGAAGAGGTTACTGGATGTATTCTTCTGATACAGTGGTTCTTGAGTCATCCAGGGATTCTGACACAGACCTGATGGGCTCTTTGCTTGTGGCACACTAGTGCTGTATTAAACCATGTTAGGGCTTTTAGTACATATCTGCACTCTATAATGGCCATTGAGCTTCTCCTTTGACAAATATTTGCCTTTTTTTTATTTTTTTTTTTCAGCCTGTTCATCTCTCCCTGATGAATATGACATTTATCATAACTGTAAACAAGAATTAAGATGGAGGAAACTGATCTCCTGTTGTATGTGTTACATATATAAATAGTGTGTCCAGTGATCGTGAATAAACTGATTACCAGGTTGGGGGATGAGAGTAATTTTCAACTACTTGAGCCCATCAGATTTTCAGAGTTGTCCTTGTGGTATTCTTTATAGCTGGCCAAGCCTGACTGACAGTTTTATTTAACCACATTTAAGTCTTATTTTTTTCCCCATTATTCTAGGTCATTAGTGATGTACTTGCTCTCCTTCTGTGTTGATATAATGTGAAAGGAAGTATTCTGTGTCATGGGAAGGATCCTGACACACCCTTTTGACCTAGATATTTTGGTTATCAGAGGTCGCAGGGGATGAGACTCGATGAACCTGCCCCATATTTTATTTTTTTCACTGTGGTCCAGAAATGTGAATTCAGGTTCTTTAATTCACAAAAGTATATGGACCGGATTATCCCCTTTGCCAGCTGCATGAGTGTGAGGAGAAATCTATAAGTAAGAAGCACAACTGAGCAGTTGCAGAAGGGCATCTTAACCTGTTGGGCTTGTGAAATTAATGCCTTGCCACATAACACTATTTCAGCCCGGGTGGTCCAGTGCATGGCCTATGGGAATCTCACTAGAGGAAGCCTATGCCACCTAATTCCACAGTGCTGCGCTCAGAGGAAACTGAGTTTTATTGAACTCGATCAAAAACTCATGATTTGGATCTGATACTCATTTTCCATCCCTGTCATCTGCCCAGACTTACAAAGACAGACCAGGCAGCCTTAATGAGAGGAAAGAGCAGTGCCCACCTGAAAAGCCTAAGATTTCCTTCCAAAGTACTCTGACAGCTACCAGAGTGCTGTGAAAAGGGATAGATGAGGATCATGTCTATCTGCTCCTGCTTGCCTCCCAAATGAAGTTCATGGACTGGTTGAATTGGACTCAGCTTTGTGCTCAGCAAATCTAATACCCATGTAAGACTTCAGTGTCGACTTCAGACACATCACTGGCTGAAGATTCTTTCTGTTCCTCCAGGGCAGTAGGCAGGGCACCGCGCTGGTGGTAGGTAAGCAGAATAGTTCCTTGAGGGAGAAATAAAGTCCATGTTGTTGTTTTAGTATGTGTCAGTACAATAAGAAGCCTTTGTTGCCTCTGGAGGACAGAAAGCTGGTGCATTTCTCTCTTCAACTGTTTCCATTGTTCCTCACTATTTCACTTGATCATTTGCAGCAGCTTCTGGCTGGTGCAAAGTTAAGAAAAAAAATATGTAATTTCAATGTCAGAGAACACCCTGCTGTTTTTGCAGGTGAAACTTCAGCTTCCTTCCTCAGGTTGCATCTACATTGCCCACTGGAGTCCTGGGACAAACATCAGCCATGCGATGACTCTCACACCAGAAAATCAAGTCCCTGAAGGGAGAGGAAGAGAGGTGAAGGCAGCCACAGTGGAGATAGGGAAAGGAGGAAC
This sequence comes from Alectura lathami, assembly GCA_013399715.1. NCBI lineage: Eukaryota > Metazoa > Chordata > Aves > Galliformes > Megapodiidae > Alectura > Alectura lathami. The sequence continues at coordinate 379,441 of VXAV01008633.1, forward strand.
TGGAGGTGGGATAAGTAAACGGCTAACAAGACTATTCTCACAAATATTGTAGTCAAGACTAGAAACTGATTTCTTATGCAGTGCTAACCACTAGTATTTTACTCTGAATTTGATGATAATTTTTGAGTTTCACAGAACACTGTGCAGAAAGCTTCTTACAAACCAGCTGTTAAGTGCATAATGTTAAATTTGAGTGTGCCAGAATAATCTGCTCATTTCAAAGATCTGATGTACTGAGGCTTTTTCTTCCTAACTGGCCATGCAGTGCTTCAGATTGCTTATTAGAGCAGTTAGGCATATAGAATATTAATAGAAAATATCCTGCTTTTCTATTAAATTAAACTGACAGTTTAAAATTCAAATACTCTGTATTACCTTCCCTTTTGAATTGAAGACTGGTAATGGAGGAAACACATATTCAAGGTGATTTTTAGATCATTTTTAAAGAATAACTAATGCTAAAGGACAAGAATGTGAATCAGAATGTGCATTTCAAGACAATGTTAATGCAGATACTCTCCTGGATGGTCATAATATGAACATATTTATGATGACAAGCTGTAAGATTATGGCACTGTGACTGCCAAATTTTAAATCTGAACAGTAAACAAAGGAACTTGTTGCAGGCATTTTCAAAAACTGTTTTAAAAGGACAACTGTAATGAGGGCAAATTCTCCCAGATCTTTTCTGTATGGATGGATTTTCCTTATGTTATAGAGAAGTGTAAATACACAATAACAGAAAATAAACCTGGAAGAAATATGATCAGGTCATCAAGCCTATGTCCCCCTCCTCAGCTATATCAGAATGAGGGACCTGTCTTTCCTTGGTGAAGAGTTAATTAATGATATATTGTCACTTCTGCTCATTTTAATATAATACATAAATCCTTTAATAATTAACTGAGTAAACTGCAGGGCTTTCCAAAATTTGAAGTGCATTTTTATGTGCCTTTTTCAAGGACAACACAACAGTTTCCCATTTGCAAGTGGCAGTCAGCTTCAACAGAAATATCCCTGGGGAACTGGAACAAATTTGAGAGGTAAAGCTTTCCAAGTTCTTGTCAGAGCTGGTCGACACAGCTTTCCTATTGTAGTTCTGAAGTAAGTGCAGTTTCCTGCCATCCTGGGGGAGTTTAAAAATTATTCCTCGTTTCAGTTCCTGAACATCTGAAGTCTGGACCACCTGGAAGCAGGTGTAGATTTTGCACAGAACTGGAGGGGAAGGAAAACTCATCCTTGTAGATAGTAAGGGGTGGGGACTCATGTGGGAGGAAGAGCTGAGGTCCCCATAGCCATTTACACTGACTAGGCAGATTTCAGGGGACTAAAAATTAGATTTTTGTTCCTGCAAAGGGTAATGCCAGAGGTGTAAATATTCTTTATATAAATTGAATTTCTCTGATTGAGTGTGACATCTCAGTCTGCATATTACGCACAGAGTCTGAAGTCTCAGTACAGCTACTCTTCACAGTTCACTCATTTCTTGAATTTTTCTCTGCATATCAATGGGTTTTTATCATTTTCTATCATGCTGCACAAGTTCCATTGGGACCATATGAGATGCTGGGCAATAAAAGTCTCTGGTCCTCTAGACCACCTTTACCTGAAGCTTGCCTTGCCTGTGAGTCACCTTCAGGCCACGGAGAGTTTTCCATCCTGAGTTCCCTCTAGCTCTTACTCTGCTACTAGCAAGACATTTCACTATCAGGATCTCTACATCCTCGAGAGGGAGCGCTTTAGGAAAGAGCAATTCTGAAGATCCCTGGTCCTCAGGGCATGGATTCTTGTTGCATCTGGTTATTGTAAAGAGACATAGTCATTGCAACAGACAGTTCACAACCTAAACAAACAGAAGAGTTAAAAGGGGGCAGAGAGACAGAACACGGAGTTGGGAAGTCATCTGTCCAAGGTCATGCAAATGATCAGTGCCAGAAGTGTAAATAAAGGAATAACAAACATCCTGGGCTCTCTGTCCCTTTGTGTAGGCAGTGCTAACTGCTGCCAAGATTTCTGCAGACGACTAGCCATCAAGTACATTTTAAAATAGTTTTTTTCCAAGAGAAATAGTTTCCTGGTCTCCTCAGAGTCTTATTCTTTCCCCAGTCCAGACTTTTTATCAGTGAGATGAGAGACCTGGTCATACACAAGCACAATACCATGATGCCTGAAAAAAGCACCTGCAGTCATTGGTGCCTCCACCCTAAGGAAGTGCTGCAGTGAGGTGTCTATCTGGATTGCTTTTGGTCTAAAAGTTTCACCTGTAGTCAATAGAAGGAGATGACAATCAGAAGGGCAATTCAGCCTCAGACTGGAGACAGCTTAGGTAAATGCCATAATTTAGGCGAGATGAGTTTAGGCCCCAACATTGGAAGGCAGCTTAGGGACTCTTCAAAGTGAAAGAAGACAAGTAACTACTTCCAAAAATTAAAGGTGCATATTACAACACGCTGTGAATGACTGAGAGATATGAAACATACTCACTGTCATCATTTACAAGTAAAAGAAAAGCAAACGAGGACTGATAACAACTTTTTGTTCCGAGAGATTTTGTCTTTGGCCACAGCAAAGTTTGTGACCTGTTTGGAGCACTCATCTACTGAAAGGATCGTACATGGTTTCCCGTTTTTTTCCCTAAAATGTTCCATACTGTCAATTGATATAATGATGATAAAACTCCTCCTGAAGCCTTGTAACATACTGGCTGCAAACCAGACCCAGTGCTGTCATTTTATTTCATAAAATGGCTGCATTTCAATGACAAACATAGCCCAAGGGGAATATACATATATTTTTCCCCACAATTATTTGTATTGTTTCCAGATAGTTGAAATCTACTTCAATAGGAAAAAGTGATTTTTTATTCTTGGGGTTTCTTCTAGTTGTCATCTTGCTTTGGGATTTATGGGGGTGGGCTGATGGAACTCCTCAATTCTGGGTTGCCCATTTAGAGATGGAGTCTAAGCACTGGCAAGTGCTTTGAGCATGTTCAGATCAAGAGGGGCTGAAGGATTTGGGGTGTGATTTACTCTGATTATGGGTATTGGCCAGTATGGTCTGAAGCTTAAGAATGCTGAAAATACCAGGGCACAGGAGCTCGTGGGGTCTGGGGAAGAAGTGGGGAGGAAGTGGAAGCTTTGGGAATATTTGTGGCAAAGGAAAACATCTCAGTCAGTTACTTGCACCAGAGAAGGGGAGGTGGGAAGTGATGGGAAATACAGGTTATTTGAGAAGGGAGGACAGAGGATGGCACAGCAGTGCTGCTTGGCTGAAGGAGCAGGAGGAGTGAGAGAGATGCAGCATCCCACATATGGGAGCAGGAGGGAGAGCAGTGCAAGTGAAAGGTCTTTACTATGCCATTCAAGAGGGCTGCTAATCCCTCTCAAAAGAGAGGAGGTTTAGGTTGGACATGAGGAAGAAATTCTTCACTGAGAGAGTGGTGAGGCGCTGGATCAGGCTGCCCAGAGAAGCTGTGGCTGCCCCATCCCTGGCTGTGTTCAAGGCCAGGCTGGATGGGTTCCTGGGCAGTTTGGTCTAGTGAGCTAGTGGCTGGCAGCCCTGTCCACGGCAGGGGGTTGGAACTAGGTGATCTGTGAGGTCCCTTCCAACCCAAGCCATTCTATGATTCTATGATTCTATGATTCTGTGATTCAGAGCCAGGTGTCCTCTCACTTATTTCATCTCCAGCTACCTCAAGCACAGTTCTTCCAGAGTGCAGTGCAGAGCTGTTGAACCTGAAGTTGCAGTTTCATAATCCATTTGATGTGACAGAGCCATCTGCCTGGTTGTTTTTCTTAAACGGGTTTTCAGCTAAACCAGTTCCCTAATCTGACCCACAATGTATCCCCATTATACCTGGTGTTGGCACAGGGGAGGGAGCATGGCTGGGTCAGAAAGCAGGCGGTAGGAATATTTCTTTAGATAACAACCCAGACTTAGAACAGCTCAAGGCAGTTATGAAACCAGAGTTGGATTTTCAGGGACTTACTGTCAGCTCCATGGTCACAATACAGGTGTCCGACTTCCAAGTATGAAAACGTTCTCAGTCACCACATATTTCAGTTTTGCCACACACATCATGGGGTTACTAATACTTCCCTATACAATGGAAACGCCAGGCATAGTTGATAAATATTTGTGAAATACAGGTGCTACAGAGATTTGAAGCAAGATATATCATCTTACCTAGACACCTAGAGAAGCATCGAATTCCTGTGTACTGTATCACTTCAGCTTTTCAAGTAACCTACTCATTGCATCCCAGGCTGTACTTTAATATGCTACGCCAGACGTATTTAAAAGAACCTCCAAGAAGCAGTATTTTTGTGTTTCTGGAGTGCTGAGCACAGTAGGTCTGTAACTGAATGGCTTCTGTGTAGAGGCTAGTGCAGTAACAGTCATAAATAACAGTAAAATATAAAGCCAGGTTCCTGGTGGCCCACAGACAAAGACATGTTGCTGTGTGTTAATATATTGCATGCCAAGTAGGGACATTAGAGCCTTCTGTGTCCTAGTCTTCCATTTCTCTCACAGGGGGAAAAATGATGTGGATTTCAACATGACTTGCACCTGAAACACTGGGCTCAAACTTTTCCTTCCTTCCTCCCTCCCTCCCTCCCTCCCTTCCTTCTTTTTTTGCCGTGACTTAATTCCAGTTAAGAGATTAGATCACAGTAGTCAATATAGAAATCTCACAAGGTGAGGCACTACCTTGTGAAAGAGATATTGTGGTTATAATTACATACTGAAGGTATAAGTATTATTAGGCTACATGAAATACCATCTCTTTTTACATGAAATACTGAAAATGAAAGGAAACTTCTAGTCATTCATATAAATATTTTTTTTTCCTACATGTTGAGATCAGACTTTGGGAGACTTGGAATGTGAAGGTAGAGTTATTACTGGCATCGAAAAGACAGTATGACAAACTGACGTTATCATAGAACAACAACAGTAGAACATACATCTTGATCCTGAAGTCCAGATCCCTCCTATCACCAACAAACATGACATTTTCTCTCCTTTGTAAACCTATCAGTCAGCTAGCTGGTGAATGCAAAAGAAAGAAATATAAAAAACTGTAGTGTAGCTTTATGTTCCATTGTTCATTAAACCATCATTCATAATTTAATGATAATGATAAGAATGGGAAACATCAAAACAGAAATGACAGATAAAAGAAAATCTAAACAAAAAGCATATACTTTGCAACACCACGGTGTGTCTGTGAGATTTTTATTCTACTTTTTTCTTGAAGCTAGAATATCTTAGATCTAAGCAAATGAAAAATTGAAAGAGAAATTTTATATCATATTTGCAAAGAAATAGATTTATTGAATACTTAGACCTGCTAACGAAAATCACTTATCTAATTTAACCAATATACTGTATGATACTTTTTACATGGCGAAGACCTTCAGGGAAAAGCAGTTGAAATATAGATCCAGCAGCTCAGATTCAGGAAAGAAAATTAAGGAGTTGTTCATGGCCTTCTGTTAGTCCCAACTGTTGCCTGGTAACTGTCTAAAAATTAACCGTGTGTCACCTGGCTTCTAAGGACCATGGCATCACTACCAAACCTGGCATCTGCTATGTTTTACATCAAAAAGCAGAACTTCATGACTTTTTTTTTTTTTTTTTATCTTCACAAACTCTTGTCCATAATCAGGGAAAAATTCAGCCACACAGCTGGTATGCTAATGATGCTTAAGGCAACGTTTCTTAAAATATTACACAAACCACAAAGCAAACTTGTTTTGATGTGTGGAAGTTTCATGCACTTAATTTCTCCTGGAACTATGTGGCATTCTACAGTTTATTTTTTTCCTTGGATGGTGTAGATATTGTTTTTAATTTATTTTCTAATATCTGCGCCTTCTGAGTTTCACCCAAATTTTGAGTGAGACCAGAACCTGAAAACAAAACAGATTGACAGAAGCTACGGTACTAATATTCCTCTAATGAAAACCTGGCAAGAACACCTAGAATGCCAGATGAATCTTCACCAGATTCATAAAAGAAGCAGGGTTCAAGAAACTTCCCAGGCTGCTTGATGCTCCATTTTGAACTACTTTTAGGCAGTGTTTGTACCTGTTATTCTAATGGCAGTGGTGAGATGGCGGTGAAGATTTAGATGGATATGGATGTGAATACATCGCATTTAACTGGGTGAAACCTTTCAAGCTCCTCTTTTTTTTTTTTTTTTTTTTTTTTTTTTTTTTTTTTTTTTTTTTTTTTTTTTTTTTTTTTTTTTNTTTTTTAATTCTAGTGGCTGAATGCTGAATCTGAAGGCTCTGCAAAACTTACTCTAGTGCTTCAGAAGATCTGAAGTAATTTTTTCAAATAGTTCACCAACAGCTGCTGTGTCAGCTTATTGTGCAATACTCACCCTAACATTCATTTTCTGCGCCTACAGTGCTTTCATTTGGAGAACCTCGGAGAGTCCTGCGCCCACCAGTTAATTAAGCTTCACAATACCCATGTGGATGCATTGTTTTATTGTCTTAATTCCACAAGAGGGAGAAGAGAACAACAGAGAGATTAAGCAACCTACCCAAGGTCACATCATTAATTAACATGAGAAGTTTGTTTCTTAAAAAGGTAAGCACATCACTGGGTATATTGAATATCAGAGAATTACTTGAACTGTCTTAAAATTAAGGATTTGGCTTAGGTAAGCTCCTGAAGTGGGAGCGGAATCAGAGAGTGCTTACTTCTGTTACTACAAATTTTACTCAGCTCTCCTGGTACTTTAAAGATCTTGAGTCCTCTTCTTGTACATGTAGGCAGCAGCCTATATGAAGACCAGATAAAAACTACAGATATGTTCAATGTGTTATTTAAACTCTCTTGGAGCTGACATACAGGGTATCGTGAGCTTGGGTCTGGACATAGGAAGGTATTTCACCGTCTGCTTATCTGTGAGCTTGTAAATAGTCACATTTCATTCTCTCAGTGCTCTTCAAAAGACTTGAATTTTAGTGAATTTACAGCTCTGCAGGAGTGGAGACTGCACGAGCTATTGTATCAAGTTTGGAAATGAAATGCTGAACAAGCAAGCACCATCACAAATGTCTTTGCTTGGATGATGCATGCCCTTTGCTGTCCATAGCAGAGGGGTGCAAGATGCTTGTCTGAAGAAATGCTCATTTATTCATGCTGCAGGTATTGTTAAAAAGCTGTATATACGTCAGGATATGTGATAAAAAGCTGATTTGCACACTCATCGCCACACACATGAAGGATCATAGGGCACAAGGGCAGGCAGGGGAGTCCCAGTCACTCCCTTCCAGACATGAGCATCAATTTCCTCAGCTCTCTGGGCTGCCACAGGGGAGCCTCAGCCCCAGGGGCCAGGGGACACCCAAAGGGACTCGCTGTGCAGAGCATTTTTCACACCAAGGGGCTCACTGCTTACAGAGTGGGGATGAGACAATGTGAGATGCTGGGAACTAACATTTTGGGATTGTAGAAGACTTATTATGGGATGTTCCGGGGAATGAAATGGACCAAGGTTGTCTGGAGGGGAGCAAACATAAGAAAACAGAGGCAAGAGAGGCTGGTTGCCAAGTTTATTTGGCCATGCCACACTCCTGGTCAGTGTAGCCTTACCTTTTTGCCCAGAGAAGCTGTGGCTGCCCCATCCCTGGCTGTGTTCAAGGCCAGGCTGGATGGGTTCCTGGGCAGTCTGATCTAGTGAGCTAGTGGCTGGCAGCCCTGTCCACGGCAGGGGGGTTGGAACTAGATGATCTCTGGGGTCCCTTTCCAACCCAAGCCATTCTATGATTCTATGATTCTATGATTCTATGACATCTCATTAAACTGCATTTTTTTGCAATTTTCTTGATGAAGGGACTGTCTATTCAGTACGCGTACGTGTGTGCATGGGGGTTTCTGTTCCTGCCGTCGGCGTCAGTCCATGGGTCAGTGTGCCAGCAGAGGGAGAAAGTGAGGGTAGGTATGTAAGGGTGGGGTTGCAGTGATGACCAGCTGGTGAGGAGATGGCGGCCTGGGAGTCAGACGTGCACGTCTGGGAAGGAGGCAAGGAGCTGGCCACTGGAGGGAGCAGGGGGGCTGGCCAAACGACCAAGAAGCCATGGGCCCTGGGGGTAGATGGCCCACGAGGAGGAGGAGGCAAGTAGGAAGAGTGAGGGTGTGGGGCCAGCTGTGGGACAGGCTGCGTGTGTGTATTGAAACCCTGTTACAGGGTGTGTGTTGGTATGTGCAAAGCAGTCTACCAGCAGACTGAGTGAGCCCAGCTGCTGGAAGTATCCACATCACACATGCTTAGACCTGTTTCCTAGTAGCAGACCTTCATTCTGGTCAGCCAGAAAGTGAAACAGGATACGGCTGTTGGTGTTGCATGAGTCCATCTGTGTTGTTCTGTTTGGCCAGCTGTGTATATGTATGCGTGTGTTTTATGTATGTGCATATGTACTTAATTGTACGCGTGTTTGTGTGCTTATGGGAGCACATGCTCAGCCTCACCACTGCGCACATGGTCTGGATCTGGGGGCCTTCCACCTACTGGGTTCAGCAACCCTGACAATAAATGTGTGAAGAGGGGAGGAAACTGCAGGCGGTGGGGATATGGGAAGGCTAATCAGCCATCTCTGTTGGCACCAAAGACTTCTGTGCACAGCTGAGTTATTTTTCACCTGGAAAGGTGGCATCGAAGGACAAAGATTGCAATTTGATTTGGGGAGGTCAAACACAGGCGTGTGTGGTCCTTCAGGAAGCTAAAATGTCTCATTCTATGGCAACAAGAGCCAATCTTTTATATGGCTTTTAAAGATTTCCTAGCGCTATTTTCTAGCATTGTAAGTCGCACATTCATCCAAAATGCTTGGAAAGGAAAAACTTTTATCAGCAACTTTTCTCTAAGATCAATCCTTTAAGAAGGAACCAAACTGAATGTTTTTACATTTTCAGGCTTGCTTTTCATGTACAGTGCAGGGAGTATTCTGCAAACAAAACAAGGATACCTTTATTTTTCTTCAAAGGAAAATGGAAATTAAAATATTTCAAATTACTAGGTGTCAGGTTGAAACCCAAGAATGATTGTTTTCTTAAGTTGGGAAACTTGTGTACATCAGTACATTTCACAAGCTTTTTTACATATTCTTTGCGGAAAGTCACTGATGACAATCTCTGTGATAGACAATTTGGATCCCACTCATTTTGATTACAGATTTCCATTTCTCTTTTGGGTTGGCTGCCCCAGTTTTTTTACGAGTGAACTAAAGAACTGGAAAAGACCAACAGCTAAGGGGAAAATAACAGAGCAATAGAAATTGTGAGTGTAAAATTAAGCAGTGAGTGAAGAAGGGTCATTCCCCATCACTGTCTGCTACTGTGGAGACTGATTTGAAGCAGTTCCAGAAGAAAAGGAGCAGGCAATTTCGTACCAGCTGTGTGCAATGTGCAAAGCTCTAGTTTACTAAACAAAGCCCTAAATTTACATTCCCTCAAGTCTCCTCTGTGTTACCGCAGTCTATTCAGTATAGATGGTATGGCCTTTATAACAGAATATCTTTTGAAAATGAAGATGAGACATTATGAAAATGATTCAGATAAACTTTTTTCTGTTAGAAAAAAAAAAATCCCTCTGGAGCAGGGCGTCTTGAGGTCACACACTCGATCCTAGGGCTGAGCTATGAGAAAATAACTCATTGGTGCTAAACTGAGGAGAGCAGATAGACAACACAGGTCTGTGGAGCCATGCAGAGCAGTTCTGGAGCACCTCATGCTGGTACACACTATGCTTGAAAAAGCTGCACAGGAGCCACTCAGCAGTGCCATGCTGGGATGCTGCCGCATGCTGCCTCCGTTTTGAGGCTGTGAGGCTGGGTTGCTCTTTTGGCCTGGGTCAGGTCCTTGGGAATAGCCCCATGGCACAGCACAGGCGTCGGTAGGCATATCCCGTGTAGCTGTAACCAGCCATAGCAAATTATCTCCTGGTCATTATCTGGTGGAACTGTAATAAGCCAGGGGGTTCTGGAGAATTGGTGCTTTTATTAGTATTATGATAATGATATGTCTTTGAACTTTAGGCTTATTATTAAAATTTTAATGTTTCCTTCCTGCTTCATCAACACTTGAATGATTTACTGATTAATTTTGCAAGTCCCAGTTTTCACTTTGCAATATTAATATTACCCATCACATACCCTTGGCAGAGTCTTATAGAACTCTGTTGAAATTCACCTGGTATTAAAGAGTAGTAAAATAATGTATCAAGGCCTAACAAAGTTCCTGCACTGCCTTTCTTTCTTCTAGCTAGCATTTAGGGCTACTTGGCACGGAAAAGCAGCCTCCCCTCAAGTGGAAAGGAGTTTGAGACTGTGTGCACGACAAGTTTAAAAATATTTGATAAAAGTCTTTTTTCTACTTTTAGTTTTTGTAACTAGCAGGATAATAAGCTTTCTCTCACACAGGCTTTTCGAAAGACAGTTATAAATTTGGGTCTACTAAAGGTGAAGTTGTTGCCATACCATCTTTGGATGGAAACCTTTTCTTAGACCATCATTTACCTACAAGCATATTTCACAGACTGGGAGACATGAAGCATGTATATGTTGGAGGCACCCACCGTTCCACCTACCAAGTTTATTTTAAATGTGCATAGCATAAACAAATCTGCAGCTAGAGCGCCACAGTCGGTGTGGCAAACCAGATGAGTCTTTAATTTTTTGATGAAAAATGAATGGATGAAAAATGACCCCAACAGACTAAGGGAAATTTATCAAATCTTGGGGGGGGTGGGGGGAAAGTTAATTATTTCTATTCAGTATACTAAAATGTTGACAGTAAAAAAGATCATGTTGCTTTGGTGAGAAGCCCAGCCTGGGAAATGGTCAGGGACATTTCTGCTCAGCATAGGCTAAAGCGACGCTCTGAGCCTAAAGATTTCTTCAACTTCCTTGATATTGTCCTCCAGTTCCCCTGTCAGGAAATTACTGTTATTGGTGTAGGGTTACTTCCCCAAATCCATTTCTAGTACAATGGACACCTACACACCTAGATGGCATCTGGATCTACAGCAACATCTTGTGTTCTTGGCAGTATCTGAGAAGAGGGCAAATGGGAGTGCAAGGTGAATTTGATTATAATGTGAAGAGAAAAAACACCTCCTTATTCTCATTTGACATTTTTCAGTGCATCCTGTCCACTCTCTGTCATTTAGGTTATACACTTTCTGTCACAGTGATTGTCTTTATTCTGAGTATAATTCTGAGTCAAACACATTGCTGGTGTTATAACTGCAACCATGGATATTTAAATGTTCTGTCAGTGCCACTCTCATGTGAGGGAAAGTCAAGGCTCATTGCTGATAGAATTCCTGTTTGATAAAATGAATATGCCAACAATGATCTCCTTTTTTGTTTTGTTTTGTTTGGTTTTGGTTTTTTCCTTTTGTCATAGCTCTGTCCCACAGACCTTTATGGAAAAGAAAGGCTTGTGCTCAAGCCAGTGTTAATTTGAGGTCAGTATGACTAAGACCAGAAAGGAAATGGTCAGAATAGTACCATAAACAGTGTGAAAATATAACTGTTCAATAGGCTGTGGTGTTTTAGATTGTGTGTCAAGTTATCCTCTTAAAAGAAGACAGTGTGTCCATGTAGATTCACAAAAGTGAGAAGTTTATTTTGTGAATCTTTCCCCAGAGGCTTTGTTCTCAGGTTATATCAATCAGAACAGCTATAGTTAGGGCTGAGCTAAAGCAAACTGTGCTCAAGTTGTAGCTGCCAATGGTTTACTGTCAAGCTAGAAGTGGTATTTTTTGAAACTCTGACAGTGCTGGTCCTGGTTTTCAGATCTATGTAAGTCAGATAGGAGGATGAAGCAGAGCATGCAGTTTTTAAATTCTCAGAATACCAGGGCATGTGAGAATGTAAAAGCACATTGGAGATCAGGATACTAATATGGGATTATACTGATAAATCAGAGAAAAAAAAAAAAACATTAAAATAGACAGAGGTTCTGTATTCAGAAAGGAATAAATTGCTGCATCAAAACCGAATGGGAGAAGCATAGGCTAAGTAACATCATCACAGAAATAGACCTGGGATTTGCTGTGGTTTACAAACTACACAAGTTAATATGTTTAGGCTATGACCAAAAAAAACCCACAAAACAACAACAAAAAACCAGCCCAACCCAAACTAAAACAACAACAGCAACAACAAAAACAACACCAAAACATTAACAACAACAAAACAAATATCAGACTGGGATGTAAGAAGAATCATGGAATCATAGAATCATAGAATCATAGAGTGGCTTGGGTTGGAAGGGACCTCAGAGATCATCTAGTTCCAACCCCCCTGCCATGGACAGGGCTGCCAGCCACTAGCTCACTAGATCCAACTGCCCAGGAACCCATCCAGCCTGGCCTTGAACACAGCCAAGAGAAGGCATCAAGAAGGGATGGCTGGAAAAAATCCTTCAATTCAGAATGTAACGTTTAGTTTGGGGCTTTGTTTTGAGAAAGATGTGGAGAAAATGTAAAAGACTTCTGAAGAAGTATGGCCTCAGAGAGAAAAACTATGAAACTGTGATTCTTTATTTTAGAGAAGAAAAGTCAAGGAGATGATAAGACAGTACTGTTCAAGTAGGGAAAAGATAGTTGTAGCAGCATTGTCTTTTATGTTCTCTGTTACACATAATAATGAACAGTGGGCTTTAATTTCAATGAGGGGAATTCACATGAAAGAAAGAGTCTCTGAGGCCTTTTCTGTACAGAGAATTAATCCCGCTTTCAGCAGCGGGTGGTCTGCTGATAATGTTTGCTACAATCCCAGAGCAGAGACCTGGAAAAGCCTAATTTCCACTGGTGGCACTTACTCCTATTAACAACTGCTGATATCAGGGATGCATCCTAGCACAGAAAACTCATTTTGGCAACCTTGGACTTTTTTTTTTTTCAAATTTAAGCCATTTCACTTTGGGAAAATGAACTGTGGAACACTCAGCTGGGCTGACAGTGACCACTGTAGCCTGATATAATTTTAAATTACCATGAACACTAAAGTAAGGATTTCTAAGAGGACAGCCAATTCTACCTCCATTGTAGTGAAAGTGATAGCATTGTTTTCATGCCAGCAGAACATACCCAACATTCTCCACCAAAGGAATGGATCCAAGGCAGCGAGTGGCTAGGCATGCCTGGTAGTTATAATGTCTTCAGGCGACACTTGCTATGCAGGGCTGATGCAATCCAAAATGCTATGCTGTATGTGCAGCTGACACAACACTAAACTGTAACACATAAGCTATCTAAAATGCTTATTCTTCATGGAGCGTCTAGTTTTGTGTGTGTGTGTGTTCATCTAAGTTCTATATGCTCAGCTGGGGGAAATGCTGTCTTCACTAGTTAACCCTAGCTTATCTGTTCCCTTTTAAATGTATAAGTCAACTCATCAAAAGTAAATTACAGTTGTTCATCTCAGCAGGGTGATCTATGACTACACAAGAGACAGTGGCTAACTGGGCTGTTTACAGCCAGCAGCTCTCAGATGGCTGAATACCAGCACCCTGGGCAAGTCAACCCCTGCTGTAAGTCAGGTCTCAACCATTTTGCAATTTTAGCAGGTTGTGCGTTCCCTGCTAGCAAGTTTCATATGACACTGCTGGAAAAATATGTTAAGGTAATCTGTCCTTGAGGCACTTGCATTTTGGGGCCAGTCTGAACAGGGACAAACAAGCAAAAAGATCCCAAATCTTTTTTTTTTTTTTTTTTTTTTTTCCCTTTTCCCCAATATGACCAGGGGAATAACATCAATAAAATATTTTTTTCTTTCTTTTATTTTTTCCCTTGCTCTTTACCATATTTATCCAATCTCTCCATAATTTTAGATCTGTTTTGAAGTATGAAATTAATTTTAAGTTAGTCTTAAAGGGTTTAATCAATACAGATGAACAAGGTGCCTGACTGATTATAAGTATTTCCTCAAGTACTACTCTGAAAGTTGTCCTGATATCCCAAGGCCTTGACCCACCAAAATTTCAGCTTGTACTTTGCTGTTAGTAAATCATTGCCCACAATGGTTAGTGCATTGCAGCTTACAGTATATCATGACCCCCAGAGAATTCACTGGATTTATTCACGTATTTGAATTAGAACTGAAGCATGTCACTGGATTCAAAGCACCATGGATATTTTTTAACTCTCGTCCCCCAAATCCACTTTGGTATCCTTACATCTCAAAAATATTGCATCAGGGCACCTGAGATGAGACACAGTAGAGATCAATACTGGGTCCAGTCCTGCTAGCATGTTCATTAATAACCTGGTTGATGGGATGGGATGTACCCTTAGCAAGTTGGCAGATTACACAAAATTGGAGGAGTGGCAGATGCACCACTGGGCCATGCCATCCAGAGGGACCTCAGCAGGCTGGAGATGTGGGCTGGCAGGGACCTCATGAAGTTCAACAAGGAGAAGTGCAGAGTGCTGCACCTGGGTAGTAACAGTCCCAAGCACCAGCACATGCTGGGGGCACCTAGCTGAAAATGAGCTCTGCAGAAAAGACACCAAGTTGAACGTAAGTCAGCAATGTGCTGTAGGGGAAGCTAACAGTATCGTGTGCTGCAATAGGCAAAGTATTTCCAGCAGATCAAAAGAGGTGATCCTTCCCCTCTCGTCAGCTCTGGTGAAGCTGCACCTGAGGTGCGGGGTCCAATTCTGGTCCCCCCAGTACCAGAGGGGCATGAACATACTGGAGAGAGTCCAGAGAAGGGCCACCAAGATGATGCAGGGCCTGGAGCACCTCTCCTGTGAGGAGAGGCTGAGAGGGCTGGGACTTCTCAGCCTGGAGAAGAGGAGACTCAGGGGGATCTCATCAATGTCCAGAAATCCCTGAAGGGAGGGTGCAAAGGGGATGGAGCCAGGCTCTTCTCAGTGGTGCCCAGCGCCAAGTCAGGAGGCAGTGGGAACAATCTGAAGCATGGGAGGTTCCCTCTGAGCACCAGGAGCACTCCTGTCCAGTGTGAGTGATGCAGGCAGCACAGGGTGCCCGGAGGCTGTGGGGTCTCCTTGGAAAGCCACCTGGATGTGGGCACCCAGAGTTCCCTGCCAGCCTCAGCCATTCTGTAATGCTGTGGTTGGTGCAGAGTCTTCCCTGAGCAGGAAGGAGACAGGGAAGACGCCTCCCACACTCTGCTTCTCACCCCCACTTCCACTTGACTAGACAGGTTGTTTCAAAGGTGCACTTTTGTCTGCCTCAGGACACTGTCTGCAAAGGTACCCAAGGAAATCACAGTAATTCAACAGAAATTAAAATCTTGTTGCTATCAGTAAGTTCATTTTTTATCGCTGGCAATATAGCAAAGCTTGTGGAGTGGTAAAACTAATTCAGTGAGAATCAGGCCCGTGTATCACAAAAATAATTGCTCTGTGTGATCATTCTCCCTTTGCACTCAAAGTCTATTTTTTTTTTATCTTATTAATATAAACGATCAGGGCAGTGGCTGCAGTATGTTTGCACTGCCATCCAGAAGTGTGGCTGTAGATCAAACATGCGTATCAGAGAGACCTTTAATCTGGTAAGCTGGATAACTCCAATCACATAGCTAGAACAGAGCAGCCCTCAGCTTCTGAGTATATATCAAAGGCCCTGGCTGCCCCATACTCTTTTTCATGTATATGGCAAACTGCTAGTGTACAAAGAATAAGTAATTGGTAATAAACTTGGAACTGTTAGGGAACAAATAAGGCAATACCCTTGCTGTCTTTTTTTTTTTTTTTTTTTTCAGGACATGAGAAGTCCGATGAAATACCATTGTCCCTACAAAGTTATGAATTTTAAAGCAGCAGCTGTTCTCTGTTATTCCTCCAGCGCCTTCATTACCAAATCAGGCTGTGAAGTGCTCAGCATTGTATTAGGATAGGTCTGCTTGTTTTACAGATCTGAAAAGAGTCACTGGGAGTAACAGTCAACATAAGCATCAGAAGGAGGCTGTATCTTGCTAAAGAAGCTTTCTGGCACTCATTGTCTCCATCTTGAAGTGCCTTGTGTGTCTTCAGGAAAAGATATAGAGCAGGAGGAGAAAAAGTATGCTAGAAAACAGAAACAAGCCTCACAAAGAAGAGATGCATGAGACCCCTTGGGTTAGAAAGCCTTGTCCCTCCTCAAAGACCATTTAATGATCCTTTCAAACACTGGGCATTCCACCACACTGATCTAGCAGCACCAGTGACTTCAGGGGTGACAATGCAAATTGCTCGATTGATATTCAGGCATTTGAGGTCCTTATTTAACATCTTCAGGAAGAAAAAGAGATTCTGGCCTTAGTGTCTTTAGATGAACGACTGCTGGCTTCAGAATATCTCAAAGTGAATAAATGTCTCATTTGCTCCTTTCTTAGCTCTATGTCTAGAGTTCACTATTTATTTTTAGATTATAACTGCATATTTTTTTCTGAGGTTTTATCAGTTTCTTGTATTTTACTGAGCTGTGGATAAGCACAGGTGGTTGAATTTAAATAGTCCGGGTCATTCTGCAGGACAGCTGAGTGCAAGTGGAGATCATGCCTGGAGCATTGTTCTTAGCCTGCAGTAGGCCCGGGTATGTTACCAAGAAAATGGCAAAGAAGAGAGAATCTTTTCTACTTTCTGGGCATTGCTGTTCATTGGCTTTTCATTTCAATAGGAAAAGCTGCTGGGATGCAGGAAGGTAATGCCTGGTCCAGAAGAAGCACAGCTGATTTCTACTCTCTGGTAGAGTAAATATGATGCTGAGTCATCTTTTGAACACAAATGCTCACATTACGTATAGTACTTTGCATAAAAGGTGTTATTACCTATGTATTTTTTCTGGTTTCCAGAAGACTCCAATGGTGGAAGCAAACAAACAGACAAGAAGTCTACAAATTTGAAATCATAATGTAGACTGTTGCTTGTACTTTTATTCAAATGACTACAACATAGTTCCATTATTTCCTTTAGTGGACATGTCCTTCTGTGTTCTCACAACTCTTTGTTGGAGGCAAAATGGTTGGTGGCTTGGCTGCAGACAATATGGCCTCAGCAGCAGCTGCTTAGACAAGGACGTCCAGCTGCTAATTAGTGACAGCAACACATCTCTTGGGGGAAGACTGCTTGTGTGGTGCACTGTGGAACTTCTTGTGGCTGGACACACCACCAGCCAGGTGCGTAAGTTGGATGCTAGCCATTACAAGAAGGCTGGTTTTCTCCCCGACAGTACAGAAGTGTTTGACTCATGCTAGGGTGCTGAAGAATCTTGGCTTTGAGCAGACTGTTCTCCTTCATCAGCTGCTATGACTCCTCTTTATACAAGCAAATTCCTCCTGAAAAGCCATGTGTACTGTAATCCTTAGTTGGCATTTATTTGCTTGGGACTAGAGGATGGGACCAGTATTAAATCCCGAAGCCACTTCCAACCCAATCATCTGTGACTTGTGCCATAAGACTGCCGAGACTAATTGCTTAAAACACGAGGATTTTTGCCTGTAAGAAATCCAAAGCCTTGTTCTGCTTCCATCCTGTAATCAGCAGAAAATAAGCAGCTACTTTGCCACAGTTAGGCTGTGCTTTGGTTGTTTAACAAGCACCGTAAACATGTATTTTTGAACATCATTAATCAACACCTGAAATTTATATTTTTGTTGGCTGCTTCAAATCTTCCATCTGCATTGGAATAAATCTATTGTCTTGCACTTCAATTATTTTTATTACATAGACATTTTATAGGATGAAATAACTTTTCGTTTTGTTGATTTTTGTTTTTACAAGGATAAGTAAATGTTTCCTTTAATAAACAGCAAGGTTCGCATTACATGGCTATTCTGTATGCACTGTTTCTTTTGTGTGCGTAGACATGACTTTGTATTCATTATTTTTGGGATGTGCTAAGTCATCCAAATGAGATGAAAAAAAGGTCTGGGTTTTCTTAATGGCAATATGCATATAAAAAGCCTATGTTAAATCAGAATTCCTACAGACTATAAATCAACATTTATGAAAATTTGTTCAGTAAATATTCCTACTTCTGCTCACAGCTTGGAAATAGCAAGTAGTTTTCCTTCAAGTGTTTTGTAGAATTTTTAACTAAAGGGTAAATAGTACTGTGGATTGTGCAGTTTAACTGTGTATATAACGCTGCAGGCACAACGCCTATGCCACTGATGTCCATGGAAAAGGAACCACTGACTTTGGTAGCAAGCTATTTTAATCTCATGCCAATACAATAAAAAAGGGGTGAGCTTGTAAACTGCTGATTAACTTAAAACCCTACTGAAAAGTGTTCCATGCAAATTCCTTTGAATTAATACTTCATAGAGTTTGGCTCTGATTTAGTACATAGAAATAGCAATCTTGAAATTGCTAGTATTTGTCACAACTGTTTTTACATTTGAAACTATGGTAATACTCTGTTTTAAGCAGACATGTAAACACCATCTGTGCAAAATATTTGTAATTATTTACAAACAAACAAAGTATCAGGGAGGCTTGTTCCTGGCACCAAGCTGGCACACTGATCTAGCAGAATGTGTCCCCCAGTCTTGTCCATATGCTGGTTGCTCTTTAGGTCACTGACAACTACTGCAACTCCTGGCCATTTTGTTTGTGTATTTAGTTATTCTGGTTTCATGAACAAATAAAGAAGGCTGAAGGACTGTGCCAATCTGTATGAAGGGAAATGTCTGGTCATTCCCAAATCAATGCTCTTCAATAGTCTATGGAGAACACGGGCTGCCAAGGCAGCGCACAGTTGAAGGATATGTTTACCCTTGGAGTGGAAAAGAGCCTACCTCCATCTGAAGTGCTGTCTGATTACCTTTGGGTGATGGAGAGTAGAACTAAGCCAGGTGCTATGCTTGCTTAGTCTCTAGAGGGCCGTGGGGCAGTGTATTACCTCAAAATAAGAATTTCTATCCTCCATGTACCCTGTCTAGAATTTGCTTTAAAAGTCAGTGGCAGGATAACATCCCCCACACTGATACCTTAAAAAATCATGCCAGTATATGACCATGTGACCATACTTGTAAAAACTTATCTGTGATAGTCCAGATCCCATCTGAAAGGCTGACTTGTGATCTGCCATCTTGCAATTTCTTAAGGCAAGAAACTTTCTCCTAGGGTTGTTGATAATAGTGAGAGGCATCCACGTGCCAAGGCACAAATCACAGCTCGTGGTACAGGTAAATCGTGAAGATACACCTGTCCGGGAATACATCACATTGAGCATTTCCAGATGCTGAAGGGCCAGTGACCCAGCCTCTGGCCATGCTGCTTCTACCAGGCTGGCCCTGGATCCAGCAGGATGTGCTCGGTGCCAGAAGGACCCCAGACACCAGGAGGGTTGACTGAGTGCTGCAGCAGTCCCAGCATGTGGCCCTTCATATCTGAGGTTTTGCCTCCAGCCTTGGTATTGTCAGATGTGAGGAGATGTGTGTCGTCCTACCAGCCTGTGCCAGGTCCTCACTCCAAACTGCCACTCAAGGAAGGGCAGCTGGAGCCTTTGGCTGTAAAATCATTAGTGAATTATACAAATGCCTGCAGTAATTTCCCAGTGCTGTGGGCCCAATCCAAAGCTAGCGGCAGTCAGTGATCAGAGCCCCAGAGTGAATCATGCACCATCTGTGCTTGTGGGTTGACTGTCTGTGTATGCAAAATGTTGGGTAAATACGTAGCCACAGTACAGAGAGGCAAATCCCCCTCACTTGTATACAGAGGGGAAAGCATTAACACCCTGCTCATGAGCAGGTACTGCAGATTGTGACCAGGTACGTGTTGCTACCCAGAAAGTTCACAGGTGCTGCCAATCATGCCAGGTGTGTAGGGATACATTTGTGATGCTGGCACTGGGTGTTGGTGTTCCTCACTGAAATCTTGTAACAAGCAGGAGGGAGATAAGGCGCAGCCAAAGCCACAGTTGGGTCTACTCTCAAGAGTAGGTTGCATGAAGTAGCCAAGTAGAGAAGCAACTCATTTCCTTCAGAGCAGAATATGGAGTAGGAGTAGAGGAAGGCACGTCTGGTCTCCGTTTCCCGCCTCTGATTTGCTTCGCACAGGGATGACTTTGAAGTGGCCCTCTGATGTTGGATCTTTGTTTTGACATAAGATGCAGCGTGATGAGGAAGAGTCCAGCGGAAAAAATGCGGGGTTAGCTCTCATGTGTGGCCATCTTAATGGTGAGTAGGCTGCGGTTGTCATGGATGAGCCAGAGAGCTGCCAATAGGTGGTGTGTGCTGGCTAGGCTTGGACTGGGTGCGTGCAAAGGTACAGTGATAACTTGCATGGCCCCACTGTGTTTTTGTTCCAACGGGGAACCCAAAGCCTCATCGGTGTGGAGGTGAGCAGGTACACCTGAAAGTCTGCATGACTCTGCCAGACAGAATTGACAAAGCTTCCCTACGTACTTCATCGCTTTTAGTTTTAAGGGACTCATCTCCAGTGAAGAGTGATAAATTTCCTTTGATTCCCACTAAGTCACGGATATGTCACTGAAGGTAAGTGCATATATCAGAACAATTTTGTCTGCTGCTTCACAATAAGAATATAAGCAGACAAAGAGGGATACCAAAGTAAGTGACTCAGAGCTTTTCGAACACACAGAGAAGTTCGATGTATTTGTTTTACTTCCTTCTAGAGTCTCTTCTTATATACTGGACATTAGCATTATGAGGGAATGGGTAGCTTCCATGATGAATGATAGAATATAGGGTCTTTATACCTAAACCACAGGGCTATGACCCTCAATGCCCAGCTAAACAGAGATTACAAATGACTAACGTATCAATGACTTTGTGATCTAGTCAAAGTGAACTGATGGAGTGAGTTCAGTATCCATTTCCTAAAAGGTGCATACATCACTGTCCCCAAAAGTTAAGCATACAGGCAGTCAGAGATGACACCCAGAAATGACAAATTTGGGATATATCTACCATAGGCTGATCAAACTGACTAGACAGAAAAGGAGATGTACTGATGTTCTTAAAATAAGATGAACTCCTTGGGATTGGATATGAGATGCAAATATGGGTAGGGGTTTACATGCAATCTGAATAGGCTTGGACAAACTCTGGGTAGAAAAGCCTATTGAAGGTTATATGGAAAGTGATCTCAGGTTGAGGAAGCAACCATTGGACACAAAGGACAAATTATCCTGGGAAAAATATCTCTGTTTTTATTGATGATTACGTCTAAGACAGGATAAATGTGTTGGTCTCACTCAGTACAACTGTTCTTACCTTCCTTCAGATGTTGTTAGACCTCCAGGAAACAGCATCTCTAGGTCATGTTTAGGACCAAACAGTGGTAGATGTCCAAGACAGATAACAAGTCTTGGTGTTGGCTCTGGTGACCAGTGCAGTTCCTCAGGCGTCAGCAGGTTTAATGTGCAGGAGGAGTGGTTAGAGGGAGATGCTGAATGCAGATGAGAGGAGGAAGGAGACAAAGAGTGTTTTTTTNGCTGAGGACAAATCATGCAAATGATGCTTCTGCACGAGCAGCTTGCCTGCCTAAGGAGGGAGTGGAGTGAGCTAACATCCGCTTCAAGCACTGCCATGGGATGCTGGACAAAAGTAATGTCAGTTGTGTAGATCCTTCTGCTACCCTGACTGGATGCAAGGGTAGATCATGTCCTTGTGCCACCAGAAATGACATAATAATGGATGGCAGCAAAACCATCCATGCTAACTGCTGTGTGAGAGACCTCTGTGTGCCCCTACTTTGTTGGGTAGTCCAGGACCATTTCTCTTTCCTATCCCCCATATCTGCTGGGCTGGATCCTGCATAGCAACCCCCTCCTGGACCACATGCATATGGATGAACCCTACAGTAGGGTCTGGGTGCTTAGAGTAGCACTGCACCTCCCCATTCACCCCCAGTGCCCTAATGGGACTGTTGTGCCAGGGACATAGAAGCAGGAGACACTGTGGGTGGTGGTGGTGTGTGGGGTGCTGATCTGCTGGACTGCAAAAGCTACAAGATTTCCCTGAGCAAGAAGCTGTCTCAGACCATCTTCTGCTTCAGGCATGAGTTTTCTCACAGTAGGACCCATGGCTGTGCTCTGAGTGGCATCCCAAGTGTTCGCTAACCCAAATGGAATGAGGAGTTAGGGGTGAGGAGGGCAGGGACTGGAGCTGCGGTCTGCTGCATCCCACCACAAACAGAAAGACATACTGCCTGGGGACAGCCTGCTTAAATTGAGGTGAAGTACGCTCCTGTCATCATCTTGGGAGTTTCTCAGTTTCTAAACGAATGCACAATTCCTAACTTGTGCAAGATTGAGAACTCTAGCCGTTGGGCTTCTGTCACTGAAGTATTAAAAATAAATATGCTGAAGAGGAGACAAAACATTAAGGAAAGATCTAATTGCTTATTCTTACATCTGGATTCTTCCTCTTCTGCTAGGCTGATTTCTGCCTGGCTATAGACAGTAACTGTGGAGAACAGAATAATGGAAACAGTAGTATAGAATAACAGAAATACAGCGAAAAGACAAATTATGTCCTTACATAGAACTGCCTGTACTTCATTCAAGTTCACTTTCAAACAGAGATTATAGAAGTTCCATTGGGAAACTATTCTTCAGTCAGGATATTTTCATCATTAGGAATCTTTTCCCAATTTTCTTTCTGAAGTCTTATTTGCTTAATATCCTCCCATTCCTTCAGACACCTTCTCTAATCAGTTTCTCATGCATATCAGTTCAGATCCTTCAGATACTTGCAAATACTGACAATAATGGGGGCAGATTTGACAACTCAGAGCCTTCAAGCACTGCTCAGCTGTTTCATTCTCATTTAATTCTATTTGTGTATTATTATTCTCATTTATCTTAAATCCATGACAAACCTTTGCTAGTAATAAGTAACCCGCTTGCTTTGCCTCTAAATAACAAATCACACATTTAAAATGGAAATCTCTTGTGTCAAATGTCATGGGAGAAACCAGTAGCTGTGCTTTGGATTACATGGATTGCTCAGGTGCTCACAACAGCAGGGTTTACATAAGAAACTTTGATCACTAGGTTACTCATGCCATAAACTCTCAGACCTGTTCATAAATGCAGTTCTATTATCAGACCTACATCATCTATATCTTTTCATGATTTTATGAGTCAGCATATACCTGCTACCGAGAACAGATGTATAAAGGTTACTCCTTTCTCATAGATTTAGCTCTCACCTGTCTTCTGTTCCTGGACTAAGTGGAAACAATTACAGGAATTGGAGCTGTAGAAATAAGGCTTAATGTTGAGATTGTAAAAAGCACAAAGAGCAAAAAAGCTCATTAGACAGCCAATTCCCAGTAACATTACAGTTACTAGGTTTGTAAATCCTAGTGCAGTAATGAAGTAAGCATTTGCACTTCTGATGTTTTATTGATCCCTAATTTTAATCCATAAATTGAAACATACATTACCCCATTGCAGCTGTCCATAACCTCGCAATTATCCAATGTATCTGAAAAGGTCAGTAATAGGTGGGAAGAAACCACTGGCAACAGAAAAATGG
>VXAV01008633.1:403298-422815 GCA_013399715.1 Alectura lathami
GGTTATTCAAACCGATTGCATGCAGGTTAATCAAAAAGTAGGATGGGCTGCTGAGCTCAGAATGAAGCAGCAGGCAGTAATACATCACTTCTGGAGCAACACCTTTGAGGTAGCAAGGCTACTGAGATTGGGCCAGGTGGATTTGTACAGCTGATTCAGTTAAGACCAGAGGCCTCATATCAAAGCTTCAAAATCAGAGACCCACAATCAAAGACCTCTTCCCTTCCCTGTTCCCTCTTTATCCATGTTTCTTTGTCTAATATTTAGGTTTTTTCGAATTAGATCATTGAACAGAACAATACCATTTGTGTTTCCCTCAAATCACAGCAATGCTGGTTCCAGCTATGCACAATCAGCTGAAAGCACTGCATAATTTATTGTATGAAAGCAGATTTTCTTGTAGTGTCTGTGGTACTAGCATTAGAGGCAGGAATCTCTCTAGCTCTCTTGTTTATTTTGTTTTGGAATATGTAAGCCGTGTTTCAAATTTACTGGAATTAAGACACAGCTGCTGAATATCAGCCTTTGATCACCTAGTATGGCATAGGTAATTTTCTTGTCAAACTGTCGTTTTTATCTTGGTTAAAGCAGCCGATTGGGAGGTTGTTAATGAAAGCTCCTTTCTCTGCATTGTTATTTCCCAATTCACCTGCTCACTCCTGCTAAAGGAAAACATCAGTGTGCTGTGTATCATCCCTTCAGCTTCCTGCCCTTCAGAATTACAAGCTTTGGGATGTCAGAGAGCCATGCACGATGCAGGAGCTCCTCCTCATTGCCTGCTCCTCTCCAATTGCACTTGGCGTTTACATGCTTTGGGAGCAGGCAATGCTGGGAGCAGACAGATGAGATCAGCCAGGATAGATGCTGATCAGTGCATCCTACAGCAACCAAGAGGCTCCTACTGGCAATGGCAGAAGTGTGGCATAAAGTTGCCCATCAGAATCCAAATTGTGGCAGAGACACGCTGCTGGTGAGCCAACCCTCCAGAGCAGCTTGAAGGGGTCTTCATTCTCGGTATCATTTTCCCTGTAAGCATAGTAAAGATCTTGCTGCAGGACAGAGAAGCCGGGTCACTCTCAAACAGCAGTAGCATTATTTATTATTTATTATTTATGGAGTGCCAGCATCACACTGACATGCAGGAGCAGAGATGAGACTAGAAAAATTCTGGCACTGTTATGCCTCACGTTCTTCCTGTGATTGGGTAAAGCTGAAGTCTGGCTTTGACTGCTTTTTTCTTTCTTCAAAATACTTCTTTAGTCTGAAGTATTTCAAGAGATCAGAAGAGATTTTTTTTTCCCCCCAGAAAAACCTGAAATTAGACAAATCATTTTTGAGAGCTTTTTTCCTGTTCAGCAATTCTTATTGCAAAAATGCTGTGATCTGTGAATCTCAGTACAGCAAAGCCGGAAGAAAAATTAATCCCTAGTGTGTTAGCTGTCCCTGATCCCATCGAGCCACTGTCCGATTGCTGGGACTGCCACTTGGCTTGTCAGTTAGTGCCTTTTTGGATAGAAGGATCTTTCAAGTAAAGATCTGCTTGTGGGAGTTTGATGGAAGTTATCAACTCTTTCCATGGCTGCTGAACAATGATGCAGGAGGGACAGATTCTCCAATGTGTAGGCACTCAGAACTGCAGACATGCTCAGTGCATTTTCGAGATCATGCGGGTCTTTGTAAGTATCACATTAAACCTGTGGGACGTTAAATCAGTATACTGGAATCAAAGGAGTTATACTAATAAGTTCTCTGCGAGTTTTAGATGTTAAACACCTAGAAAAGTTTGTCACCAGGTAATTTCTTGGAGGGGTTTAATCCAAGTACCTATATAGAGGAGATTCATTGCTTTCAAAAGAAAACTCCTACCAACCTCTGAACTCTTCTTCACTCTGCTGTCTTGCCTACCTCCAAAGTAATCTCTTCAGAGCTAATGACATCGCATTTCTTTCTATGGCAACAGCTACTTCTGAGGACAACACAAGCGCAGAATAAATTCGGTTACATTCCGTGGATGACCATTGGTGTCACGTCACGTAATTGGGCCTGCAAACTGGGTTGCATGAGGTTTGCTGTCTTAATGGCAGAATATAGAAGGCATGAAGAGCTTCTTTGCCAATGGCAAATGAATATGGGAATACCAAAAGGAACACGAGATGAAATCTGATCTAGGCAATTGCTTTCACATGTCTTTATTGGTGTGATATGACAATTCACGACCACCTATGTAAAAAGGCATTTCAGAGCTGCTTCCAAATATGCTTCCAAACTGTTGCAGTGGTTTTAGCCACTGTGTCTCCTTTTTCAACAGCAATCACCAAAAATGCGCTTGGACAATATGAAGATTCTTTAAAAAGGTCCGTGCTGGGATAACTGCTCAAACTGCTTTCTGACTGAAGCAAAAAGTGTGTTTTCAAGCACAGCCTTAGGATCAGCTTCCTGGAGGCTGGAGTCACAGTTGAAAATGAGGTGCTTCAGGCCAGAATGAAGGATTCTGTTGTAAAGATGCTCCTTTCCCAACAGATTTCATTTCTATCAGTGACTCCCAGAAAGCCAGTGTTTCCTACAGCACTGGAGCCTTTTCTCCTTTTGCCCTGCTTACTAACAAAACAAAGATTCCCACAGTCACTGAAGATATTTTTTACTCTTATTCTTATCAACCACAAGGCCACCAAAGCCCAAAGTAATGGGTGGGTTAGCAGAAGGTTAATGTTTTTTAGCCTATAGAGATTTATAATTTGTTTTGATGTTAGAATTTGCAACCAACTTCTGTAATATGTGTCTAGCTAGGAGTGGAAATAGTTTCGTTTCCTGGTATGGCTCAGAATGACCTCTGAAGCCAGCCTGTATAGAGAAACTCAGGTGAGCTTCATCTGCCTGTGGAGGGCCAGCACAAGGACATACAGTTACAGGAAAACATGACTACATAAAAGCATTATGGAAATCCCATTTTGTCACAAAAACAAATATTCTGAATATAATGCAGAGGGATTTAGATGTTGCTCTTTACACTTTTGAGGTCATGCTCAATTATTTTCAGCCTCCAATAAAAGTTTTCCCTCACCAAGGGGGCAGTGGGTTTCCTGGTAAAGTGCCATGCCACTAGTGCAGGCGTGTAGCATGTCTGTGACTCCAGAAACATCAAGGCACAAGAAAATTCCTTGCTTTCTCTTTGTGTTGCAAAGATGATAAACCCAGATTTACTATGAGTACTGTAGCTGCAAACTCAAACACAAAGATGCTATTTCTCCTTAGTATATTTGAAACCTAAATCTCTAGGCTATTAATTTTGTTAAATTCTGTTGTTCCATCTAGATTCATTTATTTAGTATTTTAGAGAGTTCTTTATTCTGATCTTCTACAGATGACTAATTCATCTTTCTGGCAATTAGAAATAGCCTGCTATATCTTTAAAATTAGTGCAAGAAAACTGATAGCAACAATTATATTTGAGATGTTCTGCTCTGCTTTTAGAACCAGTCAACAACAAGTTTGCAGATGTTCTGTTTGAAAGGCTCCTACCGCTTTAATAACCATTGCCTGGGATTTTTAAATTGTTCTTGGGTATTGCAGTAAACAGGAACCACGTTTGCCTGCAAATTTTAATTCTGTCTAATCCTAGTTTCTTTGTTTGATTGTTAAGAGAGAGGTTAAAGGAGACTTTTAAAAAGAACGGGACACTGAGAAAACCCATCTTAATCACTGATGGGTATTTAACAAGATTTTTTTACGGCACATAGACTCAAAGCCAAGGCCTGTACCTGTTTTATAATCTCAGTGTGCTGCAAATTATGCATGTAACGGGTATGAATGGTGACTTCGAAAATCATTACACCTTAGAGAAACAATCAAGAGCTTCACAGTACTCTGTCACAGAAATGTGGCAAGTTTGTAAAGGTTGTGCTGTAGCATGCTATACGGAAAAGAGGAAATAATTCTGCTTCCTTTCTTCTCCATTCCTCTCTGTCTCTGAAGGTCTGTACATTGTTCATACCTTATAGAAATATTCTGAGTCATTTTATGTTAATGCAGTAATTCAGTTCAGCAATTTCAAGTATTCTCTGAAAATTGTGTTGCACTGTGAAATTTATTGAGCAACTTTAAAGTCCTGGGTAATTTGCATTTTTGATAAAAAGCTGAAGGCTTGCTCTTATAAATCACAGACGTTAATACTAAGACCTATTTAAACCCTCTATGAAAGTGAAGCAGATAGATTGTCTGTCAGCAAGAGTAACAGGGAATGTGATGGATGAAACAGCAGGAAGAAAGAAATAGAAGAACCACGGGAGGGAGAAGTGAGGGAAAACAAAAAGAACAACTTACTGCACTGGTCCACAGTGCATTAGGGCTGAGAGCAGACTTCTGTGGCATGGCAGAGCCCGAGTGACGAGGCTGGTGGCAGGACCTCACAGAGCAACTGTCTTCAGCCAAGGGAGGAGGCCTGGCTTCTTTGGAGTCATGCTGGGTGGTGAATGGGATGAAGCTTCTCATCGTGAGCCTGGAATAGGCACATTGACCTTACCTGTATGACAGTGGTGATTCCTTTAGGCTCCGGTGTGTAACAGCTTCTCCATCATCAAGTAGCAGAGGAGGGCAGGGCCTTATCCCTTTTTGCTTCCTTTTTAACTTATTAATCATTTGTAGAGTAAGCCAGTAATTTCAACCTGTTTGATTTGTGGACAACTTAATAATTTCCTAGGAAATGTGGAGACCATTTTCAGGGATTCTGTGTGAGCTGATCATAGGCTGCTTTTTCTCAGCTCCCTGCCAAGGCTCCTAGATGTCCCTGGACCTCCAAGGTGTCCGCAGAACAAAGGTGGTAAAACCCAGATGTAAGTTTTTGAGGTAAAAATGTTTTATACCCACATACTTGGCAAAAAAGGCCCAAACGTCTGATTGCAATGAGCAGTCATTGTTGCATAGTGTGTAAGGAATCATTATTAAAGCAACCAGGAGAAAGGCACAGAAAACAGAGAAGAGCAAGATAGAAACAAATCCTTTTTAGAAAAAGCAAGGGGTGAAATGTTGCTTTTTAAATAGGGAGTCTGTAAGTGCTCCCAGCCCAGTTAACAGTGATAGCTGCTAGCTGAATTGGCAGCAGGAGAAATAACCTCTGCTCAGTAACCTGGTAAAAGAGAAATCCCTCTGTCTCTTCTTGGTGTTTTAGTTGCTGTGGGAAGAGGTACACCATGACTCAAGGTGCCTTTCAGGAGGGTGATGCAGGTTCACAGTGCTTTTCCCAGGATTCGTGGGAGGCTGCTTTTCCATCCTCGGAACCTGAGGTTCTGCCACAGAGGTTTCCAATGGCTAAAATCTCCCAGATTGTCTGCTCCCCTGAGACATCCATGGGGAATTATCCAGAGAACAGCTTATTTTCTGGTGCAGGTCTGAATTCTGATCAGATCCCTCTCTCTTAAAAAAAAAAAAAAAAAAAAAAAAAAAGTGTTGCTAATTTCAATGCAAGACCAACTAAACCTCTGAGCACTGTAAGGAATCTAGTGTTGAAAAGTTCCATGTGTAAAGCTGGAAGTTAATAATGACACAGAACAATAATGAAAAGAGGAAAGGAACAAATATTTACACAGCTTGATTAGATGTCAACAGAAAAGTATAGCTGGCCTATTTTCTCTTTCCCCCTCAGTCATCTGCAAAGGTACAGATTTATGATCTGAATTCAACCTTTATTCTGAATAATAGAGGCAAAACTTAGAAACAACAGAAATTCCATCCAATGCTGTTAGCAAGTCTTGGCTCAGGAGGGTCGGACCAAAGCTACACAAACTCTAGTGTTTGGCAGCCCTGTCCACAGCAGGGAGGTTGGAGCTAGATGATCTTTGAGGTCCCTTCCAACCCAAGTCATTCTATGATTCTACGATATGAACTCTCTACCTGCATTACGTGTTGCATCCTTTCTTTGCTACTGGTTGCTGTCATGGGCAGGATCCTGGGCTGTGTGGACCTTCAAGTCCAACACAGAAGAGCTCTTATGTTTTGTTCTTGAGACCCATTTCCTCCCCATCTTGTGTCATTGAAAATACTTGTGTTTGCCTTAAACTAATTCAGCTATTGATCCCAGGAAATAGAAGCAAGTGTTATTCTGGATAATGGAAGCACCTTGCCCATGTGTGTTTCGTAGCTGAACTTCTACAGAACGCACAAGCCCAGAAAGGCAAAACATTGTCTGCCAGATTGCACCATGTACCCAACCACGATAACCTGGCCGACAGGATACTAAGCAGGATTAATGTTTTTCCTCTCCAGCAGAATACTTGCAAACTGAAAAGACAGCACTCAGTAATTATGGGTTAGAGCATATTAGCAGCTGTGGTGAGGACTGCAGTCATGCAGTACTTCACAGTCGATTATTTACTCAGAATCTCAACTATTTGCTGAAAGCATTATGCTACAGCTCTTTACACTAGCCTGTATCTGTCCCTCAACCTCTTAATTCAGTGCAAGAACATCACCCATAAATACAACATACGTTTATTAAGCGTACTGATACTGTTTGACTGTTCACTGAGCATGTGTCTGGACTTGTAGCTGCTCTGCAAACGGATCGTCATGAACATCTGCACTTTGGGCTCCAGTTCTGGTAGCACTGATTGGAAACACTGGTCTCCTGGGTTTTGAGTGTCCTTTCATAATTGTGTTCAATCACTGAACTCCGAACTGTAAAAGGATATAAAACTTCTGTAAATGAGTGGAGAAATCCAGCAATGGGGAAAATGGGGAAGCTCGTTTCTTCTCCCCGTTTTGACTTGTTGGGCTGTTCATGGAAAGTCTTTTTTTTTTTTTTTTTTTTTTTTTTTTTCCTAAGGGGAAAAAACTTCTTTTCTAAAAATGAAAAACAAAAAAAAAGGAAAAAAAAAAAAAAAAAACACAAAAACNNGAAAAAAAAAAAAGACAAAACCACAAACCCACAAACATAGAAAGCCTGTAAATACATAAGCTTAACCCCAAATTAAGGAATCTTGTTCGAGTACGAATAAATCTAAACATCAGGATGGCATTGTTTTTTACTGCCATCATTTTTGTTGGTAAGCAATATGGAGACAATGTCTAGATATGTACTTATGCGGAAATCAGTTTAGTATGGACAGTCCTGTTGGTATCCTGCCAAATGAAGACACAGAAGAATAGAAGAAATCAACCCACTTCAGTGCTCATCCATTTACAGCCCTGCTTAAGCATAGTCTGCAGATTAATCTCCAGTGCTCAACCCCGTAGCCATTCCTGTGCAAATACTATGTCAAACAAAGGTTTTGTGAATAACTTTTATCCATTGACATGTTTGCTTGGGTACGTCTGCTGAAGTGGGTGAGAAATAACTAATGAAGTTGGATAATGGGAAGCTGGATCAATCCTGACCTCCGATTACTCCATAGAGGTGTTGGCACCAACCCACTCTCTATAGTCACTAGCTGTATCACTGGAAAGGTGCAGAACCAGTGGAAGTTATTTAGCAGGAGTTCTGCTATGCATAGCTTTACTGATTATCCCTATCTAGAATCACAGAATGGCTTGGGTTGGATGGGACCTTAAAGACCACCCAGCTCCAACCACCTACCGTGGGCTGGTTGTCACCCACTGGATCAGGCTGCCCAGGGCCCATCCATCCTGGCCTTGAGCACCCCCGGGGATGGGGCATCCACAGCTGCTCTGGCCAACCTGTTCCAGTGAATCCGCCAAGTACTGGGAATGATTCTGGAGACACATTTAGAAAACAGTCCAACATTCTTTTGTTTTACTCTAGCCTTTATACTCTAAATACAAAGCATCAACATGTAGCACAACTTTTAAGAGGTACTGGAGCACCTCTCCAACAAGGAGAGGCTGAGAGAGCTGGGACTCTTTGGTCTGAAGAAGAGGAGGCTCAGGAGGATGTCATCAATGCCCATAAATACCTGACAGGAGGATGCAAAGAGGACAGAACTTACCAGTGTCTGGACCAGAGGCAGTGGGCACAAACAGGGGCACTGAAGGTTCCCCCTGAGCACCAGGAGCACTGCTGTGCTGTGCGGATGACGGAGCACTGGCACAGGCTGTCCAGGGGCTGTGGGGTCTCCTCCTTGGGGATCTTCCAAAGCTGGATGTGGTGCTGGGCACCCTGCTCTGGGACTCCCTGCTGGAGCAGGGGCAGGAAAAAAAAATACCTTGTTTTCATGGTCTTAGCACTTCCACTATGGTGAAAATGGAGAGATACAGTGTGTGTTTCGTATTGGGAACCGTTCCAGCCAGCAAGTGATATTTGAAATAGTTTTTACATATGCATGTCCTGACTGGATCACATCACTTCAGCCTTTTGGTTTCTTCAGTCTGTCATCAGCATTATCTGCCCAAGCCCAACAGCTCTCAAGTAACATTCCAGTTGCTTGTAGTTTGTTTGTCCAGCTAGACCTAAGTTTTCATGGATGTGGTTTTATTTCAGTGTACCTGAGAGTGCTGTAGGAATAAAACACGTAGACTATATGCAGACTAAGCACAGAGAAGAAATAACTTCCAGTGTATGGCAGGAGGACTATACGTCCTCCTGTCCTTTGGACTGGTGATTTCCCGAGATTGTCCAGTTCCTGCAAATCACCATTTCAGACAGAGCAGGTGTTGTGAACGGCCCTACTACTCTGCCTAGGACAGGGGGATTTGCTTTTGGTGATAATGTGTAGGGCTGTGGGTATACTGCTAGGACAGGTAATATGAAATTACAGGAGACTCTACGTTGTCTTTCTAATTATCTGCACACAATACTTCCTTGTGGAAAATAATGTCGTAAACAGTGAATCTGGATCTTTACCTTAAAGAAAACCAAAAATGAATTTAAATACAATTTATTTCTGATTTTTTTAATGTTTTATGTAATTGAGCCAGCTGTTTTTAAGGGCTATACTGAAATATCAATGATATATTTTTCTCCAGCTATTTTTTGCTCCTTTCAGTGCCACATAATTTTCAATATGCTGAGCAATAACATATTGAAAGTTGAGTCAGCTTTATGTGAAGGCCAGATGAGATTGTCCAGCCTGAAACTTTACTGGTTTTTGCAACCAACAATAGCAGTAACCAGATTGAACATATTATGATACAAAAGAGGTTGTTCTGTGAGAAATGAAGCCAGATGGGACTCCAGCTGTCACCTTAAAAAGCAAAACATTAGAATCCAATTAAAATGTACTTTGGGTTATATTTCACTAAAGTTTTGCAATAATTAATTTTAGACTTATACAGCTACTCTTACTTTTAATTTATAGCTTCATTCTACAAGAGAATTTTGTGCTTCGTTTTAAGTAGCAGAACTAAGAACGTCTTACTGTATCTGAACTGCTCCTAAGTACATTCAACCACAAGACCAGGATGAAAGATCTTATTACAGTGTTTCTGGATCATGACTACAGAATCACAGAATCACAGAATTGCAGGGGTTGGAAGGGACCTCAGGAGAACATCTAACCCAACCCCCTGCAAAAGCAGGTTCCCTACAGCAGGTCCACAGGAAGGCGTCCAGGCAGGTCTTGAATACCTCCAGAGGAGGAGACTCCACAAGCTCTCTAACAATTCCGTCAGCTCCTTCAGCACCTGTGGGTGCATCCCATCAGGGCCCATGGATTTATGAGGACTGATTTTGTCTAGAAGTCTACAGCTTAGAGTGTGTCCACTAAACAGCACCATAGAAAATACAACAGGCTTGGCTGCGCATGGTTTTGGGCATGAGGGCTTCAGTTTCCTGCTTTATAGCAGGTCACAAGTTGTCCTGGTCCAACAAACTTTTCATGGAAATTTTCCATTGGAAATTGCTAATTCACTAAAGCGAAAATGCTCTGGAATGTCCTACTGTTTTCAATACAATGTCCTGATTTCCAAATGGCTTAAAAATACTGTTTTACTCTATTTTATGTGCATGCCAGTGTCAAAATTGAAATGATTCATTTTTAATTCGATCAAAATAAGTTGTTTTGCTTGATACAAAGATACATTTTTAGAAACTACTTAGCTTGAAATTTTAGATCTTCACACATCCTTCCAGTTTAAGCCTAAATTGGGCTTAGAAAAGCTTCAATTTCCCCATGGAACAGGATTTTTCATGTCCCCTCATGGCAGTCTCAAGTGAAACACATCTGAGGTTACAACTCACATTTGTCCCATTCAAATCTGTGTCAGAATTTTCAGTTTCTTTTGTAAAAGGGAAGCATAGTTTCACTGTCCGGTTTAATTTTCTGAGAATTGATGTGCTGGGGTTAAAATGTTCAAACCTGGCTGTTTATAGACAGAGACACATAAATCCACACTTAGCACTTAAGTAGGTGGCCTCATTTTCTGAAGAACCAAATATTTATCCAGAGGCCATGTTTATTTAATGTTAGGCACTCAAGTGTAGAGTTCCAGCCTTATCTCTGTGAATTTCATGCTGTCGGAAGAAACTGCCTACTCTGTGGTTTATGCTAAATATCCATGGACGATACCCCAAGAGCCATACTGTGCACAAAAGAGAGAGAAGGACAGGCACAATCCCAACACTTAGTTTTTTTACAGGTTCGTGCTATTTGAGTTGTTCTTTTGTCCCTGGCAGAGAATTTCAGAAAGTGATACACTGCCTGTGACTGAACGTTGCTTCTGATTGTTACAAGGAATGCAGAAGTTGCTACCAGCTTCATGCAAGCAATATTAAAAATGGATGTGAAGTAAAGATGGAATGGCTGATGGAAATTAGTATATACTTTTATCAAGCACAAGCTTGTGCAAAATGCTGTAAACCTGAGGATTTTGACAGAAAAAAATTCAAGACAATCCTCTTCAGCCAAGTTTGATGTCTTGAAATTACATATCCTGTGGGCAAATCCTATTTTCAGTTAAGTCAGTTTTGATTTAGTTTGTTTCTGCTATTGATGATTGCAAGTATTATTATTTATTATAAAAAGTATTGTGTCACATTTATAAAACACCAGCAGTGCAAGTAGCACATAAAGCATTCTTAAAAAAAAATATTCCTTCCTTGTAGCTGCTTTTTCAGTTTCTCATACACTTCATTACTTAACATCTCTGATGCTTGACTGAAAGATGCCACACAGCTGAATGTTGTGAGCAGTTCTTACATATGACAGTCATAAACTGTTTGATTTTTTTTTGTATGATTCTAATGAAATGGTTTGTTTTCTTCACACACACACATACGAAGAGCTGTCTTCAGTTTCATCATTGCTTAGTAGATAATATACAGCTAAAAATAGCAGTGCTTACAGTAGTAAAAAATGCTGCTGTAGCGTGTAGCCATGGAAAACTTGCATGGTGCAATGCACATTTAGGTAAATGTCTTTTGCAGCTGCCAGCAACAGTTCCACTGCAAGGAAAAAGATGAAGAGAAGGCAAAAGGAGTTGGTGAAAAGGTATTGTGTCAGCAGGGGGAAGATGCAGGGCTTGGTTTCGGACAGCTGTCAAGGTCTGTGTGCCATCTACCCCAAATATTGTAGATGAGAATGCTAAATGAGCTGTGCAGACAGATTGTTAGAAGTAGCCATCTATTACCACACCACATCTCTCAGCTCGTTGCTGCTTTATCTTTCAGCCTTAGCATCACTCACAGCATCACAGAATGGCTGAGGTTGGCAGGGAGCTGTGGGTCCATCTGGTCCAACCCTGGTTCAAGCAGGGACACCCAGAGCAGAGTGCCCAGGACCATGTCCAGAAGGACGTTGCTCCATACTCTTTGGATTGCTTTTCCCTCAGGCTACTCACAGACACTGGAACCAATGGCTCCATTTTTGGGAGGTGCATTTTGGGGGCTGCTCTGCATTGGAGCACTCCTGAAATCCCTGAAGTATTCCTTGTGCTTCTTGCCCTCCTCCTAAGAAAGGTAAGTGTTGAGTTCAGCCTGATGTTAAACTACTGACCTAGAAAGGTTTTGCTGGTTTGTGCTCAGTTGGTGTGATGTTGGTGTGGCCCTTCTATTACTGTTTTGAATGTGCTGTAGGCATATAAAATGGTTACGTTAAGGGTTTAGTATTCAGGGCTGTTAGACAGATGAACCCTTGCAAAATTCAGAATTAGTCTTCCAAAGGTCTGAGCGTATGCGTATTCCATCCGTACTTGATTCAGGCTACCCAAGTGATGGAGAAGGGGAACATTGTGCTGCAGCTGTTGGCAGGAGCTAAAAATAGCTTTGTTCCCTGAGATTCAGACACGCCGAATGTCTCTGTATGCAGTTTGTTCATCCTTGCTCAGAGAGTGCAGATTCTCCCTACCACATTGCTCTCCTGCTGCCCAGCCTGGAGAGGTTTGTTAATGTCACTGGCAAAAGCGTCAGCAGAGCAATTAAACTGGCAGTATCAAATCACACCAATCACTTTGCAGAAGGAAAGAACAGTGGCTTGCTGAGGCATGATTTAGACCCTGCTTCAGACTAACAAGAAACGTTTTTTGAAACAGAGAAGAAGGTTTTTCTGATGATCTAATACAGTGTGAGAAGGAAATGCAAACATTTTCTCTTAAACTAATCTGCCAGACCAGCAGTTCCTGTTTCTTTTGGGGCTGATCACAGGCATCATTAGGACCTCCAGAGACTTGCTGGTCACAAGTCCTGAGACCTCATGCTGGCCACAGACCCTGCATCCTTTGGTGAAACTATGACCAGCCCCTGGTGAAACTGTGACTCAGACTTGTAGGTTGTAAGACGCTCTGTTCCCCTTTCTCCTGCCTGGAGTGAAGGAGAAGTAGAGGGTATGGAAGGTGTACAGAGTCACAAATCCTCCAAAGATACCAGGAAAAAAAAAAAACACAGAGTCCTGCTGTGGAAGAGGGAAATGTCAAGAATAGTTCACGGCTGATCTCCAAGGTGCTCATGTGCTCTCCTCCAGAATGGAGATGGGAAAGGGTCTTAGACTATAAAACAAACAAACAAACAAACAAAGAGAAAACAGGAATTGAGAAAGGGAAGATTCAAGAAAAAAAGAAAAATAAAAAAGTGCTTCTGAAGGGGAAAGAGACTGAAAAGGTTAGTCAGCCTCAAGAATTGTGTGATCTCTAACAATTTGGTGTGTTGCCTTCCAAACCCTGTTCTTCTAACTGCTCTTTTGACATACACGCTGGCTTAGTCCCAGCACAATACATGTTTCTCTTTCATGAAAGACTTAGCATGAAACTGATTCACTGCCTTTTTTGTCCTTTATAAGTAGTAAGACTGGAGACTGCACCAAGGGCTTCCACTCCACCTGGAGTGCTGCATCCAGATGGGGAGTCCTCAGTACAGGAGGGACATGGAGCTCTTGGAGCGTGTCCAGAGGAGGGCCACAAAAATGATCCAAGGGATGGAACACCTCCCTGTGAGGGCAGGCTGAGAGAGCTGGGGCTGTTCAGCCTGGAGAAGAGAAGGCTCCGGGGAGACCTGACAGCGGCCTTTCAATATCAAAAGGAGGGCTACAAGAAAGAAGGGGACAGACTCTTTAGCGGGGCCTGTTGTGGTGGGAACTAGGGGAAATGGTTTTAGACTGAGAGAGGGGAGATTTAACCTGAATATAAGGAAAAAGCTTTTTCCGGTAAGTGTGGTGAAGCACTGGAACAGGTGGATGCTCCATGCCTGGAGACCTTCAAGGTTAGGCTCTGAGCGACCCGATCCAGCTGTAGGTGTCCCTGTTCACTGCAGGGGAGTTGAACTAAATGGCCTTTAATGGTCCCTTCCAACTCAAATGATTCTGTGGTTCTATGATCCTCCTGGAACCCTTGTGCCTTAATCATCTCCCAGTTGCACTCAAGACATCCATAGCCTTGTAATTGATGAAACTCTAGGTCATGTGATTATAAAGAATCTTTCTCATGATGTGCATGGTTCTGTTGTTTTCCCTTTGACTACTTTGAGGGGAGGGAGAAAGAGTAAGCAAAAAGAAAACTCCTACAAGCATTCAATTGTTCAGGCTGGGGCCTGAGCCAGACCGCAGCACTTGCACTTGTTTGGAGGGAGATGAGCTAGGGCTTTGCTGCAGGGAGTGGTGTCCCAGCAGCACCCTGCTGTTGGCTGTGACAGCAATAGTCAGTACTATTTAACTCTCTGGTGGCACAGAGTGTCCCAGGAGTCTGCCAAAGGCCAACATTTATGCTTCTGGTGGCACCTTTCCGTCAGGACACCTGCAAGGTTCAGAAGATACTGGATTTGCAAATCGTGCCAATGTAGCTGATCGTGCCACTCAAGATGATACCTGTTGATGACCTGCATTATGAGTGAATGGAAAGCCTTTCAATTTATGTTCATTGGTGTTATCCTGGAAGAGGAGGAGAAACAACAGATATGAATATGGGTACGTTTCCTGGGAAGGCAAGGATCAAAAAAGAACCTTTTCTTCAAGCATCTAATGTGCTGTGGTACTACTAAAGTTTACTAATCTTCTGAGTGCAGAATTCCCTTTTAACAAGAGGAACAGCTTGGTCATGGCTGTGGCAGACTTGAGGTTTGGGGAAATATCCTAAGAAAGCATTTCCTCTGTGTTCTGTGGATGTTGTAGCAGTATTATCTCTATGATGTTTACATTTGCCTCTGTGTTGGATTCCATGGCTCCTCTTCACAAGAAGGGCCTTGCTCATAAGGCTTCGTGGTCTCCCACACAGCAATCTGAGGAGAATAAATAGTAAAAGCATGCTTTGCAATTTGCAGCATCTGTAGGTGTGTTTTAACAGAGCATATCAAAAAGTGTTTTGGTCTGTGTGATGTAGATAGGGACGGAGTGTGGACAACCTGTGTTGTATGTGTAAAAAGGTTTGTGGTGATATGCAGGACGGCTATGACTACTCCTCTCCAGAAAGCCCTGAACTTGGACCAGTTTGGGCACAAAGACTCCCCCTTGGTGTGGATCACAAACCAGTGTAAAAGTATGCACAGCAAAGACCTGCAAACCTGAGGAGCAAATAGCCATGTTAAAAAATATTGATTTTGGAGATATAGAACTTGCTGGAGCTGAAATTTCAGCAGTTCATTTGGAAAGGTGCAAGAATATCACATAAATGCCTTGGTATTGCTGTAGCTATTACGGCTGCTGTTGCTTTCCTGTGTTTCTCACTGAAGACAGAAAAAAAGAAAAAAGTGACAAAGAAAGCAGAAAGAGGTTTTTGAAGTCAGTGTCAAAGACAAGCAAAATATGATACATGAAAAGGCCAAATTTGCTAGGAGATGCCAAGAACAAGGGCAAACAGCTGAAGCTTTTATTATTGTGGATCACAGTTTTGCTTAACATTGCATATACAGAATATTAAAAGAAGAATTAATAAGAGGCAGAATAATTTTGGCAAAAGAGACAACCAGTTCATCAGCACAACTTGCACTTGGGCCCAGATTGCTTGCTCATACCGGCTTGAGCAAAAGTGATGCTGACCTACATACTGGCAGTACTGATGAAACTGCTGCAGACCAGTGAAGAATTGAAACACAAACATAGAACAGCTGCAAGCGCTTTTAATATCAGAAGTAGTGCTCAGTGAGCAATAAATGATCCAAGAAACTTTAACAAGAGGGAAGCTGGAAAAGTTGTGGGAGACATGGCAATGCACCATGCCACACACGGCAAAGAGTCCATCTGAAAACTCAGAATGTGAGAGCAGTCACAAGGGGCGTTTTCAAGCAGCTAGTGTAGCAGGGAAACAGTCACCAAACCCATTCTATTCTCCAACCTGAAAGGACAACATTTGAGTAGAAATACACATTAAATAATCAAAATCCTGCATTTAAAATGGGAATATTTGTCGGGAGCCATGACTGTTTCACTAAAAGATTAGAGCAGTAGGGTTTGAGTTGGATATATGGAAAGACCAAACAGGATATCA
The DNA here is from genome assembly GCA_013399715.1 of Alectura lathami. NCBI lineage: Eukaryota > Metazoa > Chordata > Aves > Galliformes > Megapodiidae > Alectura > Alectura lathami. The sequence continues at coordinate 419,091 of VXAV01008633.1, forward strand.
AGTATAGCTTAGAGTGCTACAGAATGTGGTTCGAGCTTTTCCCTGGGAACCTCAGAAAAAGATGCAAACATCTTCAACAGATAATTTATGTGGCGACAAGTCTTGCTTTGTCTTTATCAGAACATTATCATTTGGTGTCTATCAAAAATATTTTTATCCTCCATGTGTTTAGAAATGGGACTATATTAAAATGACTACAAAACATTATTCAAAGATCCTTGACCTTTCCCGCTACCCTGGAAATGTGTAACTGAGTTCAGCAAAATCTTTAATCATTTCCCTGAGTTTGCTTGTTGATAAAGAATAATAATATGTGGCAATAATAGATGGCTAGAAGAGTTCCAGGTTGCTGGGAAGGAATTTATTTATCGAGATTCAGTACACTGATTCTTTTGCAACATATTTCACTGAATTTGTCTCAGAGCTGAAGACTCTCCTTATGAGCTGGAATAGCAATGAACTGGGTTGGTCAGAATATAAGCAAAGATAAATAGGTTTAGCAGCAATGTAAACAAATCCTAGAAAATTTAAATGTGACAAATATTGATGTGAATTTCCAGTCATTACATATATCCATATTCCATATATTTTCACAAACTTGTCTGGTTTATGGCTTGGGTTAGTGTTGGGTTAAGGTTATCATTTCAGAAAGAAGTAAAGAGTAGCTTCATTTATTACTTCGACTGTTGTTAATCATCACTGACACTAATGTTTGGTCCACTCATGCCACTTGGCAGACTCCAATTCTAGTCATCCTGTGCCCAGAAGATTGACCACAAGCCAGGGTCTGCAGTGTGGGCATGCTTCCGTGGCCCAGCCTTGGCAAATGGTCTGGCCCACAACAGATGTTATGATGCGAATGTGGATGTAAACAGTATGAGCCTGGATCATAAACATGAAACTATCTGGGAGGGTGTTTACAAAAAATGTACAAGTAGAATAAGAAGATGACCATCAGCTGGGTTAAACAGTAGTGATTTACAGAGACACTTCTGAGACAAAGAAGTTAACTTGTAAAGAAATACGAGAGAAGCATGAAAATTTAGAAGCAGGGAGAGTCCTTGGAGTAGGAACAGTAACATTCAAAACTTGGTGTGACGCTGCTAGAAGTACCACTGGTATCACGGCCTCTGCCAAGGCTGGGCAGAGGGCCTCACACTGCTAGGACAAGGATGAGTGCTGGTAACCCAGAGCATGTTTGTGCATGCACATGAGTGTGTGCGTATGGTTAGGAATGTCTGGGTAAAGCTATAGAAAGGTGTTTGGACATTTGTAGGTGGCTGCTAACATTTGCAAGCATCCAGTGTTGTGGTTTACCTGCTGTGTTACTGATACTGATCCTGGACATAGAATTCACTGACTGTCACTTTGTTTGCTAACACTGCTTTGTGCCTCATTTGGTTAAACTATATGAACTGAACAAGCTTCTTCTGTTACATCTAGAAACACATTACCATTGGATTTACATCCCTTTGTTCTTTTGTGATTATCATTGTTTGGGAAAGTTGTGTCTGTTGTTTGTTCCAAGGACAAAACTGAAAATTTGGATAGTGTTTTACTTCTCAATCACCCTACAGTTCCGAGCTGTAAATAATTAGCCCTTTTCTGACAGAAAAGAGTTCAAGCTGTTGTGCAAACCACCATGAAGTCCCACAGACACCAGGTGGGTGCAGGTGGGAGGGGGAAGAGCTTTCCAGAGGCTGTGCAGAGGCTATACAAGGCATAGCAGGCCATCATTTTTTTTTTTCTCTGTTCTGGAAATATGCCAGTATCCAGCCTGTCCTTCAAAATTTGCCAAATAGTGGGTAGGCAACCCAAAGTGCTTTCCAGGACAGCCCAGCAGAAAGTCATCTCTAGGTAGGGGTGCTTGTGCCCCTTTGTGATCTAGGAGGACTTCACAGCCTCAGGCAGCAGTGTGAAGGCGTCAAAGGCTCTGACAGAGTGGATGTAGTGTTCCACTTGTGGGGAGAATGGTGCTAGCCTTCTGCAGGCAGGCACCAAGATCCCCAAGCTGTGGGAAATGTAGTTTACCTGGTCATAATAACTGTAGTCCCCAGTGTGGTTGTAACAGCCTGCACATTGTGAGAGCAGAAACCATTCCTATTGATAGAGTACAGCAGCATTTAATTTGTCTTGCACATCATTTATTATATGTTGTAACGGAAGGAAATCAATTTTGACCTGTGATCATTTAAAAAATCCGCTGAAAATATGGTGTAGAAACAATTTCAGACACCAAACCCGTGGATGTTCACACTGACTCAGCATATAACAACTACTGGGTGCTCATTTTTTGTTTTTCTGCAAAAAATTGAAATATTATGAAAACAAAACAGAGCAAAAAAGACATTTTCCAAATGGGTGTGTGTTGATGAAAACACTGCTGTTTGATTTAGTTTCCTATAAAACTGTGTTTATCAGTCTGTGCCATGTGTGTATATTGAGGGTGTGTGTGGAAAGTTTCTTTCTAATAATTTAAAGGGTGTAGGCCAAATTCAATTACACTGACAGAGTGTTAGAAATCTTGAAGGTGTTACATTTCTGCTAGTTTCATGCCAGCCAGCGCTGGGCTAATGCAGTCAGTTTGTTTTACTGTTTCTTTGGAAAAGGCTGCCAAATGAGAACTCTTCTACTAGACTCCTGAGATTCGCTTGGAAAGCCCAGCTTGCAGAAAAGCTTCAATCAGAGCTTGCACTCTTAGACACTAAAGTCAATCAAGTTCGAGATTTACAGTCTGGGCAAATCCAGCTTCCTTATTTCATTTGTGCAGTTGGTTTGCTGTCAGAAATGTTCTGATGAAAAAGGATTAATCGGCTGTAGTACTCGCTTGCTGTGAAAACACAATAGTGTCGCAAATCACACCTAGCTCCTAAAATAATCTTAAACATCATATGACTACCAACTGCAGAGATACAAACTAATCTATAAAATTTAGGACTAGTCAGCCATTAAATATATTTTTACAAGTTGTTATGTCAGTGTTTGCAAATATTTTAATATTGTGTTTGGAACACAGTACGCCCCAAACCATTAGCCTGATAAAGTCACAGGCCTAGCACAAAACTAGGGCTAACGTACACAGCAAGGTGGTGAATCAGAATAGCTTAACTAAGCAAATGATGGCAAGAATGACATTGAAAAGAAATAGCTGCTGGAACATAGTTTGAAATAAAAACTAGCTTTAAGAGAAAGAAGAAGAAAAAAAGATTTTTATATTTATAGTTGCTGTGCTTGGCAATGCTTTTTCAGAATGTGCTCTTACAACTTAAGGAGGATGTCAGAAGAATACAAAGTGCACAATTTCCAAGCTTAGAGAATGATAACATAAAAATAGCGAAATGGGAATTTGGATTATGTTTGTAGGTGAATAAACTTCCTAGGAAGCTAATGCTGGCATATTATTTATTCATAATATTCTCTAACTGGATTATATTATATTTAGAATAAGCNTTTATTCTGTTTGTTTTCCAATTCTGACCCTTGCTACTGAGCATAACAAGGCTCTGATGGTTTGCATGTTGCTAAATCTAGCTGCTAAGTTGCAATGAAGCTTCTTTGTGTTGCATAAGCTTTTCAGGCAACAATTTCTTGAAGTTAAAGTGAACTGTAGTGGGAATCTCACTAGTGTTACTGTTTTATTTGAAACAGATTTGGGATTCAGCAGATCCTTTCCTTTTTTTTCATTTTTAATTCTGCCAGTTGGAAACGCTTAAAACTGAGGTAAA
>VXAV01008633.1:428954-444177 GCA_013399715.1 Alectura lathami
CTTCTAAAATTTCAATTTATTAATATCCCAAAGACCTCCTAAAATCTTCAGGCATAAGTTATCTTCTTAGTGCTGTGAAGAATTATTAGTTTTGATGCCTAGCAAACCACGAGCTATTTAATTCAAGACTTAAAGTGTGGGAAAGGGAAGCAAAAGAATTTTTCCCTGGACTCCCCCTGAGCCTATTTGCCTATTTGTGAAGGTCAGGTTAAAAATACCCAGCCTTTTCAGGCAGGGTGTACTCAGGGGAAAGCCTTTCACTCAGTATGCTTTCAGAGAAAAGTCCTTGCATTTAACCCTTTTCTTCCTTGAGGTTGTCCCTAGTCCCTTCATTTTCTCTGTCCAGACTTCCACAGTTGCCCCTTTAGCACAATTCTACATGGGATTTATTTTCCAGTTGCTGGACCCTGACAGACCTCTGTTCCTTAGCTGAAGTTAAGCTGTCTGCCTAGGGAAATCTCACTCCATGTAGGACTAAACCCACTAATCCTCTCAGCTGAGAAAAAAGCACCAGGGAGGCCAGCTACATGTGCACAGAGTCAGCAGGAACAGCTGCATCCATTGGCAGTGGCAGGTAAATGCTGCTGATGGGCACCACAGTTCATGTCCTCAAAGTTATATCATCTCTAGTTCCTGGGATCTAGGTGATCAGATACCTTATGGCCTCTGGGCGTTTCAGGTGGGCAGGTGACCACATCAGCAATGCCATGTAAGGCCAAGGTAAGTGTCAGAAATGCCAAAATTGGGTATGGATGTGGCGGAAGGGGGAAAAAAATCAAAGCAGTTTTTCCACTGGGAGGAGTCTGGGGTCTGGAAAGGGAGGTAGAAGCACTGAAAAGAGGTACGAGAAGCAGCCAAGGGACAAGGAGCTGTGCAAATCCCATAACAAGGTGGTGCTGTCTGTGGACAGCAAGGGGACAGGCAGACACAGATGGACAGATTGAGCATCCCAATATCTGCCCATTTCAGGCCTGATGGCACAGGCAGCAGGCATTTCATAGCACCTTCCTTTCATAATTTTTCCTCACAGTGGTGAAACTGGCTCTTTCTTCATGGATGAATATATCTCAAAGTTCCTAGATGCTTTTTTATCTTTACCAAGGGTTGAAAATTCCTTCTCCTTCTTCTTTCTCCCCCTTGTCTGCTAATAGGTGTTATCTAATGCATAAGAAGCTACCTGCAGTGATCAGGTCAGTTTTGTATTTATTAGAATAGAGGCAGAGGTTTAAATACAGCCCTGTCATTATACTGCATTAAAAAGTGAAAAAAAGCTTGAGGCTTGAGTACAAGAAGCTCAGTCCTCACTCACCAGCAAAGTACTGTAAATCTTTCATTACAGATACAGAAAAGAAGAAAAAGAGATTAATTCGATCTATGCTTTATGTAGCTCCCTTATTCAAACAGTATTCCCTTTTTACTTTTTACTTTTTACTAAGTTTTCATAAGAAAAATATCCATTTTCAACAGTATTTTTGACAGCACTATGGCTTGTAATTATTAGACTTTTTGGAGAAAAGTCCAAAGGCTAACTGAAATGGGCTGGTTTTGCTGTAATATCCTTCTTCCTTCAAGATGAAGGAAGCAAACATACACAAAAAGGCAGGGAATAATACAGTCTTGAGATAAGGTAGCTCTCTGCTTTCATGGTATTTCTTTATGATTTTGTTATTGGAGAAATGCAGGATCTGCACGTTATCCAACTTGTGCCTCTTGCTAACATCAGCTGTTGAACCGCTTAGCCACTGCTTTTAGCTTCCTCTCTTATCCAAGGCTCACAACAGTTTTACAAAACGTACAATGTTAGCTGGCTAAGATCCTCTTTTTCNAGGTAGGAGAGACTTTAGGAGGTCAGCTAATCCATCCAGCTGTCCTGCAGTTGCTCAAATACTCTTAGGCCATCTGTTACCTTTTATTAGATACTGAGCTCCCAGAAACTGCTATGCTTTTATTTATCTTAGGTTTGCCATATTTAGCTCATATTTTTCCAGTCTGAATCTCATCTTACTTCCTACTTGTATTACTAACCTCCATAATCCCACTAAAATGCCTCTTACATAGCTCTTATGTATTTATGATTATGGCTGTATCACTTCCCAGTTCAGACTCCTTTACACATTTGATTAATGCATATCCTTCCTATACAGCCAGGTATTCAAAGATGTGAAATTAAACTACACAGAACACCCATGGCCTCTGGATTACTCTGAGCATCTGAGCTTGATCCCTTACATCTGAGTGTTCCATTTTGTTTTGGTCTTTTTGCTGGTTTTCAGTTACTGTGAGAAAGAGAAAATGCCTTGGTATCCAGGCTTGAGCAATCCAGGCACTCTTCTAGACACAGAAGGGTGGTTGCTTTAGTCTGATAAACCACTGAGGTCCATTGTGAAGGGCAGATTGTCTGTACCGTGATTCCAGCTCTCTCACATTTGCTGTGGGCATGTCCTAGCACAGCGTGTAAACTTGATCAGACTTCTGTGAAAATCAAACAATTGGTAAATGTCCTGTCAGAGCCAATAGCAAGTAGATTACCTGAAGCCTATATTGTTCAATAACTTTATCAGAGACCTGAATAGCTTCATAACTTCACCTAATAATATAGCTATGAGCTGGATGATGAAAAAACTGCACCCTGAGAAAATCTGCGGATACTATGAACTTAGGGATGATGTGCTGAATGGCAGACCTTCAGTCCAGAAAACTTTGCTGATAAGGCCAAGACAAAACTTTATGAAATTTAGTAGAAGATGTGCAAAATTCAGTGAGATGAACAAAATAACCCCATGCATTAATACAGGCTGAGCCCTGATTGAGTTTGTATCCTGCTAGAATGGACTGGAGGCTATGGTGGAAGCCAAACAGAGCATGAGCATGAGTGCTAATGGAATAAACTGAGCTATGTTAAGAGGATCGCGGTCAGCAGATTGTCACGGTTTATTATTCCTCTGTACTTAGAACTGGTGAGACCACATCTGGAACACTGTGGCCAGTTCTGGGCTCCTATTTCAAGAAGAATGGGGAGAAACTGGATACAGTCCAGAAAGGGCCTACCAAGATTGTGAAGGGACCAAAAGTGTATGAACTAAAGTGTGAGTTATGGCAGATGGCCTTATTTAGTCCAGGGAATATGTTAAGGGGGGATATGAGGGCAGCCTACACAAAATGTAGTTGTAAAGCCTGGACAAGTCTTTCCCTCTTTCTGATGCTAACCCAACAGCCTCAGTTTCCAAAATCACTAGATGCTACTCTGTCAAACATACTGCAGTATAGTCAGATGCCCAGGTAGGTGCTTAGGTCTCCCACACTCTGTGTATTCGTGGTCATCATAGAATCATAGACTAATTCAGGTTTAAAGGGAGGCTGTGATCCAGCCCTCTGCTCAGAGTGGGGTCACCTCTGAGGTCAGACCAAACAGCTCAGGGCTTCATTTAGTCGGGTCTTGAAAACTCTCGAGGACACGTCTGTAGTCAACCTATGACACTGCCTGACTGTCCTCATAGGGATATATTTTTCCCTTATTTACAGTCTATACTTCTTGTTTCAATTTATACACTTCTTGTATTCTCCTGTCATGCTCCACCATAAAAAGCCTGGATCTGTCTCCTCAGACATCCCCGTACATACTGGATTCAGTCATCTGAATCCATCTCTGCTCCAGGCTGAACAAGCCCAGCTCCCCCAGCCTCTCTTCACAGGGCAAGGAGCTCTGCCAGTGCCCCGTTAAAACAGCAGCGTCTTCCATACATACATACGTACAAACCAATGCTTAGATCATCACCAGAGATTTTTCAGGGTTCTTGTAAAGCTAGACTGGAGAGGTCCAGATCCTTAATGCTGTGTTATAGATGAGATGAGATCCATGTATCCTTATCTTGAAAAATATTGCATAGCTAAATACACCTTTTGTGTGTTTGTAACCATGTGTTCCAGACACTGCAGGGAACTTTTTAAAAATTTTATTATCTTGCATTCAGTAGCTAGAGCACACAGTCATGATTGGTATATTCTTGAAAGAAAAATGACTTAAAGGAATGACCATCAACTCTAACAACAGTGATTCAAACCTTCACTTTTTATATACTGCAATAACAAATTTTATTTACTTGTTTTGATAATATTCTATGGCACACAAATACTGATACTTTTATGTTTATGGACACATTTTTCCTTCTTGTACCACTGTCAGTTTTCTGTATGCATATGGGATTCCTTTCAAACCCAGTCGCTACCAGCATGACCTGCTCTGCTCGGAGAAAACAGAACCTGTCAGAACATTTCACACTGACATAATTTATCAAGTGAGATGCAAATGTAGGTGGAAGAAAGAGAGGGAGGAATCCCTCACTCCTTCCATTTGAAACACAGTCCTGTCACATGAGTCCCCAGATAGAAGGACCCATCACTACCAGTGATAATTCACATAGTGATAGAGTAGAAGCAGAAAGTACATTTATCTCATGACCACCCAAGTTATTTTCAGATTTCTTAATTGTAGTGTTTTAAACATCTCAAATCTAACCCTGAAATGTTTACTGACATCAACAATAGTTTGGCTTTTGTAATATTTTAAGACAGGTGCTACATTGGTAATGTATGTTTTTATGCTGCATTCCCTGAAGCCATATGAGAGTAGTAGTTCTTTCTTTTTCCAGATTTTTGCTTTTAAAAAAGCTTTCTAAAGGGCATAGGTAGCTGAATTATTGCTGCCCAGACTTCACCATGTTAGTGTCCTACTTGTGCTACTGGGTCTTACTGACCTGTTTGGCTTCCCTCGGGCCTCCCCAGTGCTGCCCATGGCCCAGGATTCCAGCCTGGCACCATCAGACCCTGCCCCAGAGGTGGTGTAGAATGCTGATGCTGTAGGGTGTTGATTTGCAGCCCTATCACAGCCAAGCTCAGCCCCAAGGCCCTTACCTCAAGTAGTTGCCAGCCCATACGGTGCCTTGGAATAGCTTTAACTCAGAGAAAAACTAAGCCAATCAACCTGGTCTTGATGCAAAAGCTACCTTGTGAGTGCTTTTTTCCAGGTACAAACGGGTTTATATAGCTCCAGTGCCATTACTGAGCAGAGCTCCTTTCCACCACTGCAAATTCACAGGAAAATTGGGTGGCTGGTTTTGGTCTTTGATGAGGATAAGGTCTGAGTCTGCAAAATAACGATAGTTCATTCGTAGAGTTCCCTTCCCTTGAAATGATTGAATGGAAATAAAATGATTAAGATACACAATTATGCACTTGTCAGTATTCTTCTGTCTTCATGAGTTGCAAATACTTGTCAGGTGCATTTAAACATATTTACTTTCTTGTGCATTTAGGAGTCCTCGGGCCATAAAATAAGGTAAATTATTTTCTCCTGGCGTTCAAGGTACTTGTCTAATTTTGCCTAACTGACTTAATTAGAATTATTACCATAAAATGATTATCACAATGTTTTGGAAGGCAAAAGCAGAGCAGAGCAGGATTGCCTACTGCAGTGAATGTCAGGGCCCTGAGTGCAAAATTAGGTCTCAGTGTCCCTGACCCCCTCCCCTGGGGCTCTCCTGCGGAGAAGGACTTGGGCGTTGTGATTGACAAAAAGCTGGCCATGAGCCGGCAGTGCGCTCTTGCAGCCAGGAAGGCCAATGGCATCCTGGGCTGCATCAAGAGAGGGGTGGCCAGCAGGGAGAGGGAGGTGATCGTCCCCCTCTACTCTGCCCTTGGAAGGCCTCACCTGGAGTATTGTGTCCAGGCCTGGGGCCCCCAGAACAGAAGGGATGGGGAGCTGTTGGAGCGGGTCCAGAGGAGGGCCACCAAAATGATCAGAGGGCTGGAGCACCTCTCCTATAAGGAAAGGTTGAGGGAGCTGGGATTGTTTAGCTTGGAAAAGAGAAGGCTCTGGGGAGACCTCACTGCAGCCTTCTGATACTTAAAAGGAGTTTACAGGCAGGAGGGGGACCGACTTTTTACACGGGTGGATAATGGTAGAGCAAGGGGGAATGGGCTAAAACTGAAAGAGGGGAGGTTTAGGTTGGACATCAGGAAGAAATTCTTCCCTGAGAGAGTGGTGAGGCACTGGAACAGGCTGCCCAGAGAAGCTGTGGCTGCCCCATCCCTGGCTGTGTTCAAGGCCAGGCTGGATGGGTTCCTGGGCAGTTTGATCTAGTGAGCTAGTGGCTGGCAGCCCTGTCCACGGCAGGGGGGTTGGAACTAGATGATCTCTGAGGTCCCTTCCAACCCAAGCCATTCTATGATTGTATAATTCTATGATTCTCTCTCCATGGCCCAAAGCCCCACGTCAGTCCCCTGGGATTGTCAGCCCCTGCTCCAGCTGTGCCATGTCAGGGCAGGTCTCCAGCACCCCACAGTCCTGCCTCATCCTGTCCCCATCTCCATGGAGAAGTCTGGCCATCCCTGGGCCCGATGGTGACCTGCAGATTGACTTCCTGGCTTGATCTTGGAGCTGGGTCACCAGTCCCTGCACACTAAGCCTGTGAAATCTAAAGAGTGAAAGAACCTTTCAAGTGGTTGGGTAACTGAAATAGTAAGTTACAGTATATTCTGTTTGAACCTCAGGGTATTGAAATCTGGGTCTATTCTGTGCTCGTAAAATAGTTTCTATTTTGATTGTCTCAGTGGATGAGGAGAAAGCAGTGGATGTGTTTATTTTGACTTTAGAATGGCTTTTGATGCTGTCTCCCATATCACCCTCATTGACAAACTGATGGGCTAGATAAGTGGACAGTGAAGGGCACTGAAGACTGGTTGAGCTGCTGGGTTCAGAGAGTTGCAATCAGCATCATGAAGTCCAGCTGGAGCCCAGTAGTTAGCTGGGTAGTTCAAGGGTCAGTACTGGAGACAACATTGTTTAATATCTGCGTTGATGACCTGGACAGTGGCACAGAGGACACCCTCAGCAACTTCACAGTTAAAATAAAAACGGGAAAGTATTCTGGGGAAGAATGACTGCCAAACAGTGTTCAAGCTCTATGAAATGGGCCATATTACCTCCTGTTTAGTGTCATTGAAGTTTAGTGTCATTGAGGTTACAGTGCTAGAAGGGAATTTGAACTTCCATATAAGATAACAGATCTTTAAAAGAGAAGAAATAGAGTAAGGAGAAGAGGTGATGTCTTGGGTGTGATGAAATTTTGGGGTGAGGCTGCTTAAACCTTTGACAAGCACATTCCACCAACCTGCTTATGTCAGGATGTAAATTGTTATTTGCAGAAATAAATATTACTCTTTCGTGCAGAAGATCCAGGCTTTGATACACCTGTGTAATACTATGTTTACTTTTCTGTGTTGATGTTTATTGCTCTGAATACATTTTGCAACACTGGAAAAGCTGAACTTTGTCTTCAACACTGGCTGTCAACTCCTTGTCCCTCCCCATGACCAACCACCTGTGCCCAAAGCCCCAAACCCCTGTTCTGATATGGCATAGCTGCAGTCATCAGGAAGCGCTGTGATTTGTCCACAAAGCTGAGCTAGGCAAGGACACAACGGTGATGCACAATTAGAGGTAGGATGGTTGAGATGGCAGCTGTGCCAGCTCAAGGATTCATTAGAAAAACTGTGTTGTGGAAAGGTATAAAACCCTCAAGATGCAAGCAGAGAGATGAAATAGGGCAACTCAGCACCATCAAAGATGTGGCCCAGGAGCTGCAGAGTCTGACTCTTCTCCTCCTGAGGTGAGGTGGTGCCTGCATAGCCAGCAAAGGTGCTGGGTTGCCATATGGGGGTGGTGAGTACTGCTGGGTGGCTCATTAAATCACAACTATCCTGTTTTTGGATGTACTTTGATCTTTTAAGCTGTTTATACAATCCTTGCAGAGTCTCTTTCATGCAGCTGAAGATGCCCAACAGAGAGGGATGGAAAGAGGAAGGAGATGTTTGTCACTGTTTGTCCCTTTTTCTTTCAAGACACTGTGCATAAAAAGTCTTTGAAAGCTGGGAAGCTGTTTTATCCTGATGTCTCTTCTCCTGTGAGTAGGACCAGATGTTTAATGGAACTTCAACTCAACTAGTAGGCATGTGCATGGTCTCTGTGCACACCTACTCGTGTCTTTCTGTCCAGCAGTTCAAGAGTAGGACAGCAAAGCCCAGGTTTTCACTCAGTTAATGTGCTATCATTGTCTGCCATGAGGGCAGTCATTCTAGAGAGAGTATTTCCAGGGGGAGGGAGGTCACAGGACTGTTGCAGGGACTTGGTTGGCAGTAACTCTTCTCTCTTGGGGAACAACTTGAGTGCAGAGGAAAGAAAGAAGGGTACATCTGGACAGTTTTCAGTACTTCGTGTTTGGCTCCATGCCTTGAAGTGGACAGGAAAAAAAAAAGAACTCAGAACATTTTAATTTATGGGCCAAACAAAAAGTTCCTTTAATTAAAATTTAGGAGCCAATTTCAGCAAGCGGTGTTTGGAAGGCAGCCTGGAAGAAAGAAGACATTATGCTATAACAAAATAAACTTGAGAAAGTCAAAATCCATTGGTAAAATGAATCTAGAATAATGTGAAGAGCAATCCAGGGAGCAATGGAGGAGACGGCAGGAAGCTGTGTTGAATGCAAAAGATTGAATCCAAAGAGAGGTGTGGGAAATTTAACAAGGTTAGAGCAATGGGTCAGATCATCAGCTGCTCCAGGCCAGTATGGGGAGGCCATCCCTGTCCTTAGGGATCCTCATAAACCTGGCAAAGAATTAGCTCAGCCCTTGGAACATTTTTCTTACACATACACTGTTTCCTGTGATTCACATATCTGTGAAGGAACAGGATATTTCACAGCAGGAGAGGGCTCCAGAACAAGGTTGTTTCTGGTAGAACTCCTTCCCCCTTGTAAAACTATGGGATAGAGTAATGGAAAGGTTCAGCCTGTACCTGTGACACAGAGGGCTGAAAATATTTTTGTGTGTGCCCGTTCTGTGCTTCCAGCAAAACTATAAATAGAAGAAAGAGAAGTGCCAGGATTTACGAACAGATCAATTGAAAATAATCAATGTTTGGACTCAGCAACATTTTGTTCAGTCATATGAAGGTTCTGGGTAAGTGAGAGCCTCCGTTGTGCAATTTCCATCTTATTTGTCTACCATCATTCTTCCTTTTTTCTGTGCTCTACTGAATAGTATCTTGCTCTGCCAGCATCTGGTCAGCATGGAGTTAAAAATAAGATCATTTTCTTACTATTGATCATGATATTCTACTTTTTACATCCTCAACAGACTCCTTTTTAGTACTGCAGCAAACCCAGCCTACTTACCTTCCTGCGTGACTGCCTTCATGGACGAATTTCACCCTCATGCTGAAGGTCAGTTCCGCATCAGATTGCATCAGACCATTCCACAATCATCCTTGCCTCACCTGGATACATTGTCCCTACTGTCCTTTATTCTTGGAGGGCAATCAAGGTGTAATGAAGTAGCATACCTTCATGAACCCTCTGTGATGTCTTCATAATCTCTTCTTTCCCACTAGGCCCACAACAACTTCACACTGGCAGCTGATGTGCTTCAAATCACCTGATCACAGCCAGGCTCAATGCTTCTTCCTATTTCCCACTACATTTTTTTTGCATCCCCTGTTGATCTTTGTTGCAGGCTCTGACTGCTTTGGAGATATCTTTATGTCCTGCATTTGTATAGCACCTGGCACCATGAGCTCCTGATTCATCAGCAGGCATTTAGAGATTGTACAAAGATTAATGAGAATAATCACAAGGAAGAGGATTAGGCTATGTGGAAACAAGTTTGGCATGTTGCTGTCATGTCAAAGATTGACTCTTGTGAATGCCATGCATTTTACACCACTAATAACTTTCTCTGGAAAAATAAAACTTGAATAATGGGGGAAGTGTATGAACAGCTTCTCAGTGAGGGAATTTTCCTTCAGCTGAGGTAGGTACGTGAGCTGATGTGAGGTGACATTTAACTCCATAGCTCAATGAAGTGTTGCCTCTGGACAGATGGTATCGGATTCCAGTGCTCCCACTTTCTCACCTGTAATGAAACAGGAACTAAAAAAGAGGGATGTAGTTTTTACATTTGCTGCAGTACTTTTATTTGCAGACTGGTGCCAAAAAAAAAAAAAAAGCAACAAAACCAAAAACCAACAGTTTCTGTTCTAGAGGGAAGCAGGCAATTTATGGCTTTTCTGCTGGTTTAATCAAGACATGGTACCCTGTGCCACCCAAATATTTTAATCTTGTACTATGATGAATTTAGCCATAAATCTGATGCATGGCTCACACAGAGCTGAAGGTCAGTGAGCAACTTCTTCTCACAGTCATTTGTATATTTTAACCTGATTCTTACTTATGAACTGTTCATAGATTTTGGAGATTGTTATGGTCAGATGGAGCCGTTATGATTATCTGCTCTGATCTCCTATGCCACCTAATAATTCCTACACTGAGCACTTTATGTCTTGTTGATCTAGGCACACTATATAAAAAAACGTCACTTCAGCCTGTATATAAAGAATTCAGAAATCACAGTGGATCACTGCATTTCTTAGGAAACTTTTCAAACGGTTAATGATACCTCTGTTAAACACAAGTATCTGTCCTAACTGGGACATCAGCAGCTTTCTGCTGTGCTTCCTCAAAGATGGTCAGACACTTTCCAAAGATTTGGTCCATGCTTAATGAATAAATTAAATGTTCATGGTTTAATCCAACCTGTGGAGATTTTTGTGTGCCCAAAGGCAACATGAAGCTTAGTTTCACTAGCTCAGGTGGAAATTTCTACACTGCATATATTTATGTACGACAAGATTAATTCTCATCCTTTGTGCACCCAGAATGACACACCAACTATGTGGCTTTTGTTTTTGTCATTGTTGTTTTTGTTTGTTTGTTTGATCAGTTGCTTGGTTTTGGTTTTGGGATTTGTTTGTCTGTTTGTTTTGTTTTTTGCAGTTAGGATCTCCCTAGGTGTTGATATCCTCCCAAGGAGTAAAACCGGTATTGCTCACTTTTGATTAGTGCAGCTTGCAACACACTAAAATCACCTGATTTTCAGAAGCTCACAAGCATATATCAACTAGTCTCCTTTGGTTTCCTCAGAAGATCAATTTTGGCTTTAGATCAGAGCTGCAATCATTAGGCTTCAGATTCTAATACTGAATCCCTTTGGAGCGTCAGTTCCTTGGAAATTTCAGAGGGATCATCTGAGTAAAGACCACCAATGGGCTGCAGTACTTCTCATCAGAAAGGATATCCTTCACCTCTGCTCAAGTTTCTCTTCTGGTTTATTCAGAGCACCTTCTGTTTCTTCAGTTTTAGTGTCCCTATAAAAATCTGTAGTTTGGGAGCAGGAAGTTAGGATATGTCTTTGATATAGGGCAGATATATTCATTGCTGTCCCCCGTGTTGTCCATATGCACTGCAGAGTACCACAGCACGTTGCAGTGCACATTTATCAACCATAACACCAAGTCCAGAGTTATGCAAAATGCAACTTTTCATCATCATTTGATTCTGTGCAAAACTTTATGTATTAATCATCCAGGAGTCCAGGAATTAATGGCGTTTTCTCATTTCTTGTAATTCATAAAACCTCTAATAGATTTCTCTCTTGCATAATGGCAAACAGTAAAACTACATATGTCATACTTAATCAAGGAGAAATATTAGAGCTAATTTGTGTTAAAGAAGAACTGCTTGTGTAGACTTTACTCAACTTCACTGATATATAATGCTAAATGACTGCTGAAATCAATTCTTAGGAATAAAACCTGAAATAGTATTAAAAAAAAAAAAAAATCAATATGAACTCTCAGTCCCAGAACTTTCATGAATTTAGGAGATATGAGGTGGTCATTGCATATAAATTGATTTTTTTTTTTTTTTTCCCTGGCTGACAGGCTGCTAAAAATAAGTATCTAGTTGGCAGAGGTACATGCTCATACTTTCTCTTTCACACTTGCATATACTGTTTTACAGAACTGAAGTATAATTTCTTTATGGATTAATTCATTGTACATGTTGGTATCTGCTTCATTGAAGATAAAATTCACAAACACTCTAGTTGCTATATTTTTTGGAACTGGGAAAATTCAAAAGCAGAATTCAGAACAGGTGCAGATGATATCAACTTTGCTGATTTCCATTTTGTCTGTAAGACTTGTCTCCATTTACAGTGGGGCTGAATCCTACTTCTGTAACTAGAAGTGTTTGCAAATTAGTCAAGGTGGTGCACTAATGTCAGTTAAAAATTGCCCCCAGGTTCAACCTGACACTGATTTCAACAGCGCAGAGATTTACCCCTGCATTTCTCCCCGGGTATGCAATGGGACAGTGTCATTCACACGGTCTCTGCAGGATTACACTGGGGCTGGAAACAGCATGGCTGGGGGCTGTGGCCTTCTGCTCCAGAGAATATACCTCTGCTTTCACCAGTGCTAATTTGCTCCAACAGGAGAAAAGCATGACTGCTTCTGGTACCAAATCTAAAAACTGCACCCAGTGTTTTACTGCATCATGTATACTTGGATACCAGAGAGTGCTGCCATTTGGAAAACATTTTCCTAATAGGACAGGGATCTTTGTCTCATTGACACTACTGTGCTGTGGTAGTACAGCAACAACAACAAAATATTTCCAATACTAAAGTTGCATTGCTCTAGTTTTCTACATAAACAAAAATGGCAGATGGCATCACATTCTTGAGCACGGTAAACAGTGCTTTTCTTTGTAAACATGGTGTTCCAAAATTGTGGCTCTGCTGATCACAATTCAGCCCGTATGAATTAAAGCAGACAGGGACTTGGGATGACAAATTAACTGCCTTGAGACTCAGTAAATCTTTTCGCCAGTGGAACAGAATGGCAGGATTGGAGAGATTTACTTCATTCTCCGTATTTTAGTTAAAACAAGCTGCAAATGGCCTTTTGGAAACTTGTTCTGTTTGCACTTGCAATTGGAGTCTCCAGATATTTGTGTTATGAATTCATCCTTCAAACTATGTCATTCTGCAGTGGTTTGTGCACCATATTCAAGGCTATGCATTTTTTTTCCATTCTGTGAGACACTGAAGCCTTTCATATATATCCACAAAATATATAAAACCATAAGTATTTGCTCATATTTCTCAAATAATAACTGAGGTAGGGATGCAGGAACAGGTGGGAGATGTGAAAGGGAAGGCTGCTCACCTTCGACTCCAGTGTTTGACTGCCAGACAGTTCACAAACAGTATTCACAGAGCTGTAGAAGTTTCTAGTGAAACAATTTTGGATTATCCTGTTTGTTTAGTAAAAGTGATTTAGTAGAGTGGGGAAAACAGAATCAAGGAAAGGAAGAACAGTAAAAAAGTGATATTACTGTTACTGATGGGAGTCTTCACGATTCCTGTCGAGTATAACCATGAATCTTGAACCCTACAAGTAAGATAAAAAGTAAGATACACAAGGCTTTTCAGCCTGGAGAAGAGGAGGCTCAGGGGGGTCTCATCAATGTCCATAAATCCCTGAAGGAAGGGTGCAGAGAGGACAGAGCCAGGCTCTTTCCAGCGGTGCCCAGTGCCAGGCCCAGAGGCCATGGGCACAGCCTGGCACACAGGAGGCTCCCCCTGAGCACCAGGAGCACTGCTGTGCTGTGCAGGTGCCCAGAGAGGTGGTGAAGGACATGCTCCTGGGCAAACAGCTCTAAGTGGCCCTCCTTATTTGGAGCAAATGACCTCCAGAGGTCCCTTCCAGCCAAGGCCATTTACCTTTACACGAGGTACCCACCAGGTCCTACTGAACCACAACTAGCAGATACTCACTGAAAGCATTATGAAATTGTTTTGAAGCACATGAAAGTACTTCTCTGCTTCATAGGACTAAATTAACTTCTGGAGTTTTTTTTGCCACAGGCAATTGTGGAGGATGCTGCTACCATCAGCAGGTTAAGAAAGAGCTTGGCTAAACTGGCAGGTACCATGGAATCTCGTGCAGTGGTGCTCGTTGTCCAAGCCCTGTGTTTGTATGTGTGCGCACATGCATGAGTGAGTCTAGCCTGCAACTTCTTCCCAGCAGGTCTGGGGCAAGCAGCTCTGGAGGCGAGCGTTTGGTATGCTCACTGTAACATCTTTACCAACAAGCCTTACTGAACAGTTCTGCTGTGTCCTTCCCACCAAAGGACCAACCTTGTTTTTGCACCCCAGCTTCTGTTGCTGTAAATGAGCTAAAAGGCAAAGGCAGGCACCTAGAGAGGAGAGTCCTGGCTTCACCAGCCTGTCTGTGCCTGCTGAGCCAGCTTTGTGCCTAGTGACTCATTTGCATTTGGACTGCGATGTGTTTTGGGCCCATGGTGCTGTGAGGATTGGCGTGAGCGTAGAACTGGAGCCCAATCCTACACAAGGACAAGCGCTGCTGACTCCAGGGATTTGGGGGATTTGCTAGCAAACATCTGCTGCATGTGTTCAAAGGACCCCATGGAAACAAATGTTTTTTTTTCTGGAGCACAGGGTTTCTTGAGCCCACTCTTTCAAGCACATTTCACTGAATCCACAGCCTTGTGTGCCTGCGTGGTAAAAGATGAGATAATCATGTGTCTAGGAACATCCTGTTTTATATTTTGTTTCTGCTCTGAGGATCAGTGTGGATCTTGAAACCTCTGGCAAACCTCTAGTAAATTTAACTTTCGTGCTTAGTCTTTCCCCTCTCATGATTTCACCCCACCCTCTGTTCTCTACTCAGCCTTTGCTACAGGGCTTGTTTTAGCTTGATCACAAAGGCATTTTCTTTCAAAACATGGGCAGAAAGCTCATGAGCTCTTGCACTTCCAAAATTACTATGACCTGAGAAATAGAATAACTTTAAATGAGGAGCACTAAAGCAATCCTCATGAGTAGAAATGAAATATTTAGGATCTGAGGAAACTTCAATTTTAAAAGCTGTTCATCTTCTTTTCAGTGTGACATTTCTATCCAGCTCCTATACACGTATTTCATTTCAATTACCAGCTTAAAAGAAGTCTGACTTTGCATAACTACTCAGAATAGTGAGAAGAAAGGTTTCAGAGTTTTATATTTATCTAAGCATCTATAACAAAGCTTACAAGCTCAGTCCTTGCACATATGTCCCCAGTGTTTTAAGTCATTTTATTTCTGGATTTGATCAGTTGAAGAAGTAATCTGGTTTTCACATTTCTCCAGTGGCAGCTCTAATGCATTTCGACTAGTGGGAATCTCAACACAAAATTTTATGCTAGGCTTTTATGTGTGTATGCATGTTTATAACTCAAGGGAGGTTTAAGAGAATATCATACAA
>VXAV01008633.1:444210-468146 GCA_013399715.1 Alectura lathami
AAAAAAAAGGAACAGTACAGGTTATTCATTATCAAGTTAATACTACCTAGATGAAATTATTTAGCTATTATATTTTGGAAAGCAGGAAAAAAAGTCGTTACCTTGTAAATGACCTTGTAAGATCTCTCCTACACATCACTTCACACACTCAGTCCAAGCTGACATATGCCCATCCCCACAAAGTTGGGGACGGTCAGCAAAATCCCTGCAGAGGGCTACTGTACATGTGTGTGAATAGATAAGTACTACTTCTCACTTCTCAGTTTTAGTTTACAAAAAAAAAAAAAATCTACGGAAAGTTGTTACATGTTTTAACAAGTTTCCATATGGCAGCTCCAGCTGAGAGCAAAAAGGGCTCCGATTACATTATGCTACCGCTGCATACTGAAGTTAAAATAGAAGGATAAAGAAAGATGCTAGTGAGATTTATGAAGTCCTGGTGGGTGTGGGCCCATCTGTCCATAAGGTAAGAATCACCCCTGCATTCCTGATCACTGCAGGAGACAAAATGTAGTATCAGTTTCTTGTGGGAATCTCTGTTTAGTTTCTTCACACCAGTCGCAAATCACTGGTGGGTTGAAAGAATAATATTCCTATGGGTACAAGGAGATTAAAAAATCAAAATGATCAAGTGTGAATTGTCAAGAGTGAATTAAGACCTGGGGACAAAATTAGTATGGGCATTTAGGAAAAGCTACAAACACCATAAAATTCAGACTGTTTCTCAGACTGACGTAGGGTAAGATTTTGTTCCCTTAGTCTTCTGTGATTTCTACAGCAGAAATGTTTGTGTCAAGGTGCTTCTGGAGGTCTAGAGGTCAACATCCCACCAAAAGTGGATAAATCATCACCAGGTCAGTTTGGCCAGAGCTCTATCTAATCAAGTCATATACATCTGGAAGAATTGAGATGTTACCACCCCTTTGGACGCTTTGTTCCTGTAGTGAACAACCCTTCCACTGAAAAGCGTTTTGCTGATGTCCAGTCTGAACCTCCAACACTGCAGTTTGTGGCTGTTGTTCCTTGTTACCTCATCAACAACCAAGTTGGAGTTTACTGCTGTTACCTTTGCAACTGCATTTTCAGTGGTTTTCATCTGCCATGTTATCTCCCATTAGCCTTGTTTCTGCCTACTAAATAAAGCTGTCTCCCGCAACCTCCCCTTTTGGAGTGTGGGGGGAGTTTGTCCCCTCTAAGTCCTTGACTGCCTTAGTAGCCCCTTTCTGTACATCAGCTGTAATCTCTCCGGTAGTTCCATGTCTCTCTTGTACTGGGGAACCTGGAACTGGGCACACTACTCCAGCCGTGGCCTCACCAATGCTGAATAGAGGGGGAGGATTACCTCTCTTGACCTGCTGGCAGCACTCTTCCTAATTCAGCCTAGGATACTGTTGGTCCTCTTGGCCTCAAGGACACATTGCTGGCAGGGTCATGGTTAACTTGTTGTCCACCAGGACTCCCAGGTCCATCTCAGCAGAGCTCCTTTCCAGCAGGTCAACCCCCAACCTGTACTGATGTGTGCGGTTATTACTTTCCAGGTGCAGGACTCTACACTTGCCCTTGTTGAGCCTCATCAGGTTCCTTTCTGCCCAACTCTCTGGCCAGTCCATGTCTCGCTGAAAGACATTCTGGTATGTCTAGTGGTCTGGTCTTCAGCCACTCCTCCCAGCTTTTTATTGTCAACAAATATGCTGAGGGTGCACTCTGTCCCTTCATTCAGGTCACTGGTGAGTAAGTTGAACAAGATTGGACCCAGTACTGATCCTTGAGGGATGCTGCTAGCTATAGGCCTCCAACTAGACTGCACCACTGATCACAGTCCTCTGAGATCTGCCAGTCAGCCAGTCCTCAACTGACCTCATTGTCCACTCATCTAACCCACACTTCCTGGTCTTACCTATGAGGTAACAACGGAGACAGAGTTGAAAGGCTTGCTGAAGTCAAGGTAGACAATATCCATTCCTCACCCCTCATCTATCCAGCCAGTCATTCCATCTTAGAAGGCAAGTAGATTGGTTAAGCATGATTTCCCCTTGGTGAATCCATGCTAACTACTTCTGATCACTTCCTTTTCCTCCACATGGTTAGAAATGACATCCAGAGTGAGCTGTTCTGTCACTTTTCCAGGACTCGAAGTGTGGCTGGCTGGCCTGTTGTTTCCTGGGTCTTCCTTCTTGCCCTTTTTGAAAATTGGAGTGACATTGTCTTTCTTCCAGTCTTCAGACACTTCGCCTGTTCTCCATGACCTTTCAAAAGATGGAGAGTGACCTAGAAATAACACCCGCCAGCTCCCTCCACACTAATCAGTGTATTCCAATGGGGCCCATGGATTTGCAGGTGTCAGGTTTACTTAAATAATCTCTTATCTGATCCTCTTTTCTCCAGTCTTTCTCTCTTGTCTCCAGGGTCTAGAACTCCTGAGGGCTGGTCTTACTAATAAAGAATGAAGCAAAGAAGACATTAATTACTCTGCCTACTCTGTTTCCTTCACCACCAGGGCACCAGGGCATTCGGAAACAGACTCACATTGCCTCTAGTCTTTCTTTTGCTACTGATGTATTTGAAGAAGCCCTTCTTGCTTTCCTTGATATTCTTTGCCATATTTAATTCCAAATGGACCTTAGCCTTCCTCGTTGCTTGAATATTAACCAGTTCTCTTTGGCCTTTGTACCTTGTAGGGCCCTAACCTACGGGATTCCTCCAGGTAGGACCTGGAAGAGGCCAAGGTTTTCTCTCCTGAAGTCCAAGGTTGCAATCCTACCTGTTGCACTGCTTCCTCCATGCAGGATCCTGAACTCCACCATCTCATGGTCACTGCAGACCAGGCTGCTCACAACCTTCACATCTCTTTAGTCTGCAGAGTGATGAGGCAATTCTGCAAGGGCACCTTAGGCTTTGGGGAAGGTCTCTTCATCCTGCTGATCCTTGCCATTGCAAGATTCCATTCTTTGGCATTATTGACCCCTTCCCTTCTATGTGGGGGATTTTTTGTCTGTTTCCATAGACTGTGGGTCAACTGCAGACTGCACTTGGAACTACCTGTCTCACATTCTCAGCTTCCCTGATATCATGCACTCTTCTCACCACCTCCTGCAGCTCAGCCACCTGCTGCAGGATGTCCTCCACCTGGGCACACCTTCTGCAGGCAGGTCTGCCACTTGTCCCTGCCCCAGGACAAAGATCTAGGCAATTCCTGCAGTCTGAGATCTGCACTGCAGCCTCTCCCTTCAGCAGCTCCACCTGGGTAGAGACATCAGCCATCTCTGGGGTAGATGGTGCAGACTCCCCAGCTGGAGCTGCAGTCTTTTCTCTCAGGTAAGTGCCCACCATTCTACCCTGAGCATTGAATGCACTTGAGCAATAAGGATGGTCACAGAACAGTGCCCAGTTACTCTGTTAGGTGTACATCAAGTCACCCACTCAGCCAGTGGAATGGCTCTCCCTTGAAGAGGTGCCCTCCCTGTGTGCCCTCCAGTGCAAACTGCCATGCAAAGTCTGTCTGCTTCTCATTTTTAAGTAGCTAACTAGTACTGGTCAAATACATCTTGTCCTGCTAGTGCGTTTTACATTCCATTGGGGTGGGGAGACACCAAGCTGATGAAACCTACAGTGGAAACATCTAATGTCAAGTAAAATTTATCTCATCTGTCCAGTCCCTAGGGGTAGTCCTTCATTACTAGCAAATAAGAATGACAGAGTGTAGATAATTATCAAAAGCTCTCAAGGAGGAAGCAACTCTTTTATTCCAATGTAGTGAAGTCTTGGTAATGTTTTCTCTTTGTAGGGCCAGGTTTTCAAAGATATAGGGGCATCTAAATATTCAGATAGTCACTTGCTAGGGATTAACAAAGTGACAAAATTGGCATGGCAGTGAAAAGCAACAGTGAGCTAAGTTCCTAAATCATTTCCAGACTTTTGAAAATCTAACTAGCTATCTCATTTCCTTTGCAAAACTGTTTTTTAATGCCCTTATGATCATGGATTTCAAAGTTGTTTAGTTACTTTTGGAAATCAGACCCAGCAAGCATAAATTTCCCGAGTGTCAGCCAGAAAGGCACATGATTACATCTGGTACATCTATTTCCAAATTCTACTTGGGCAATATCAGTTCACAGTGCTTCCCAATAAAAAACACAGTACTGTGTTCTCTGCTCACCTATAAAACATGCAATCAGAATATGCAGATGCAAATAAGTCTTGATTTTAATGCATTTGCACTGCAATTCCTTTCACAGCCTGAATGTCTTTAATTCCATTTACCAAATGCAATTCCTGCAAAAGAATTGGTGAAACAGTTGCAATTAAAAAGACACTCTCTAAGCTATTAGGATGAAAAATCAATCTTCCCTGACTATCATCTGTAATTCCCAGCTTGCAGGTGGGCAGCTGTGTAATTATATATCTATACCACACACACGCACAAATGCACTCATTCACACTTTTTTTTAGTATCAGGATTGATTACTTATGATGACCAAGATATAACGTTCAGAATGATATGACTTGCCTTGTGTTTCACAGTATGCTAATGAACCTGCCCTGTGATGCCTTAAAATACCTATTTGCCAGAGGAGGACTGTGTATGTTTGAAAATGATTACAAAAATGAACTCCAGATGGTCCTGCTGTCAAGGTACAGTAGGTCTTTCTTTGGCTTAACTAGCATGAACTGTGGCAGAGAGAAATCAGACAATCACAAATCTGAAAAAAGCACATATTTCGAGACACATCCCTTATTTTCTGGGCTATTTGAGTAGCATATTTTGAAACTGAGAGACAGAAAATAAGCCTGTGTGAGCAGGAAAACAAGAGTAGAATACATAAACACTATGTTTGGTGTCATATTTTCCAATTACACATCTGTACAGTATGGTATAGAATTGAACACCTATATTTATGATTCCTGATATATTCATGCATATATCCATATATATATATATCAGTAGATCTTCATGGAATATCCAGCAACCTGAGAAAATAAAAAAATTACAATATAAAGATGAAACCGCAACATGCAGGATGAGAGGAAAAGCCAGGGCAATCTTTGTAAATCCAAATAGAGCTGTACTGCTGCTGCCTGAAGAATTAGTTGTAATTTCAGGCTCAGCACTGCTAGCCAGTTGATGGAAGGGATTGTCCCACTGTGCTCTGAGCTGTTGCGGCCTTACCTCTACCACGGGGTGCAGGTTTGGGCAACACAATTTAAGGACATAAAACTATTAGAGAGCTTCCAAAGAAGGGCTACAAAGATGGTGAAGGGTCTGGATGACAAAATGTATAAGGAGCAGCTGGTGTTCCTTGGTTTGTTCTGCCCAGTGCAGAGGAGGCCTCACGGCGGCCTACAGCTCCCTCCCAGGGGAGCGGAGGGGCAGGCGCTGAGCTCTGCTCTCTGGGGACAGCGACAGGGCCCGAGGGAACGGCATGGAGCTGTGTCAGGGGAGGGTCAGGCTGGGGGTGAGGAAAAGGTTCTGCACCAGGGGGTGGTGGGCATGGCACAGGCTCCAGGGCAGTGGGCACGGCCGTGACCTGCTGGAGCTCAAGGAACGTTTGGACACCGCTCTCAGAGACAGGGCTTGGGTGGTGCTGTGTGGGACCAGGAACTGGACTTGGTGATCCTTGTGGGTCCCTTCCAACACAGGATATTCTCTGATTCTATTATTCTAATTGTTTACCTTTTACTGCCAACTCTGCTTCCTCACAAATCAGTGCTGAAGGAGCTCCATGGCTAGGTGTGCCCTGCCCTGACAACATGGTCTCTCCAAGAATGTGCTACTTTCCTGCCTGCTTCCCTGCCACCTCCATACAGCCATCTGTCTTGCTGTCTGCAGAACAGCAGCTTGCTCAGGGACTAACTTGGTCGGTAGCTTGCTCCTATTAAAAGGAGCTTACAGGCAGGAGGGGGACCGACTTTTTACACAGGTGGATAATGGTAGGACAAGGGGGAATGGGCTAAAACTGAAAGAGGGGAGGTTTAGGTTGGACATCAGGAAGAAATTCTTCACTGAGAGAGTGGTGAGGCGCTGGAACAGGCTGCCAAGAGAAGCTGTGGCTGCCCCATCCCTGGCTGTGTTCAAGGCCAGGCTGGATGGGTTCCTGGGCAGTTTGATCTAGTGAGCTAGTGGCTGGCAGCCCTGTCCACGGCAGGGGGTTGGAACTAGATCATCTTTGAGGTCTCTTCCAACCCAAGCTGTTCTATGATTCTATGTGTGCTGGGGCATGGGGTGTCTCACTGGTTTTGGAGGGCTTTCTGGGCTCTGTTGAGGCCATACTTTCAGAATGGCCTTCCGAAATGCAGACAAGATTTGAGCATGGCCACATCAGTGCCCTTCCCAGTCATAGAAGGGCACTTTCTCCCTTCTTTAACTCGTCTCTCCCAGAGGTGCACCCAGTGTCAGCTCACTTAGCACATGACTGAAGGTCACCGAAACAATCTATGCAATGTTCAGCAGTGTTTCTGTGACAGCTTTTCTTAGCTACAAATCTGCAGTTGGGATTGTTCAGCTTGGAAAAGAGAAGGCTCCGGGGAAACCTCACTGCAGCCTTCTGATACTTAAAAGGAGCTTACAGGCAGGAGGGGGACTGACTTTTTGCAGGGGTGGATAATGGTAGGGCAAGGGGAAATGGGCTAAAACTGGAAGAGGGGAGGTTTAGGTTGGACATCAGGAAGAAATTCTTCCCTGAGAGAGTGGTGAGGTGCTGGAACAGGCTGCCCAGAGAAGTTGTGGCTGCCCCATCCCTGGCTGTGTTCAAGGCCAGGCTGGATGGGTTCCTGGGCAGTTTGATCTAGTGAGCTAGTGGCTGGCAGCCCTGTCCACGGCAGGGGGGTTGGAACTAGGTGATCTCTGAGGTCCCTTCCAACCCAAGCCATTCTATGATATGATTCTCATCAGCAGTGACTGGGTCATCTAAACAAGTCCTAAGACAATCCAATCTAATATTTTAAGCCTTTCAGGAGGTATGAATTTCC
Organism: Alectura lathami; assembly: GCA_013399715.1. Taxonomy (NCBI): domain Eukaryota; kingdom Metazoa; phylum Chordata; class Aves; order Galliformes; family Megapodiidae; genus Alectura; species Alectura lathami. The sequence goes on from VXAV01008633.1 coordinate 451,177, forward strand.
TTGTTCTTCAGTGTCCTTTTGCCTGTAATTCCAGGCACGATGCTTGCCTTCTTCACTTCCGTCTAGTTTGAAATTTTATGTTGTGATGCCCCATTAGTTGCCTGGAAGATTGTATTTATGAGCATTGTTGGGCATAAGTTTGGAATGGCTACTGGTGCTCTTTGGTCTGTGATGGGTGTCTTTGAAACCAATGTGAGACTGAGGCAGGAAAACAAGGATGGATTTCTGGTTTTGGAAACCTTTACTTGTGGCAATGCTAACTTTCTAGAATATGATTATGAAGAATTATTGTGGTTTCTCTTCATTTTCTTTTTCTGATTATTCGTATAATTGCACATTCTCTCCTGGATTCAGATTCAATTATAAATTGCAACTGAGACAGACAGCAGTTGAAGGATAATTGGCTAGTTTACATAAATTAGATCCCTTAGTTACATCTAGGGCAATGTTAAGATAAGCAACCAGAAGAAAAGAGTTGTAAAAAAAATATATAGAAAAATTTGGAATTAAAAAAAAAAAAAACAGTCACATTCAATGCATATACTTTACTAAAATATACAACAGACCTAAAGGGCAGAAATCTATTTTTGGTTCTTGATATGACTGCAATCAGATGACTATGGAAAGTGTCTTCTGTGTGTTATCTCTATTATCTTCTTTAATAATAAGGTGGTGAATGATTGTAGGTGGGATGTCATATTTTAGAAGAAAAATTCCTCCTGAATCCCACCTCCACCATACAATTTTCTTCTCAGGCTGGTTCTGCACTTCACTATTTGAGTTTCACACAAAGTCTTCTTTAGTTTATTTGTTATGTACTTTCCATAACCCTTTTTCACATGTTGATTTCTAACAGTTTTTTTCAGATATGCACTGCCCTCCCATGAAATAAGGTTGAGCAAATGTTATGGCAGGTTATAAAGCTGGATATTAGCAATAACTAGACAAGATATCCTTTTCTTGCCAAAGCTGATGGTTTGAGATATAACAGCAGGTAGTAGGAGAGACATAAAATGTTATTCGAGGTGGCTGCAAATAAAGAACATATTTGGCCAGAGTAACTATGTGTTCATTTATTTTTCTGACTACAGACAGGAGGAAAAACAAACAAGAAATAAGAAATATCAAACCTATTAGCAAAAAGAAGGTGGTGCTCTGCTGCAAATTAAAATTTCTATTTGGCAGACATTTGTATTTAAATTATAAGACATATTTCTATTAGTGACGTTTGTCTTACACAGCTAGTAGTTAACAAGCCTGGATAGTGCAATTCTCTTCTCCACAGCAATGGAAAAAAAGAGTTTACTTTAGGATCCTTGGAGACAGAAGAGGGAGAATGAAAAAGAATAGCTCCCTCCCCAGTCAGCAAGTACGAGGTTGTGATGGAGAATAGATTTCTAGAGGGTCGTCTGCCTAAGTGACTGTGTAAGTGCTGAGATACCACAATGATGGATGTTTCATAAATGCCTAGGTAGGTAGATAGATATGACAACCAGAATAGTTCTAGGTTGTAACTGAAATGAGGCACTCCATCACTGTGTCATCTCAGCAAAGTCACTTGACCTCCTTGTTCCTGAATCAGACCAGCAGTAAGAGCTGATAAAAAGCTGATTTTCTCTGAAACAAAGAGCTTAATTCAAACTTATGGCTTTCCATGGAAGCCTTTTAGTTGATTCTAATGGGCCTGGGCTCAGGTCCTAAATACTTCACATAGACTGAACAAGTCTAGGTGTGCTATGCCTCATCTTATTCTTCTCCTCTCCTCCCCTCCACTCCCCACCAAGCAAACAGTGACCATCAGCTTGTTGAGATGTCTGAAATGCTTGAAAACTTGGCAGTCTGGAATCTTCCATTTCCTCTCCACCCTGCTCACTTTCTGCTTCTTGTACAGATGACTTTTGTTTATAAGGAGTTTAATATTTCGGTGTTTTACAAGTGTACTGTGGGGCAGTACAATTTATCCTACAAGGACAACGCTGACAGCATGGTAATTAAGAAAAGAATAAATGCTAAGGGTGAGAGCAGATTGCAGTGAATGACTTATTATTCTTGATAAGGAAATTACTCTGCTGGTAGCAGAAACCACAGTATTTAAGAGAATGGAGATGCTAGAAACAAATACAAACAAATGATATCTTTGTTACTATAAATATACTACCTGTGCTTTTCATCTGCAACATATAGTCTAGCTCTGCTAGTAACTTCCAACAAGTGGGGACCATCAAGAAAAGATAGATAGATGAATTAGTTGGTTAATTCAGAACCTGTGTGTTTATTATGTGAGTGGAAAGTGAATTTCTTTGCCATTGGCACTGCAGCAAGACTAAACATGGACTTCCCCAGAAGTAGAGACCTGACTCAAAACAATTTGTGTGAATAATGATGTCTGACATTACATTTTGGGAATGATCTGGAAAAGCTTTAGAGACATTCGTGTGTGAATGCTCCAGAAGGCCTCGTCAAGTGAGTAAATGTTACTCCCATTTACAAGTAAGCGAACTATGGTAGGAAGATATTTTTTCTTTTTTCTTTTTTTTTTTTTTTGTCATAGGGCTGAAAACCATCCTCCAGAGCAGCAAGTTCTCAAGTATGGAGGGATGAAGATAAGGCAGGTGACAGAACCAGCATCGGTGTAGAGTAGTGGGCCCAGTAAGGATTATCAGAGCATGTAAACAGCTGGCTTTTACCCTCCACATTGTTTTTCTAGCCAACTGAATTTATCCCTGAGATTAGACTACACAGATTCACCCATATGTCTCTATTAGCAATGCAGACCTGTGAGAAAAGGAGTAACAGCGTTCAGTTGAAACAGCAGCCAAAACAACAGAGCTCCCGGCCTGTGTTCTTGAGCTGTATTTGGGCGTCCTGTCACTCAAGTGCAACTTGTATGCCAGGGCTGCATCAGCTGGCAGATAGCAGAGCTGTGTTTGCCTATGAGACTCTGCCATGCAGATCCCTGGCTGTGGGAGTGTGCTGGGAGCTGTGAGCCTCGGAGTAACCAGAGTCCAACATCACCGAGTTCCTTTGTGACCCAGCAGTGCGCCTCCATACAATCATAGAATCATAGAATGGCTTGGGTTGGAAGGGACCTCAGAGATCATCTAGTTCCAACCCCCTGCTGTGGACAGGGCTGCCAGCCACTAGCTCACTAGATCAAACTGCCCAGGAACCCATCCAGCCTGGCCTTGAACACAGCCAGGGATGGGGCAGCCACAACTTCTCTGGGCAGCCTGTTCCAGCACCTCACCACTCTCTCAGGGAAGAATTTCTTCCTGATGTCCAACCTAAACCTCCCCTCTTTCAGTTTTAGCCCATTCCCCCTTGTCCTACCATTATCTACCTGTGTGAAAAGTCGGTCCCCCTCCCGCCTATAAGCTCCTTTTAAGTATCAGAAGGCCACAATGAGGTCTCCCCGGAGCCTTCTCTTTTCCAAGATAAACAATCCCACCTCCCTCAACTTTTCCTCATAGGAGAGGTGCTCCAGCCCTCTGATCATTTTGGTGGCCCTCCTCTAGACCCGCTCCAACAGCTCCACATCCCCTCTGTCCTGGGGGCCACCCATCCCTGCTTCCACTGCCTATACTTTTCCTTCTTTTCCCTCAACTTGACCAACAGGTCCTTGCTCAGCCACGCTGGTTTCCTGCCTCCCCTGCCTGTTTTTTTATTCCGGGGGTGGAGAGTTCTTGTGCTCTCAGAAATGTTCTTAAAGTGCTGCCAGCTCTGCTCCGATCCATTGTCGCTAAGGTCCGTTTCCAGGAGATGTCCATCAGCAACCAAAAATTTCTCCTTCTAAAAGACACGTTGTCAGCTCCCACCTGTGATCTGTTTTGCTGCCCTAGTTCTTCAAAGCATGTGATAAGTCTTGTGGCTCTTGGCTAGGGGAGCTTTTAGGGTGCGGCTTGTAGGATCAAGAAAGCTGGCCTGTTTGCTTCTAGCAGAGCCATTAACACCTCCTATCATCTCTGAAGATTTTGCCTTTCATTTGATTAGGAGAAGGACTGTGAAGTAGATTCCTACAATCACTGGCAATTCTGGCTATATTATGCTATCTTGGTCTACCTATTTTCCCAGAAATCTACCATTTCTATTTCTCTCTATATCTTAAGGTATGATAAGAAAGAAAAATCAGTCTGGTGAAAATACAGAGGGAAAACAGAGCCCATTTTCTTCAGCAAATCAAACATTCCTGGTAGAAACATTCTATGACTTTTAATTTCACCAAAAGAGAGCTGGTAATTATTTATAGTTTATAACAACTGGGGAAAGGTTTCCTGAGGTACAAACTAATTATGTTTTTAAATAAACTGATTGTCCATGTAATAAATGGTCACATTTTCTAATCATTGGGAGATTTATGTTACTTTATTCAATCATCTGTGAGTAGTAAATCAACTGGAAAGAAAATGTCTAGATTAAATTGAGAGCTCTGCAACTACGAGGCATCACAAATAAACCCGATAGGAGGGATCAAGCTGGGTGCACAAAGCCCACTGTTACGTATGGTTTCATTCATCAAAAGAATGGGTCTAATTGACATCCAAACCAGAATTTATATTAATTTAAGATCAAGTCCTAGCCTGTGCTGTGTGGATGTGACGTGTATTAGAGGATAAAGGCAAATACAGTCCTGTTGTCTGCAGGGTATCTCAGTCACAGTCATTCATTTAAGGAGAGTAATTTGAATGAATTCAAGAATGAAAAATAGGTGAATGCATATGACATTTCAGTTATGGCAGGCAATAAGTGACATGATCTTACCATGATATTAGTCATCATCATAGACTTCTCCTGTCGATCCATAAAATGAAATGTCATAGAAAGCACTATATTTTTCATTGTTACTCCAACATATCTTTTTCATAATGCACATCATTAAAATAAGCCTGGGAACTGGAACATGCAATCATAGTAATAATATTAATAATGTTTATGTGTTCCTCTACCCAGACACGTTTTGGTGCTTGAGATAAAAATGACCTGAAAACACAATTTATCCTTAGCAAGGCAGCATGCAGAGCTGCAGAGCATCTGTAGAGTTAGAAAACAACAAGGTACGGACTGCTGAGCAGCACTGGAGTAAAGCAACGTGGATGTATGCCGCCAATGGTAGAACCATGGGCAGAGACCTGCTGCAACAGAGGCACATCTTCAACTGCTTGACAAACTCCTCTGCAATATTTAACAAGGCAGTGCAGAGCAGAAAGGGGCTGGTAACATTTCTAGGAGGGCAGGCTAGGTTTTATTTTCCTTTTCCATATTCTAAATGAATGACCTCGGAAGAAAGTTATTGGGAACCTGGGAGACTTTGTCAAAATCACCTGCCGTATGTGATTAGCCATAGAAAACATCAGTTGACCAGTTTTTTGTTTTGTTTTGTTTTGTTTTTTCGGAGTGGGGAGCAAAAAAACAAACAGACAAAAAAACAAACCAAACCAAAACCAAAACCCCAAACCATAAGTATTGAGTAAATAGACATACAGATATGCTGGGAGACCTTGAGGAGGGCAGGAAGCCCCAAAAGGAACCTGCTGATGGGCTAGCTCAGGACTTAAGTTTGTAGTGCACATGTAGACAGCCAGTTCGCCTGTGCACAGGCCACAAGACCAGTACATTACAACAGAGAGAAAGAGACTGAATACACCACTAAACTTTCAAGTTACCCATTGTCTATCCCACATCTAGCAATCAGTCTGTCTTTGGTTGTATGAGCAGGGTATGCTGGTCACATACCTGAGAGGTTTTAATTAGACTTGGAGCACTGGCTTACTTCCAAATTTCTTATGGCTCTGAATTGCCAGACACTGGCAACAGCTAACTGTAGACCTTGCTGTAGAGCTGATGGGCCAAACTCTCTTCTTGCAGTGATTCAAAGTGAGACACCAGTTTGTATCCCATTGAAGAGCAAAGCTAAAAGAGTAAGCTCCCATCCAAGGAAGGGACCAGTGTGGCAGGACAAAAGGGAAGTATTGCATAGGATGAGTGAATGTGCAGGACAGGGGTGTTGCCTGAAGAATCATAGAATCATAAAGGTTCGAAAAGGCCTCTAAGATCATCTAGTCCAACCATCAACCCAACAGCACTATGCCCACTAAACCATGTCCCTAAGTGCCACATTACACATTTTTTGAACACCTCCAGGGAAGTAAACTCCACCAGCTCCCTGGGCAGCCTGTTCCAATGCCTGACCACTCGCTCAGAAAAAAAGTTTTCCTAACGTCCAACCTGAACCTCTCTGGCGCAACTTGAGGCCGTTACCTCTCATCCTATCACTGTTACCTGGGAGAAGAGGCCGACACCCACCCCACTACAGCCTCCTTTCAGGTACTTGTAGAGAGCAACAAGGTCTCCCCTGAGCCTCCTCTTCTCCAGACTGAACAGCCCCAGATCCCTCAGCTGCTACCCATAAGCCGTGTTCTCCAGGCCCTTCAGCTGCTTTGTTGTCCTTCTTTGGACACGCTCCAGGGCCTCGATGTCCTTCTCGTAGTGAGGGGCCCAAAACTGAGCACAGCACTCGAGGTGCGGCCTCACCAGTGCTGAGTACAGGGGGACGATCACCACCCTGTTCCTGCTGGCCACACTACTCCTAATACAAGCCAGGATGCCCAGTTGTCCTTCACATGCCATATGATTGCACTCAAGATGATCTGCTCCATAACCTTCCCTGCTACTGAGGTCAGGCTGACAGGCCTGTAGTTCCTCAGATCATCCTCCTGACCCTTCTCGTAGATGGGTGTCACACTGGCAAGCTTCCAGTCGTCTGAAACCTCCCCTGTTGACCAGCACTGCTAATAAATGATGGTCACTGGCTTGGCAAGCACTTCTGCCAGCTCCCTCAGTACCCTTGGGTGGATCCCGTCTGGTCCCATGGACTTGTGACAGTCTAGGTGAAGTAGCAGGTCACTGGCTGTTTCGTCCTGAATTGTGGCGGGTTTATTCTGCTCTTCATTTTTGTCTTTCAGGCCAGGGGGGCTGAGTATCCTGAGGATGACTGGTCTGACTATTAAAGACAGACTAAAGAAAGCATTGAGTACTTCCACAGTTTCCTCATCCTCAGCTGCAATGTCCCCCGCCACATCCAATAGACGATGGAGATTCTCCTTGGCCCTCCTTTTGTTGTTGATATATTTGTAAAAACATTTTTTGTTGTCTTTAGTAACAGTGGCCAGGTGAAGTTCTTGTTGTGCGTTTGCCTTTCTAATTTCTTCCCTGCATATTCTAGCAACATCCCTGTACTCTTCCCAAGTTTCCTGCCCCTTCCACCAAAGAAGATAAACTCTTTTTTTCCTTGAGTCTTAACAAAAGTTCCCTGTTCAGCCAGGCCGGTCTTCATCCCCATCAGCTCATCTTGCAGCACAGGGGGACAGCCTGTTCCTGCACCTTTAAGGTTCCCTTCTTGAGGAATGTCCAGCTTTTCTGGACCTCTTTGCACTCCAGGACCAACTCCCAAGGGACTCTTCCAACCAAAGTCTGAAACAGCTCAAAGTCTGCCCTCTGGAAATACAAGGCAGCAATTCTGCTGACTTCCCTTCTGACTTCACCAAGAACAGAGAATTCCATCATTTCATGGTTGCTATGCCCCAGCCAACTTCCAAGAACCACGTCTCCCACCAGACCTCCTCTGTTGGTAAACTGCAGGTCTAGCAGGGCATCTTCTCTGGTAGGCTCTTACCAACTCCATCAGGAAGTCATCTTCCGCACACTCCAGGAACCTCCTAGACTGCTTCCTCTGCTCTATATTGTATTTCCAAGAAACTGCGTTTGTGGGAATCAGAAATTCAGTGGCTGGGGGACAGAGCCATGATAGATTCCTCCAGGCAGAGCAATTCCCCATTGAGCTAGGGAAGATGACAGTCCTCTTTCTGCTATTGGTATCACCATTATCCTCTCTCCTATGCTGGCCATGTTACAGAGCAGTGGAACTCTCTCTCGCTGTCATCTGTCAACTGTGAGCTGCTGCTGAGCTCCCCAGGAAGACACAAGTAAGTAACTAGGGGGAGTGGCTGACTCACCATACTGCCATCCAGAGGGACCTGGACAGGCTGGAGAGATGGGCTGACAGGAACCTCGTGAAGATGAACAAGTGCAAAGTTCTGCACCTGGGGACGTACAGTCCCATGCACCCGGACATGCAGGGGGTCATCCATCTGGGAAGCAGCTGTGCAGAAAAGGATCTAGGGGTCCCGGTGAACACCAAATTCAACATGAGTCAGCAACACACTGCAATGAAAGCTGATGGTATCCTGGGCTGCATTAGGCAAAGTATTTCCAGCAGGTCAAGAGAGGTGATCCTTCGCCTCTACGCAGTCTTGGTGAGGCTGCACCTGGGATGCTGGGTCAAGTTCTCGATCCCCAGTGCCAGAGAGACCTGGACATACTGGAGAGAGCCCAGGAGGAGTCTTGGAGGGCCACCTCCAAGAAGTGGTGAAGAGACTGGAGCACCTCTGCTGTGAGGAGAGGCTGAGAGAGCCTGGAGAAGAGGAGGCTCAGGGGGATCTCATCAATGTCCATAAATACCTGAAGGAAGGGTGCAAAGAGGATGGAGTCAGGCTCTTGTCAGTGGTGCCCAGTACCAGAACCAGAGGCCACGGGCACAGCCTGGCACACGGGAGGCTCCCCCTGAGCACCAGGAGCACTGCTGTGCTGTGCGGGTGGTGGAGCACTGGCACAGGCTGCCCAGAGGCTGTGGGGTCTCCTCCTTGGGGATCTGCCAAAGCTGCCGGGCCGTGGTGCTGGACACCCTGCTCTGGGTGTCCCTGCTGGAGCAGGGATTGGGCCAGATGGAACCAGTGGTCCCTCCTAACCTCAACTGTTCTGTAATTCTGTGATTCTGGTTCACTACGGGATAAGGTAGGACAGTTTCTCAGCACTAGGGTATGTGACCCCTTAGATCTTGGTTATTAGCAGACTTTGTTAGGATGGGTTACAAAAGACTAGTAACTCACTAAGAAATCCTGGCTCCTCTCCCCTTTCAAGCAGTGGAGAGAAAGAATGGCTTCAAAGGTAAGCAGATTATTACAAAAACTCCTCTCAAGCCCCACAGCCAGGAACCAGAGAAAGAGATTTTAAGCTTTGTTACACTGAAGGAACTACTCTTCCCACTCACAAATATGAATTAAATGGCTAATAAGCAACAGTTTTATTAAAAACAAGGAATTAATTAGTGATATAAATAAGTCAACAGTAAATAATTCCTGGAGCACTACCATAACTGCAGCAAATGTCTCTTTCTCCAGAGAGGTGCTTGCTACCCCTCACAGCTCCCTGCTGTGCATGCTAGGCACTGGGGCACTGCTGGGGCTCGCTGCCTCTGCAGAGGACACAGAGTGCTGGGAGCTTGAAAGGGAGATCTGCTCCAGAATTATCCGGGTGACCCAGCACTTCACAGCCCATCCTGATTTCAGACTGGTCCTGCCAAGGCTGAATTGACAAATAAAGGGGGTCCATGAGCTCGGCTTGAGCCCTGGGCACTGCTTAGTTGGTCATTCATTCCCTGGCTGTGTCTTCCAGCTCTCCCTAAGACAAATTTGCTGTAGGAAGTCCACTGGCTGGGTGAAGGCTGCTCTGTGTCACCTGGCCGCCAAGCCCAGGATTTGGCCTTGATTGTGTGTTTTGCAGCAGGGACCTGAGTATAGACTGCTGTGAAAACTCACACAGAGGGACAGGGAGGTGTCATTAAGAGCTGTTCAGACTCAAATATTTGTGCAAATTTGTGCAAGTTTCCAGCTCAGGTTCCAGTCGATGTAATATTTGTTAGATAGAAGATGAAGTGCTAGGTATGTCCACCCTGATTATGCTAAAATGCCAGATATATGGAAATCAGAAGAAAGCACTAGAAATTGCTCTGATATGCATTGCATTATTTGTATAATACAGCAACAATATTCCAAGAGGGGCACTTTCCAGGAGAGAGAATTAACATACTTTCAAAGCACACAATTTCTGGGAAGCTGGAAAGGGTGTTATAATAGTTAAAGTGTCACCTTTTAATCAATGGAAGCTTGTATTTCTGCTGTGCACAGGGACAATGTGAACAGGCAAAATGACGTGTCTTTGGTAAATGCTTTTCCTTATAATGAAATGTTTTAGGGTGGAGGATATTGAAAGGTATTTAAATGAAATTGTTGATGGTCACTGGGGATGCAAAAGCATCTTCTTGTCTAAGAATCTGATTGTACTGTGCTTGTGATGATAACACACACAGCAACAGTCTGACAGGCTTTTGTAGGTGTGGTTGTATAAAAAATTCTCTCTTTTCTTCCCTCTGTGTCCCAGTTAGTGGGTCTTGAGAAGATCCTTCAGTAGTTTAAGCTATTGCAGCTAACTCTGCTAGATCAGGCTAGGTCACATGCTTGATGTGCAAAGGCTTTTTTTTTTTTTTTTTTTGTGCAACCATCGGGAAGAAAGAAAGTAAGGAGAAGGGAATAGCAGGCATTTGGAGTCTTAAACCACCACCGCGGGATCCATGAGCCCATGGTTCCTCAGTGCCCCCATCCATAATGTTTTGTTACTTTAAGGCATACTTTGTAGTCTCTGTGTTAAAATATATTCTAGAAGATCCTGATGCTGGTGTTATCAAAAGCCAAACAATATTAAAGCAAAAATTCATTCAAACAGGATGCTCTTCTGATTAAAACCCTCCCCAACAACACCTAACATTTCGGGTAAGTTAAGCTAGCTTTTGACTCATGCTAGTATATATTTTGTTTATTTTGTCATATACAAAATCTATTAACTGTTTTCTCATTTAAACAAAAATGCATTCTCATGGCCATAGGGAAGCATGGAAGGAAGGACTGTATGTAGGCATTTGTATGTCTAGCAACATGTTCTGTTTCTTTCCCCAGGTGTATTCTGCCAATGGTCCTCAGCAGATGTAAATCTGTAGAGCTTCAATTACTCCAGCAGAGCTGAACTCAGGTGATTTACATCCACACACGACTTGGCCAGCTAAGTCTATGGTTAGAACAGCTCAGCCTTTGGCTTTACGTTTTGAAGAGAGTCTTTGGCAAGAAAGCTTTGCAAGGCAGGGAAAAAACATTTTCCCAGCCCAGGACATTTCTGTAATAATATCTGTTATTTACTCAGTGCAGTCTGGTCTATTCCAAAAATGATGGAGTTCCTCTTTGGAACTATTTATTTCTGGTGGACAAGAAGCAGGGAGAAAGAAAATGGTGGAGCTGTGTGGCAAGATCCTCTCAGTGGATTCCTAGGGACCTCCCCTCTGCCTCTGTGCTGCAGAGGTTCATTTACTTACTCATCAAGCCCGTTCTTGAGTATTGCCTTCTAATGTGATTCAAGGAAGATTTGACACAAGAAGATAATTGTAAAGGGCTGAAGTAGGCATAGCAAATTGTTTCTTCCCTCAAGGATTGTATTAAGAAAATCTAAGCAACAAGTTGCTGCAAATACTTGTTCCAAGTTAATTTAGTAAATGATGCACTATCAGCAAGTGTCAAACGCCTCTAGGAGAATGTACAGCACAAAATAGGCTTCCATTGTATCTAATGTCCAATAGCTGATCTCTGACCTTCGGACATTTCCTTGCACACTAGAAACAGCCTAGATATTTCTAATAGCCCAACTCCAATTCACCAAGTATTCATCATCTTCCAGATTAAGTCCAAATCAGTCACTGCTTATATTTGTTATACCTCGAAGCTTATTGAATTTTTTCACCAAGTATTAAAGAAAAGGACAGGAATGAGTCTGTATAATGAAAGGTGAAGAAATAACTGGGAGCTATTCAGAAGATATGAACAAAATGGGCTGGTAAGTTTTAAAGGACATTTCATATATCAGCGAAGAATCTAGGATAAGATTAACTCACTTCTCTGGCACAATGAAAATCTGCACTAGAAAAATATATGAAAAATACACATTTCAGTCTGTTACAGGGAGACAGAGGTAGACAGATGCTACAGAGATAGATGCTATGTGCTACTCATGGTAAGAATAAAAGGCACCAAGAGCTGTTTTAGGTAAGGTGTGAGAATAGCCTGCTGAGAACCATGGAGCCTGAATGAATGGTTGGATTACTGTCTGCTATGGAAAGTATCTAGAGCATGGACCAGGCATTATGAAACACCTAAAGAAGCAGGTAACGAAGGAGTGGAATATGTGAGCACTTACATTATAAATGTTCAAACATGCATTATTTCATGTCAGCACAGTAGAGAAAATTGCACTGTTTGCAGTTGTTTATTGATACTCTCTCACAGACTGTATTGTCACCTGGAGCACATCTGCCAGATCCACCTTGGACATTTATGGGATGGTGGAGGTAAGCTTAAAGTGGGAAGATACCGACTAAGGAAATTACAGAAAATTCTTTAGGATTTTACGTTCCACCAGCACAACGTGAACAAGTAAAACATGATTTTTGTCTAAGTGTCTTTGGGAGAAAATCCTTTGGGAAAATATGGTGAGAAGTTTTTGAATGGAATTACCCATCATTCATTAAGAGTGAAAATTCATTTTGCTGAACGTCAGCTCTCTAAGAATTAGGGCAAAGCTGATCTTGTTAAATACTTCTGCAGTCAGTAGGGGAAGCTGAGTACCTAACAGGATGATTCCTGCATTTTAAGGAAATTACTAGTGTAGACCAAATTGGAAACATTGTGTAATAAAAATAGTTCTGTCTTGGTTTGTGGATTGATGCTATCATGCTATCAACAGAGCAGCTCTTCCTCTCAGTAAGTATGTGCAGAATTGTTTGCTGAGATGGCTCTTCCTGTTGATGGCTTTTACATGGACTGTGACCAGGCACACTTACTCAGCAGAGATTCTGGTCTTGCAATGAAGACGTTCCTTCAAACAGTAATAGGAGCAACCACTGCTGATAAGACTACAATAAACACCTTGCCCCCCAGCTACTGTCTGCATTCATATAAAGAAAAGCATCTCTAAAACATCAGGACATGTAGCTGACATGAACATCCCTAAATATTGCAATGTGCTTGGACTAAAGTGACAAAAATCTTCCTGAACTCCGTTTGTGCAATATTTTTTCCAGATCCAGGCATTACTTGGTTCTTTAGAGCAGTGGCTTCCTCAGACACTGGGTAATCAATTACATGCTACAGTGGCTCCTTTTTGTAGTTCTTCAGGTATTTTTCACATATCTTCTTTTGATTCAGGCATCTCAGTTCTTCAGAATAAACTCTTCTACCTAACTGCTGTTATTTTGTTGCGGTTTTTGTTGTCAGTCTCCTCTCTCTCCTCAAAGAGAAAATGGGATTTTTCTAGAAAGAAAGGAAGATACCAAGAAATTCATTCAGATAAATACTTCTTAGAGGAACTGACAGAAGGACAGTATAAGAAACAAAAAGAACCATGTGGTGACTTTTTCCCAGGCTGCTGGTGGCTGAAGGCCAGAATTTCCCTCCTTTTAGCATGACAGACTTTTCATTTTTTCCCTGATTATTGGCAAATATACTTCTCATCATTAGACAGTCACTCCCTCACTTGAGTGAACCTGAGAGTAGTTCTCAACAGAGGTGGAGAAATGCCATCAGAGCATGCTCAGGAATTACTATGTGGCATCTGCCAGAAAATACTAATTTTGTAGAGATCTACTGACTCATCATATATTAGTTTTCTCCATGATATTTTGTCTGGACTTGATAGTGTCAGCTGAGGTTACCACTTCACGTGCTTGTCCCCAGTAACTCTTCAGGGCCTCTATCTCCCTGCAGTGTACTCAAAGGAGAGTCACTACAGAAGCACCAAGTTCCCTCTTACAAATACAATCTTCCAGGCCCTGAGAGCAATGCAGTTATCACTCAGAGGCACAGAGAACTCACAAGTGCCATGCGTATGTTGTTGTTATCATGCGGTTCATCTTGGTTATTGGTCTTGTCCTATAAAAATGATCTGGGCTTGATTTTGACGATGTGTACCTGGGCAAGGATGTACAAGAAATACATACACCAGGAAAAATAAGAAGCTCCCTCAGTGCAGCTGAAGGACAGGGATGTCTGACGTTTGCTTTTGACAGTCCTGCATCTTCTAGCATGTGCTGTCAGCAGACATGCTGCTGTGTTTCAGAGATCTTCACCACATACTGATCAAAGGCTCCTTGCTCATTAAAATCCCCATGTTCCCTCCAATCTGTTTGGCAAGCTACATTTAAGTCATCTAATTCATACATTTTGTTTTATCCTTTCATATAACTATAATCTTTGCAGTGTAGAAGAACATTAGTAGCAGGTGAGAGCTTCTTTGTAATGATACTGAGATCAAATCAGTTTGTAAATTAAAATATGTATTTTGCTTCAAATCTCCTATAATTCAGCGCTGACACTAATTATAGTTTTTCGTATCTATCTTAGTGTCTCTCAGTTGCTTTCTTTTGATACCCTGTTTCTCATTTTACCTGCTTTGCCCATTGCCTGACAAAAATAAAGGATACATGGGCAATTATTAGGATTTTCAAGGCAAATTTGGCAGCCTCTTTATTTACTTTGATTCAGATGACAGTCATATTTGACAGTCTTTTCAGGAACAGTGTTTGTTAGCTGAATAAATGTAGGCTGGCAGTGTTAGCCAAGCATTTCCATTTTGGCTAAAACCCCTAAAAATCTGCTTTGATTAACACAAAAATTTAAAAACATTTGGATCCAAAGTACATCTGTACACTGTGTTTTTGTGTGGGAGACATCAAGGCAGTGGAAGTTACCCTGCAGTTTGCTGCTTCCTGTGGTGATTGACGGATACATCTCAGGTAACTAGTGTCTCATAACCTACAATTTTCCTTGCCCTGTTACAAAAAAAAAAAACACAGATAGCAAAATCACTGTTTCCCCAGACAACCACAATTGCTCAGTCTTCCATGTCCGTGGGCAATTAATAAAGGGCTAAGTGAAGTGCTGGTGGATCAGTGCTTGCATTACAGCAATCAAGCCAGAAATGTTGGCATGGGTCTGCAGCACCATGTGTTTTGACTATGTGGATCCAGGTCCTTGCTGGCTGTTAGATGGACAAGAATTGGGACTGGGCTATGGGAGACAGAACACTTCTTGTGTAATGGCGAGGTAAGTTTGCAATCATAGAATCACAGGATGGCTGTGCTTAGGCAGCTGTAGGAACTGCTCTGTGTCTACTTCCCTGGGGGAGCTGACCTGCTTTCAGAGGCACCACAGAAATGAGCTGGGACTGAGAGGGTTAGCAGCACAGGTGTAAGGGAGGGGCAAGCACATGGCTCAGAGGGTGGATGTGGCATGATGCTCCCTGGTCTCCCCCACCACTTCTCTGCTCTCTTCCTTCCCTCACAGTCTGTACACTAGTCTCCCACATCCCCAGCACCAGCCAGCCTGGCTTAGGGTAGAGGCAGAACATGTGTCTGTCAGCATCAGACCATCCTCGGCCGGCCTTCTGCCACCACCCTGCTGGCCTGTGAGGAAGGAGTGAGGGGTTCCCCACTGTTCCCTGTCATTCCACATCCTTGGTGCTCTCCCAAATCTGGCCCCAAACAGCTGCAACAGGACCCAGCATGAGAGGACCAGGGGAGGACTTGGTTTCCAGAGCTCCATTTCTTTCCTTCTTCCAGGCTAACAGGTACATGAGATGGACTTCAGCCCCAGCTCACAGTCACACAAACTGTTGATCTGTTTCATTCTCCCCAGTGCAGCTCAATCCTGAGCACATCCCAGGGCTACAGTGGGCCAAGAATGCCTCTGCGTAAGATGTTTGGGTGTGGCCACCACGGGCAGTGGTATGGGATAATTCGTATCTCCTTGTAGAGGTACCGTGGTGTCACCCGCACCAGTGTGAGACAGGACCACCCGTTGGCTGTGCACTTGAGACCCATGCTGGGCATTTCTCCCCAGCTCACTGTTCCCAACACAGAAGGCATGGCCCCGTCCTCCCACAGGAGAATCTGCTGTGAATTCACTGCCCTGTGACAGGGGATGAGGCATCCTTTTGTAGATTGGATTAGACTGAAATGTCAAGTACTCACATGTGGCTTTGCCTTCCCCACCAGGGAAGCAGGCAGCTGAGGCTTTCTAATGTTTGTACTATAACAGCAGGGAGATGTTGAACAAAGTGACTGTGAGGTGCAGTGCTCAATGATTGCAGCTTGCCTAGAAGTCAACTTGGTGTCTCATAAGACAGACATGGCCCTTATCACAAAGAAATCCTAAACAGTGAGTGCATTCATGCATGAGACTGAAGCAAATATGTATGTGTATTACTTCTTCTAAATGCCACACTCCAAAGATAAACTCCAGGAGCTTAGGTTCCTCAGGGACAGCCATTTCTAGTGGCTGCATGATATCATCCTGCATCACAGCATCCCCTTGCAAACAGCTGGTGAACTGAACTCCAAGGGTTCAGGTTCAGTTCAGCAGCCTCCAGCACAGCTGGTGTGGGAGAGATTGAATTTCCACCCAAGCTGCTCGCTATGGCACCAGTGGGGGAGTCAATGACTGCATATATAACCCAGGATGGGTAAAACATCACTGGCAGAACTGGTACCCCAGCAGGGGGGATACTAACAATGCCAAAGGACCTCATTCTATGATCACATCTGTTAGCATAAATCAGGATTAACTTCATTGGTGCAAAGAGGGTAACTCCAGAACAAATCCTGTAGGGACAAAACTAATGTTGTGTTCAATTTCTTTTTTTTTTTTTTTTTTAATTTGGATAAGAAAATGATCATAGAATCATAGAATCATTTGAGTTGGAAGGGACCTTTAAAGGTCATCTAGTCCTACTCCACTGCAGTGAACAGGGACACCTACAGCTGGATCAGGGTGCTCAGAGCCCTGTCCAGCCTGACCTTGGAGGTCTCCAGGGAAGGGGCATCCACCACCTCTCTGGGCAACCTGTGCCAGTGCTTCATCACCCTTACTGTAAAGAACCTTTTCCTTATATCTAGTCTAAATCTCCCCTCTCTCAGTTTGAACACATTTCCCCTTGTCCTATCACAACAGACCCTGCTAAAGAGTCTGTCCCCTTCTTTCTTG
>VXAV01008633.1:468290-493048 GCA_013399715.1 Alectura lathami
CTGCTTTGGATGCAGCCCAGGATGCGGTTGGCTTTGTGGGCTGTGAGGGCACACTGCTGGCTCATGTCCAGCTGTCATCCACCAGTACCTCCAAGTCCCTTTCAGCAGGGCTCTGCTCAACCCTTGCACTCCCCAGCTTGTATTGATAGCAGAAGTTGCCACAACCCAGGTGCAAGACCTTGCACTTGGCTTTCTTGAAGCTCTTGAGGTTCTCCTGGGCCCACAGCTCCATCCTGTCTAGGTCTCTCTGGATGGCATCCCATCCCTTAGCTGTGTAAGATAATGTGCTGGGTGCCCACTGCATTGCTAGGTTTTCACTGCAGCAGCAAAGATGTCTCTGGAATAGCTCTTGACACTTCTAAGCCTGTATGTGAATCTCTGCAAACACAACACATCAGGAAAAAAAAAAAAAAAAAAAAAAAAAAAAAAAAAAAAAAAGGAGAAAAGGTCCTATTTCCCTCTGCAAGTTGTCAAGTTGCATTTTCAGTTGTAAATGCTTCTCAGGACCTCAGGGGTGGGAAAAAAGAAAAAAAACCCTCGAAGCATTTTCTAAGCTTGATTAGTTTCATGTCTGTAGGTGATATCCACCTGCAAGCCTCCAGAAGCTGCCTCCTGGACGTACATGCTGCACAATGATGGAGGGAGGTTGGGCAGAATTTGTAATTACCACTTGCTGTCACCTCTGACTATACATTTATCTGTCAAGTCTTTTTGACAAATTACATGCAGGTGCGTGGCCTGTCCTACATACTGCAGAATAACACATTCTTCGTGATTTATCCCAATGAAGGGATGCTTTCTCTCCTGAAACCAGGCAGTACCCTGGCCTGACATACAGTTTATGCACTAAGTACTGATAAAATTTTGCCTTTTTAAAATGATTCTTGGTAAAAAAGTGGTGCACAGGCACTGAAGGGAGGAAAACTACACAGGTTCATTTTTGTAACTCCTCCTTGTCCATCTTGGGAGATCCTTTGGAAAAAGAAGAGAAGCCATTTTTTTCTTCTGCAGAGGACATGACAAAGACTAGGTAGATTTAACAGTGTAGAGTCATTTTGAAAGGATCATATCGTAGACTTTTTTTTTACTAAAACCTTAACAATGCTTTTATATTCTCTGTTTCTCAGAAGTTTCCATCACAGATTCTTACACTATGAAGACACACAAAACCTTGTAATACTTTAAAATATCATTTGGCACAGCTGAACTGTCTTTCAAGGAAGTTTTAAAAGATGTGTGTTGGAGAGGCCAGTGCCTTGTCTCCATCACATACGTCAAGGGCAGAACTGTGGACTGAAACAACTGCCACTCTCCGGCTACTAGATTTTGTCTCTTTTTGGTGCAAACTCAAGAAGGTGCAATGCATGAAGAGATTAAGAATTAAGTGGGATCTGACTTCATATGATTGTGTTTTCTGAGGCCATCTGGTTAGCAGCATGTATTAAGAGGGTGAGACAGCTGCTCTAAGTATAACAGTAAAGTTGATGAATGCGGATTAAAACAACCAGGAGTTTACCATTTGATTATATCAGCCTGGAGAGACACTACACTTGCTCTGGTAAACAACTTAAAGTCATCACCTGAAATATTCTTCTTGTATTGACTTGTGGAATTGGATCTTTTATGTAATATCTTATGGTTTTGTCCAGGCCATCTGGAATACATGCTGCCAAAAGCCATAAGAAGTTTCCTGCTAGCTTACTTCAGTACACAACACTGTGGGTTTTATTAAAGGGTGAGATAAATGCAAATAACAAGGTGTTAAAATATTGGATGAGAATTTCACTAAAACTTCACCCTAGAAACAGGTGGACTTTTCTTCCTAAACCTTAACAGCTTGAAGTACACACACTGTACAAGAAGACTGTCTGTCTTGCCATTTCTCTTCATTTTGAGCACAATTCTTATTTTTAAGATATATTATCACCTGTCTCCATCATATGTTTCTGGAGTACAGCACAAACGTATTTTGTTTGCTAAGCACAAAAACGCTATTCAGTCAAGGGTGTAAATTCATGCTCTCCTGATGAGAACCAGGATAAGTTGTACACCCTACCTTAGGCATGTTCAGCAACGTTTCACTAAATTTTGGGCACAGGCACAGTCCCCTTCTCCATAAAGTTTTTGCTTTTACTTTCTGTCTCTGAAATACTGACTTCATAAAGGAAAACAAAACAAAAAAAATAAAGCAACAACAACAAACAGATGGTGAGCACCTGACACAAACTGAAAGGTCATTATTTCCAGGAGTGGGTACAGTGTAGCTTAGCTTTGTAACCGCTTACCAGAGCCAGGAACAGAGCAGTGGTGGCTGAGGTTGGGGCTGTGTAGGTCCAGAGCTCCCTGTCCACCCGCCTGAGCTGCTGGTCTGCAGTCGGCTGATATGGAGCTTGAGGGAATTCAGGACACAGAAGTCTGTGCCCATCAGTGTTGACACTGCTGAAGAGGTGTTGAAGGTAAAGTAGATACTGCACCCCATTTTACTTTTCTGTGGTATATGGAAAGCTAAATGGATTATTTTGTCATTTGCTTCTTTTTGTTGTTGTTTTCTGCTCAAGTGAGAAATTGAAATCTGTTTGCTTAAAGCTTCATGAATGACTCCATAAATACCTGGAAACAAAACAGAATTTGTCACACACAATACTCCATTAAAACAAATCTGATTGAGACAGAAAGAGATTTTTATTCTTACTATTTGAGATGGTATTTGCTGACCTCTGTTTAACTGGAACCATTAGCACTACTGAGGAAAGAAGTCTTTGTTAACAACTCAGCATTTTCTCTGTTTTGCTCAAGTGTGAAATGCCAGGTAGTGATGGACTGACATCGTTCACTAGATCTGTTCATTCCTGTATGCATCCACAGTTGTTGCACCTTCAATTCCTTCTCTGATAGGAAAAGCAAAATGACATACATACAGTCAAGACTGAAGCCATCAGATGACGATACTATGCTCTTGGAGGTAGTTTCTTTCCCATGATTTTAGTCGTGGAAGTTTTACTTCATCCGACCAGAGGCAGCTGGGAAGGAGTAACACAGGAAAAGCTGGTTATTCAAATGCTTTCTCTAACAGAACTGCTGAATATTTGTAGATGAAATAAGGTAGAATAAAAGTATTGCCAGTAATTTCTTTCTTCCAGACAAGGAAATAGGAACCCATCAAATCTACTACAAGGTGGTAGGAAGCAGGCAGAGCTCAGGCTTTTTGCCCACCTGCATTTTGCATGGGAGCAGCAGTCTGTCTGCAGGCTGCTCAGGGTGGAGTTGAGGCCACAATCTGAGTAAACATGAAAAAGACAGACAGTGGGAAAAAATAAGACAGAAAAATACGAGAACTTCATTGCTGCTTCACCCCTGAGAACCCAAAAAAGTTTTCAAACAAGCAAGGGCAGCCTCAGCTTGACATTTCTGCTATTGCTAAGGTAAAAACAAGCAACAGAAGGAAAAAAGGAAGAAAGTCTTCTATGTCTTGTCTGAGCAGTATAAGGGAGCAGGAATGACTCACATTTTTGCCCACTTGCAGGTGACATAAAAGAAATGAACTCTCTGCAACAGCAAAAAAAAAGTTTTCTGTTGTTGAGCAGTAAGTCTCTCTTTGCATTATTGACACATACAGAGGTGTACATTGATTTTGCCGTGCATAAAAGCTGTGGCACTTCCCACAAAATGACAAAACAGTGGTGGGGGTGAGGAGGGTCCCTTTACCCCCACATGTGCACTTTGCCCATTGATAACTTCTGCCAAATTTTGCCCAAGCTTAAATGAGAACACATACAAATTTTGAGAGCAGACACGAAGGAAGATTGGCAGTAGCTCAGTGACCTGTGCATTAAGCAAAAATAAAGCTTTCCATATCAAAGGACTTTTTAACACAATCCTCTCCAAACTTCCATACAAAAATTTACCTATTTATGACTCGTTCAAGCAGCTACATCATTTGTCATGTTACTTGCATTTGTAGACTAGGGAACCATAACTAATAAAAAGCTAGGGACGACACAGGTTTCTGTGGAGATGACGTGAGATTTAGGTCTCTGACATTTGCCTCAAATCACTGAAGCTGGACACTAGATCTGCTCATGAATGCAGATAAACAACGTACACCATGTATTTAATCAGTTTGGTGATAGCTGCTAATGGCATGCATGTGAAGGGTCACTGGTTCATTGCATATAAGATCATGGGATTAAAATTCCCTGAAAATGAAATTTCAGCAATATTCAGCAATGCGCTTTCTGAGAGACTTGTGGAAGCGCTCAGCAAGAGCCAGCCATCCTCCTGGCTTTCCCTGTCCAAAACTGTGTTCACCCTTTGCGCCACAAAGCAGGCTCTGTAAGGAGGACTGGGCTGAAGCTGATGTCTGCAGGACCAGGGGAGATTTTTATATGAGCAGTGTGGCCCTGAGGGATGCACCAGTGTCCTTGTCCTCATTCCCAGATTGTGCCTCCGTCCCATTCCTCCGCAGGGGCTGTGAAATGGCCTTTCCTTTAATGACATGTTTTACGACTGTTGTGTCTATTTATGGCTATTCAGCCCATAGCTGCCAGAGCAATACCCACCTTAGTAAACTGGTGCTCCAGCAGGATACTGGCTTTGCTCCTTTTCTTGAGTATCCTTATATTTGTTCAAAGCATTTTCCTGTTCCTTGTATCTCTAGAAAGGAGTTAATTCCTTTGGTCAAATAACAGGGAGCATGACATTAAACAGGAGAACCACAGGAAGTCACATTATTTCACAAAATAAATCACCTATTTTCCAAGTTTTATACCTGGGACATTTATAGAAACAGAAAACTGGTCTCTGCCACTACAAATATGTCACATTTACTTGATAACACTGGGGTAATTTCCCTGAAAGTACAAAAGTATTCTTAGTCTTCCTTACATATGACAATAACTGAGTAAACAGAAAAGCAAAGGAAAATAATCTAGTACATAGCCTTCTATTGCACCTCAGGGGCACTTCTTTAACTAAGTAAAACTGTAAAAATATAGGAACTTATCCCATAATGTGTAAAATCTGAAAGGAATTCACTTCAATTTTAATTGTCTGTTGTGACAGGTACCACAGGAGGCTGGACTGGATGTCATGCACGGCCCTGAGCAGTGTTTAGTGAGTCTTTGGCATGATTTACTTCTGCTCTAATGGATGCATAGAGGACCCATTTCCAGAGCAGAGGCAAAATCAATTTGTTTTCACAGAATTTTCAGCAATTTTTTATGCTTAGGGCTGTGTTTACTCTTGATCTTTCACATATTGAAGGAATTTACAGTGCATTTCTAAAATGTTGGCAAACACTCTTTTAGTTATTAACCCAATGAACAGGTATCTTTTGGAGTCTCACCGTATCTGTGAATAAAATCCTATGTAAGTGGGATTTTAATATACCTTATATGATTACTACTTTCAAAAACTAAAATACAGCCTTGAAAAATAATATAGTTATTAAGCTTAAGCTAGAAAGTTACAGGTGCAGTTCTGTAGTAGTGACTCCTGGACAGAATTTAACATATGGTCTCATTGATATAGCAAATTATGCAAACCTGTCTTCCAGGGATTAAGGTGAGGAGGGAGGAAATCTGTGAAAGACAATGACGACAACAACAAAAAGAAAAAAAGAAAAAATAAACCAACCAAAGATGTTCAAAGAAAAGAAAAAGGGTGACAGTTTCCCTTAGCAAAAAGGATCTGGTCTGAAGATAAATGTTGCTGTAGACTTCTGAAAAATGCAGAGTGCCTTCAACTCTAATTACCTTCAGCAGGGTTTGAGCACTTGTAACACTCTGCAGAGCTACGCTGGTCCTCAGAGGACTGCGTATTCACATCTGTGACCTTATTAACCTTACTGATACCTGTTGATTGTATGCCACATTTTATAAGCTGAGTACATCTAGATGACCGGCTGACATCATCTGTGTCTTCCAGTGGTATGAATGGGCCTGGTTTCAAAATATTTGACTAGGACTATCACATCGCCTCATTTTATTTTTGTCTTGCTCATTAGGTCTCCTTGGAGATCAGGTACTGCAGAAAGAAAATAGATCATCTTCTTTCAGTGGTTAGTAGCAGCTGAGGTCTGAGCAAGGGGGAGCAGAGATGCAGCTGATTGTACCTCATCTTCTGATCTTGCTGCCTGGGGGAGCACAGGGCTCTCTGCACCAGAAATCTTCATGAGGCATCGGAGCTAATCCTGGGAACAATGACATATTAGTGTCTTATGATAACAGCAGCCATGCACACTGCAGAGGGAAAAGACTGCAGTTCTACGTTAGCCATGTCCCTTCTGTTTCCTCTGCAAAGGAAACAAATAAAGGCAACACCCTAAGAGAAGAAGGGGAAGAAGAATATAAGTGTAGGCATTATCTCATGCTGATTTTCAGTCTGATTTAAAATTAAAGGTTCATATTGTCAGCCAGTCTGAGAGGGTCTGTGAATATAAGAGTAGATTTAAAGAGCTTCATGCTTCCCAGCTTGAAGGCTGTTCAGCAAAATTGGAGATGGCAGCAAGTTAGTGATTAATGGAAGTATTAAATGCATGAAAGGATAATGTATTCATATTCAGAATAGCATTACATTACCAATCAGTTTTTTTCTTATAATGTGCCCCAATTATCCTGTGCTATCAATGCAAATACATTTTGATCAGTTGAATCAATGAGAGAGTTTCATTATTACAGCTTCTTGTTCAGTTTTGGAAAGCCTGGAAACAATGAGGTCTTGATTATCCCTTGTGTAAATGTTGACAAATGTTTCTTGTATTGCTTAATGCGCTGCTGNAAGGAAAGGAAAGGAAAGGAAAGGAAAGGAAAGGAAAGGAAAGGAAAGGAAAGGAAAGGAAAGGAAAGGAAAGGAAAGGAAAGGAAAGGAAAGGAAAGGAAAGGAAAGGAAAGGAAAGGAAAGGAAAGGAAAGGAAAGGAAAGGAAAGGAAAGGAAAGGAAAGGAAAGGAAAGGAAAGGAAAGGAAAGGAAAGGAAAGGAAAGGAAAGGAAAGGAAAGGAAAAGGAGCCCATGTTGCTCACAGTTCAAGGCATTTTCCTTCAGACTAGATTCACTCTGGCCCCAGGGATGATTAGAGATGTTGGTGAAATTCATGGGAATTATCTCCTGCTCCTGTTTCATCCAGAAGGAGTCCAGCTCGGGCATCCAAAGGCCCTTCTATGGAATGACCCAGACACAGCACGAGGGACTGTTGCCTCAGGCTTAAAGAGCACTCCTGATGTGAACAAGAATGCCAATGCCAGCACAATAGCATCACAGTTAGGTTCTAGCTGAAAGAAAGTGTGCTTACAAATTTGAGGTTTTTCTTCTGAACGTTGAATGTAATTAAATCTTTCTTTTCACTCTTTCTTTCACTCTTTTTCTCAGTGCAATTGCTCAGGAAGCCTTCAGATTTTTTTCTGTTTTCACCTAATAGTAAAATTTCTGCATTGTAATCAGTGAGCTCAGCTATGGTCAAAGAAACCCACCAAAAAAGGAAAGACATGACAGCTCATTATAAGCCTTCATACCCACTGTTCTTTTCATATTTCGGAGAACACAGTAGAACTGGTCAGTGTTTTTCACTTACAAACAGTTTTTGATGGAAAAATGCAAAGAAACTGAGAGATGAATCAGTGCAGTGGGAAAATGTTGACAAGTTGCTGGATGTCTGCAACCATGGCTGATGGTGAAAAGAATGAACTTAAAAGCATACAACTACTTGAAATAAAAGATGAAAAAGTAAGACATTTTTCTTTGGGCACAATGACTAACTGTAACCAAACAAAACCAGTCTAGATCTTGTGCTTTAAAGCAAGGTGGCAGGAAAGCCACAAAGAGGAAAGCAGTGATCCAGAGTTACAGATCACATTCAAAACGCCAGGCTTTTTTGTTATACAGTTCTGTCATAAATACAGCCATGAAAGCTTGTAAGATCTTATCAACAACTTCTTTCTCAGATATGTTCTTTGCAGGGGAAAAAAAAGCAATTTCTTCTAAATATTATCCTTTAGATTTTTTTTTTTTTTTTTAATTAGAAGCCATCACTACAATAATTTTCTTTGTCTTATTTTACTTCTTTTCTCTTCTTCTTTAAGTTTCACATAAACAAATAAAACAAATAATTAATATTTTTCAGCCAGTTTTACACACATTGTCAGGTTTGTTAGAACAATTTGAAAATAATGGTTATATGGTTAGCTGAGTGAATGCAGAGATCATTATCCAGACATATGAAGCAGATTAGAATTACACTTTCTAAAAGAAGTCATAATTTTCAGATGCCTGTACAGCTAGAAAGAAACATCAAATGGAGTGTAGTAGATTTCTTTTGTTACTCTTAGGTTAGTCTCTCAACTCTTTAAATCCAAGCTGAATCAGTACGTGAGATCTTGCTGTTTGTTTTTAATGAAACAAATAACTGTGTTAATTTGCTATTCTTTTTTTATTATCCCCACTGCAGGCCTGAACACAAGCAAAAATGCAAAGAACACTCTAGAACATGTGACTGGAGAGTTTCCTCTTGGTTATTTACTGGAAGGAGATGATGCAGTAACTGCAGGATAGCAGAAGTACCACTGAGAGCAAACCTTATCTCACTGCACAAACACAGAAACTCTGGTCTCTAACAGCTCTGCACTGAAGTGGCGATTTCAGCTTTCCTCAGCATAAAGGTGAGTGTGGTCAATCTTGACCATTTTGACTGTAATACACACTGAAGATGGTCTCATGCAGCATTTGCCATTTTAAGTCTCTCCTGGGCCAGGGGAGCCCAACAGGGGTGCCAAGCATTCAATGGCAATGGGTTGGAATTGTAGGGCTCTGCTTCTGTGCTTAACTTGAAGACAGATTCATAGCCTGGTCCTTTTTTGTGTCTTTACAAGGTGACTAGTGGCTCCCCTGGAGGTGATGATCCACATCCTCCCAACCAGGGACTCCTGTGCATGCCTGTGACAGTGTATGGCCCCAGCATGTGCTGCGATGAAGCACTAATGGCAATGGTGGGCACTCCCTGGGACCAGCCTGCACGTCTCTCCAGAGCTGTCACTTACAGTCCATGCCAGGGCAAGGCCTCTGAATTGCTCCTGCCCCTTTCGTGGCACTTAGAGCAAAAGAAAATTTGGTGAAATGCCAACAGATCTCTTGTTAATGAGAGCCCAACATGAGGCTGAGCAGAGGTCTAAAGCAAAGGATCACAACTTGAAGAATGGAAAAGATTCCAGCAAGTGCTCAGCAGAGTGTTTCTGAGGTAAACAGCTTCTCTTGCTGTGATAAGATCTCAGAAATATTTCAGAATGAACACAGGAAACATATCTATCCCTGCATTCATCAAAGATGCTGCAAGCATTGTAGCATTTGAGCTGCCCATATATTTTATCCGATTATTTATGAACAGGAAAGCCTGCAAAAGCTCTCTCACGGTTAGACACGAAGAACTGCTGAAGACAACAGTCTTTTAGAGAGAAGAGCAATTTCCTGGAAGAGGCTGATGCTGGGAGTGTATTAGGGAGGATTTTTACACCAGTTATATTCTCACAGGTATGATTTCCTTCCCAAGAGATGGGCAGATCTGCCACCTTACATATTGTGAAGTCCGACTTCGCTCTCCTTCTGCAATGGGAGCCACTCCAGCTGAAATCTCTCCCGTTTATTTCCCAGGCATAAATGCATGAAAAATAGCATTGAGCCCAGTGGTGAGAGGCCACAGAAACGATGGTGGTGCTCATCACCTGCAGCTGCCCCAGCTCCCAATGGGACTTCCCTGGCAACCAGGCAGGAATATAATAAGGGGAACATAAAGGACGTATGGGATCTCCTCCTATGCAGCTCTCTGATCATGAGATACAATAGCCCTACAGGCTTTGCAGCATCTTCCTGCATCTTACGGCTGCATCCCAACTAGGAAAGACCTGTTGGTGACCGAGAAGAAGTGGGACCCAGCCTGCTTGGAAAAGACTGAGCGGAGGGGCAGCTCCGGCAATATGTAACGTACAGCATGCCTTGATTTTCTCTTTGTTATTTAAGACCTGGAATTTATTTTTTTGATACACTTGTAAATGTGCAGTTCAGAAAAAATCTGTAACTCAGGGTGATGGCAGTGTGGGAAGCCGACTGTAAAGTGCATGGTTATTCCTAGCAGGATATTTATCCTTTGCTGATGCAGGTGGGAAATTGGAGCTGCTGTGACTCACCAATTTTCTTGTTCCTGGTGTCAGATATGAGTGTCACTCTATATTCTGAGATATCCTTAGCAAGGATGATAAAAAAAACATGAAGCGCAAAAACAAGTCAAGCAAGAGGAAAGTCTTAAACCTCCAAAATGTAGGAGAGGAACTGCTAAAAAAAAAAAAAAAATGTAAATTAACGCTAAGCTTTCTGGAAGGAATTGCCTCAGAATTAATTTAGTGGTAGCAGTGTGGAAACTGGGAATTCAAGCTGAGTATTTTGAGAGACCTCAACCAGTTAGAAGTAGAAATCTTATTAAAATGTAATGGGATTTGGGAAACTAATATTTGTAGACTCCTTTTAAATCCCAAACATCGTGCACAAACTGGATGTGTTCAAGAAACAGGGCAAGATCTGTAACAGGTGTATGTAAGGGAAAGTCTATTAGAAATGGAGAGCTTTAAACTAAGGCAGTTACCCACAGAGGTACATATTTATCACCACATCTGCATTGGTTACATGAGCACGATTCCATTCTCTGCAGCAATTTAAAACGTGTCTCTTTTGCTTGTTCCTTAAAATTCCTAATTAAAGTGATGCAAAAAAAAGGAGAAACAAAATCTGTGTGCCTGGGTGGTAAATATATAAAGCAAGAGCATCTGTGTTTGTTATGCATTTGTGAGGTACCAAGCACATAAGGAGGAGCTGTATTAGCCTAAGATTAAGAATTTGGGCACTGCTACAATACATAAAATACGCATAAAGACTTCTGAAATCTATTTGTACATTCAGCTTAGTCAAGAGTCCCATCTCCAAAACCTTTCCCTAGTTAATTTCCTCAGAAAGTCTGCAGGGCACAAAAAGCCAGTAAACTCCAGGAGATGCTGCAGGTAGTAATTATCCAGCATGGCAATAAAAATCAAAAGTGAGACATCATTCCTTTCTGATTACACCAACAGCATAAGGGGGTTTCAGCCTTATAACAAGTGTTATCAGCAGCTGAACAGGAACAGAGTAGCTTCAGTGTGATATCAGGGATACAAGTCAGTGTGACCCACGGCAGACTCCCACCCGTGCTGCACATTGGCTGTGTTCGTGGCTCTGTTCTGCCCTGGTGAGGCAGCTGACACAAGGAAATGCACTTATACAGGTGGCCCAGACAACAGAGCAACTAGTGGCCTCAACAAGTCCGCAGTGGTGAGAGAGGCTCACTTTCTTGACCCCAGCAAGCTGATAACAGATAACGATGTTGATCTCCTCTGAATGCTGCATAACCCTTCAATGCCTGCTACAGTTACAGATGCTAGATCCATTGCCGGCATCTCCTAGACAGCTCTCCACACTGGAGCCTGTTTTGACCTTTGGATCTGCATCCATAGCTTTACACAGCTGCCCCTTTACACACATGGCATGACCTGGCCACACCTGACACTGAATGGCAGTGTCTACTTCTGAGAAATTCAGGTGATAAAGAAAACCTATTCCCGTTACAAGAGCTTACACATTGACAAAAAAATGCTGTGCCGTAAGATGTAGAGTATGTAGATCCACTACTGAAGTTATAGGGAGTCTGCCAATTTATATAGGGCATCACGAAAAACCTGTATTTTAATTTATTTAGCTAGCTTCCTTAAAACATATTGCTTAAAGACACTTTTTTATGAGGGTAACAATTTTCACTTGTTTTCTGTCATTTAGTCATTCAAAAAAAAAAAAAAGTAAATTTTTGAAAACTTAAAGGCCTCTGCAACCTGCGGGTAGCATAGCTAGCAGCCTGTATTGGATAATTCAATTTCATTAGCAGATTTTTCATCCACAGTGAAAAATTAAGAGTGCATGTTTCTGCATGCCCATCTCTCCCTTGTAGTTTATGAATGATCTGTGTCAGATTTGTAAAAGCAAAATTAAGTGTTAGATTCTACTGCAGCCCCTCATATGTTAGTATGCTAAACCATGATGTTAATTCTGTCTTTGTAGGAATTGTGATCTGGGGGATAATGAGATAGTAGCAATAGAGGATTTCTATTGGAGTTGTTTTGCCGTCTCTCAGTTGCTATATCCTTTGTTCTTGCAAGCACTTAAAGCTTTAGAAGGGCCCATTTTTTTTCTCATTTTCCTCAACTTCTTTACATCAGAACAAAACTGCAAGTGAACAATCGGCAAAATTCTGAAGAGCAGCACTGCCTGAAAGGGGTCAAAAGGGAACATGGAGCGTAACTCCCAGAGATGTGTGGCAGGTGGGCCCTGACACACCACCCCACTCACCCAGGTCAGCTTAATAGCCTGCAGTAGCCCTCTCAACTCATACACTTGTGTGTTGTAGCATTAACCACGTACATCAATAGATAGCTGTTGTAGAGCTGCACCTCTTTTTTCCTGCTGTCTTTCTCACTCTCTTGTTGTACCACATGATGCGGTTATAATCGAGATGAAGCAGAATGATTACAGGAACATAAGTGCATTAGGACATGCAGTCAGCTGGAATTGTTCTTTCATACTCTTTTATGAATTGCTGCGGGCCGGTCAGGGGAAAGCGAATATAAGCCCTTGATATAGTTCATTGCTTTCTGCATGAGTTGTGTGAAACTTATACTCCCAATACAGTTATCTGACTGAGACTTTTTACACCTCCTGTCCCTTTTCAAGTGATGGACTAGCAAGCAAAGGCAGTGCTGTGTATTAGGGTGGCCACAGAATGGGTACATGCTTGATGTATGGCAGTGCTGCAGAGCTGCTAATGCTCCACTGCATCTTGTACTACGCAGTAGCTCTGCAATGAGTAGCGTAGATCACAGGAGAGTGCAAGATGGCTCTCTTCTTCCAGTGATATAATTAGATCCATTGCTCATCTGTCATACCAAAGTGCTGTAGCAACAGACACTCGGCCATCTGTGGCAGCACTCCGCCAGCTCCTCCATCAGAACACTGACAGGTCTGCATGTCGGCGTGTGCCCTGGTAGCAGGAGCTCAGACCTCTGGCTTAGGGCTGCATCGCTCTGCCTTCTACCTGCTCATCATCAGAGATGCTGTCCTCAATTATGACAGGGACAAGGGGCAGAGAGAGCATGTGTAAAGCTGTATAGAAGCACCGTCTGCTCTGGATAGCTCATTCTTCACTCTACATCTTTTGTGTCTTGCCATTTCTTTTGGCGTGTTTCTCTTACTCTGGATGCTACCTGGGGGCATGGATCTGTCATTATTATTTACCTTCCTCCATGCCATGTAGAGCCATAACAAATCCTGAAGAAGGTCACTGTCATCAGCATATTGCAGTACAACCATCGCAGGGAAATTGGGTCTGTCGCTGTAGGAAGGAAACATCACAAGTCTCAGAGACAAGAGCCCTTGCATGGCAAAAAGGAAAGAAGAGCTTCATTTATCTCTAGCGGCAGTCCTGTGAGCTCCTGGGCCCCAGATACTGATAGGCAGAGGTGGTGTTTCACATCACTGTTTGGTAGTAGTCCTCCACAAGGACACTGTGTCCTGCAGCAAGGCTGCTTCATCTGAGCTTACAACAGTTAGGCTCCAAATACTGAAAGTGAGGAGATTTTCCTTATTTGTAAATATTCTTCACCAAGCAGGAAGAAAAGTGTTTGGAAGTGCATAATCTTAAGAAGCAAAAATCTGATCCCTACACCACATCAGTCAAAATACTTCATTTCTGTCACAGACAGTTTAGTTATGGGCTTTATTTTTAATTTATGGTTGTAACAAAAGTCTTTGTGACATTAGCACAGGCACTGGAAGCCTCTGGATTATGGTCATAACCTGAAGCTATGTGGTTAAACACGTACCTGGTGGTTGTGGACCGGCTGAGGACTGCAGTTTCCACTCCTCACACACACAACTGGAGAGAGCTGCATCCCTTTGCTGGGTGGCAGCAGGGGACAGCTGAGATGAGTGCCAGGGGCATTTTCCCATAAAGTCCCATCTTGAAATGGCCGTAAGATTTTGTGTCTGCTTCCAGCATTTACAGCAGCTGATGCAGGCAGAGCAGCTGCAGCTGTCAGTCACAGCCTTCACTGCAGGCAAAGTGGGGCTGTGGGCACGTGACACGTCCATCCTCATATCCTCCTGCACTACCCTTTCCCTTAGGTGACCCTGGCTATCGGCAGGTCTCCCTTCAGAAACAGTTTCCTTTGCTACCCGTGATAATATTTCAGCCATCTCTGTATCCACACAAAACGCACAGCAAGAATTACTTTTTTTTCAGTTATGCTCCATTGCAATGCTGTAGGATGATTTGAGCAAGGTGTTTCCAGTAACAGCAAACAGGGAGATCCTAGCTTTATCAGGAACTTTTACAGATGGATGGAAGATGGATGTGCTGTTGAACTCCCATGGGATGCTTTCTGCCATGTCAACTGGAAAAGCTGAGCCAAGCCTGAACAAGATGAGACTCTCCTGTCAGTTATGTCATACAAATCATGTCTTCGGCTGATGCCCTGCAACTGGAGACAGAGTGAATAGTAACAAAGGTTTCCAGAAGTGATGTTTTTTTTAGCAGGAGATTCTATGTTTTCACTCCATGTTATGCCTGAAGACCTCACTTTCTCATAGTGAGATCTCATTTTTATACGCTGGACTTGTGACTTTTTAACGTGCTCAGCCCTGGGCTCCAACTCTTTATTCCACAAGGCAAAGAACTGCTCTCTCTAGGGAAGAGGAACAAACAGAAAAGGGACAAGAGGCTTTTCTGAGTCTTGTAAAAACTTCCCATGCCGTGCTCGTCAGCTGGAACTCCCTAGTGCTCTCCTTGCACCACCCCTCCTGCCTGACTCTCAGCTCTCTTGGAAGGTCTCTGTTTTTGCAGAGAGTGTTTTTTGACATGGAGTGTTTTACATTGCCAGGCGTTTCAGGAAGCCACCTCTGGATTAACAGTAGTCCTTCACTGCCATCACTGCTGGTATTAGACAGGTCCTACGTCAGACTTGTGTGGTGCTCCCGAGCTCAGTTGGAGACAAGGGTCCTGCTGTGCTGCTGCAGCTGGTATTTGGGACCACGTCTTCTGGTGTGTCACCACTGTTGCTGCCGTTGGCAGAGTTTCCAGCCCCTTTCCATGCACCTTCCTGCAAAATCTACTTCATCTTTGAATTGCTTCTCTTCATTGCATGCCTGACCTGACAGCTCTCCAGCACTCGTTGAATGGGTGGTTGGTGCTCCCCCATAAGCAGTCACTGGGGACAAAAGCACCTTAAGATCAGGAGTAGCTGGCGTCTGCTAGATGTAAAAGCCTGCCTGGCCACCCTATCTCAGAAGCAGCAGCTGAGACATGCTGCAGTCTCTTGGAGAGTCCCCAGGAGTCTCCAAAGAGCCCAGAAGACTGTGAGGATCTGAAAGATAAGCCAAGAAGCACTTGTGCAAATTGTTGTCATTTTTGGCAGCTCCTGTTTGCTGTGCTCTGAGGAGTGCTGTTAGCTGGTTTGTGCCACTAATTTCAATGTTTGTGCATTTACCTGTCATTAATTGCAGCTCAAGTTATCTTATTGTAAGAAGGGTTTAATTGCAGCAAAAATGCAGCTTCGCCCTAGGAGAGGTATATGATACTTTCAAAGGATTAATCACAATTTCTTTTCCTTCCAGATTCTATTGCTTTTGCCCAGATGGGTCATGGGGCCGTTTTCTTCTGTTGAGTATTGCCACGTTGTGACATTTATTACAGCCACCTGAATCTCCCTCAGGAGGAATCACCGGGGTAACATTTTTACAGATCCGAGGTAGTTTGTGAGAGGGAGAAAAGCCCAACTTTGTGTTATATATCAGATATAGGAAGCATATATCTGCTAAATCCTACCTCACCCTATGTTTTGCAGGAAGGAGGGGGACTATGTCCCTCAGAGCTGCTGCATGGTGCTCCCAAGGGGCAGTTTTGTGCCCATGCTTGTGGCTGTGTGGGGGAACATTGCTGGGAGGATTGCAAAAGTTGGGGGCATACCTACTGCTCTCCAGAGTTTTTCAGCCATCCGTTGCTCAGTTCTAGAACATCATGAGATGATGCTTAACTACACAGCTGTGAGGTTTTGTCAAAGCTTGGTGTCATGGTTGAAAACAGAGTTAAGGAAAAACGGAGTATTCCATAGCATACACATCACGGCACCCTGCTCTCCAGGAAAATGGGAGGGGAGCAAGGGGGAAAAGTGGCGGTTTTCAGAGCTGCATTGCACTGGCACGGGGCCGCGTGGCGCAGGCAGGCGTGGTGGGGCAGGGTCTGGCGCTCGGGGGTCTGGCTCTGGGGTGGTCGGGCTGGTGCATGGGTGAAAACTTTCCTTTTTCTGTAAGCTAATTGTTCTACTCCAAACCTTTACATTCAAATTTACTATTGTAGTAAAGTTAGTTATATTAACTCTCGAGTTCTACCTTTTATTTTCCTCTCACTTTCCCTCCTTCCCCCTGCTGATACTGGCCGCTGGCAGCCACCAGCAGCCTCGAGCTTGCTCTCCAGAGGGGGAAGGGAAAGAGAGCTACTGTTGTGAGATACCGAGGGTTTAAACCACAACACTTGGTCTTTTGTCATAGAAAATAATTATTCTGAGTAGTAATACTTTACACAGTCCACGTCTTCACCCTGCTGCCTCTGGATCCCTGGCAGGGATACCCTGGACATGGGGCAGGATTGCAGGGATCTCATCTCTGCCTCCATGTCATCTCCCCAGCAAATAGGATCTCTCCTGCCCGGTGTCTGGTGTCCTCTGCTCTACAGCACCTGAGGCTTTTGTTGCTTGGAGAGAAAATCTGAAGAAAGCAGGACAATTTAGGGACATGAAGGCATTGAAATCAGGCCTTAAGGGAAGAGGTATAGGTGTGATGCGGAAGGTTGAGGACCTGGCCTTGGTCCCATCCCTTCCACACACAGAAACAGACAGGTGTGTTGCCCAGTGATAACCATGATCACTCCTCCCTGCATTGCTCATCCCTCTCACCATTCAGGAACACCAGAAATGGGCAAAGGACAGATCATTTCCCTTTCCCATTGCAGGAGATTTTAAAAAGTTGGACCCACAAATTTTTTCATGTGATATGAAACTGACGTGAATAAGGCTATTCTTTATTGGTAACACTGAGCTTTCAGTATAGAAATCCCCAGTCAAATAGGGAAAATGAAGTTAACATTTTATCTACAGCACTCTGCAATTTTAGCTGAGGGAAGATAACGTTATAATTTTAAATCAGTGATTGAAAACTTGTTCGCTATAAAGTGTCATTCCTGTGCTCAATTTTTCCACATTCACACTTGTGCTGACACAGCTCCAGTGAGACGTTAATCTTGCCTAATCACTAGCGCAGAGCAGTAGGGATGCTTCCGTGTTGTTTTTTGTTTGTTTTATGTTTTTTATATATATATATATTTTTTTTTAATATATATATATTCAGTAAAAAAGTATAGATGCATAAGTGGAAAGCCCTAGCAAATCTACTTCTTGATTGATGTAATTCAGCAAACTCTTATTAGAGGTCATAATTAACTACTGTCCAGCACACAGACAAAAATGTTTATGAGGCTGCAGCTAGGTTGGTGGAGATAAGTCACTTGTTTGGGGAAATGGGACTACAGTGGAGAAAAGAAAATACAGAGTGTAACTGAAATATGGCTAGAAAATTGTTCCAGAGCTCATATAATAGCTTACTAGACAAATTCCTGTAGACAGACAATGAAACGTATGTGCCAAAATCAATTAGGATCTTATAAAAATTTAATCAAAGTTTATGCTAAATAATTCCACCCTAGATAAAGCTACATTTCATTATTTTTTTATTGTTTCTCATTTATATTGAAATGATTACCACACAGAGCAGAAACTTTGTTGTCATAAATTAATCTAAGCATGGTCTAGGGATCAGTCTGGGGTAAGATCTTTGCTGTGTATTAGAATTCCTGGTCTTACTCCAAGAGCCATGTCAGAATTTTAACAAATTCCCTTCCAGTCATAATTTTGTATTGTTCTAAGAGCAGAGGCTGCATCTCAGGTCTCTCCCTATACAAGCGTCAGATTCCTGAGAAAGTCTAGCTGAAGGACTGAAGAATCACCTAGCCCCTGACCAATATGTAAAGTGGCAGCTT
Source organism: Alectura lathami (assembly GCA_013399715.1). Taxonomy (NCBI): domain Eukaryota; kingdom Metazoa; phylum Chordata; class Aves; order Galliformes; family Megapodiidae; genus Alectura; species Alectura lathami. The sequence continues at coordinate 486,492 of VXAV01008633.1, forward strand.
GTGCACGCTCCATGCTAAGGACAGGGTCAGTTGCAGAATCTTTAATGTAAGCCATTTTTTTAATGCATCTGTGACTGTTCTTTCTTCCTCAGATGCCTTTGAATGAGAAGAACTTGAATGTATCCAGGTATGTTTACAGCATAAAAACAACATAACTTTTGTGTTCAGGTTACCAGATGATGGAGTCCATACAAGTTCCTTAGGCTTTTTCAAAACCAAGTATATCTGGTATATCCATACGAACAAGATAGTCATTGTATTGCTCATATTGGTCCATTCTAATGCTGTCTGTGGACTCACACGACTAAATTCATGTTTTCCTGGAAGAGTACAATGGTCTGCATGTGTGCAGGTGGCACGTGTGGCATATGTATCTGTACATAGCCCACAGTATTCGGTTTGGCTCACAGACCATTGGCTTTACCAGCCAGATGGGGATAGGCGTCCTGGAATGTAATCTTAGAAAGCATTCAGAAATAAGAATATGTGAGCTACTCATCATTTACTGACAGAAAGAGCTAGTGAAATTCTTGTCAGTGTATAGAGGGAAGTAATGAGTAAGGGTAAAAAGATGGCTTTTACTTTTATGTAGAAAAATGGCTAGACTAGGCCTAAGGTAATGTGCAGTTCTGGCATAGTTATATTAAAAGAATCATAAAAAGTCACCCTTAAAAATTTGTGGAGTTTGGGGGAACTATCATTCCTTGGGAGATATAAAGAACACAATCACTTTAGCTTAGCAAAGAAAAGTTCAAGGTGACCGTAGAAGAAAAATGAACCAGGAACTGCTCTTTAATACACTTTAAAATTGTGTACAAAGGCATAGCAAGAATTGATGGTTCAAAGCAAGGCTAGACAAATTTAAATGAGAAATAAGGCACAAATATGCAAGGTGATCAACTATTGAAGCAAATTACTGGAAAAATGTTTGGTTCTGCATCTCTTCATGCCTACAAATGCTTTTCTGAAGTTTGCCTTAGTCAAATACAAATGATCAGACTCAGGACAGAGATAACTGGGTGAAATTAAGTGGTTGGTGTTCTGGCTTCTCCTAGTGCTGAGGCTCTAGATGTTATCTTTTTATTAGATACGGATGATCTAATTTTACTCTTTAAACTTAAAGTTTATCAGTAGTCTAGCAAAGCATTCATTGGGTCTGTAAACATAATCAATCAGTTGGGTATTGATATGGCAGGCAGAGGTTTGATTAGAAATGCAAAATATAAGAACATTTGTGTGATTAATGAAGCAGCCAAGACACAAGTGATTTCACATTAGCAAGATAGGTGCTCGGTTTGAGAAGAGAGCAAGTGGAGTGTTATTTCAGGAAGAGTAAAATCAATGACTTTGCTGAAGCTCCTCCCAGTACGAACAGCTGCAGGAGCACGCTCCTGCTGGTAAAGGTCAGACTGATTCAATGACTGTCATATTGCCTGCAGATAGAACACCTACTTATCAAAAGTAAACAAACATGCTAAATTTAATGCAGTATGAATAAATACTCCAACAAATATTATTGCCTCCATTGTCTATGCAGTATTTATTGTGTTTATGTTCATAAAAATGACTACAAAATATGGCCACCAGGGAACATATTTGAGTTTCTCCCAGACCTGCTCTTTGTGCAACTCAAGTTTCACTACAGGAAGCACGGCATGCTAGCAAACACAAGATCTGTCCTTTCACTGAAGGACCTGAAGAAACAACAAGCGTGAAATGGGACGGGCCACCTTAATCTTAGCCACCCCTTTGTGCCACAGCTCCAAGAGTGGGAAATGATCTGCATTATTCTCAAGTGGAGTTGGCAACCTGCCTCCAGTGAGAGCTTTTGATCCATGGTTCCTTTGGGAGTGAACTAAATTGTATCATCAAAGGAAGCTGTGATTCTGAATGCAGGGGTTTTTTACTATTCCATTTCAGAAGTAAATTCATATGAGCTTTCCTGGGAATTTAAATGGATGAGCCCTTATTCATATCTGTGGGAGCAGAACTAGCCTATTTCAGACCTCCTTATCTGCTTTCACTGGGTGATATCAATCGTCTCTCAAAACCTTTGAACATTACCTTGCCACTATTTATGGCATGTTGGTATCATACCGTAATCTGGGGGTGCCACCCTACCTATTGCAACATTTGCAATGTAAAATATCAGGTTGGGGAATTAATATGCAGGAAGTCCAAGAAAAGTACTCCGCTTGGTATATAGCACATACTTGTCCTTCTGCTAGTGAGAATATTTGCACACAGATTTGGCTTCCACAGGGCTGATAATGAATAGCTCTGTGAATTTGGTTTGGTCCCAATCCTTCCTTACTGATGACAAAGGTGAAGAGAAGCAAAGGAAGGAAATTAAAACCTTTCTCCTCAAGGGATTTGGTTAACCACATCCATTTGGAACATTTTTATTATCAGGGAGAATAATAAAAAGAATAGATAAATTGTACAGAAAGGTATTAGCAAATTTCTTTGCTCCTATTCCCCTGAGAGAAAGCACTCTCTGAACATCCATCTTCAACTTATATTTCACCTCCCTTTCTTCCCTTTGTTTCTGAATTTATCCAGATAACAAAACTGTCTTCTCTCCTGTTCCCCGAGGTTCTTAATGTTTGGCAAACTTTCTCCGTTTCTCTCCTTCAAACCCACCTGAGCATACCTCCAGGCTACGAGTACCCTCCAGCAACACCCAACTCGACCTATAAATTTAGTCCCTTCTTGGCTTCCCATGGGGCAGTTGTTACCCCCAGACCTAGGAGGAACTTGTCTGAGTTTCTTCTCATTATTTTGAGAAAGTTCAGCATCTTCCAGCACCAATTCCTTCAACAGCATCTCTCAGCATCCCAGTGCTTCTCTCACTTCTTTGGGTAGAAAACCAGGGATCCAGCAGCTGAAAAATGGGCATCTTACCAGCTTGTTGATTTCAGCGTGCTGCAAGTCTTCAAAAAAGAGAATGTTTGTTCTGATGACACTATGACTATGACGATTTGTCCTCATTTCTGCTGAATTTCCTCTAAAAATCTGTTTCCTAAATGTAGAGATTTCATGGAACTGGAATTATGTCAGGGGACATGTAGAAGAAAGCACTGAACAAATGTCCTTGTTTGCATCAGACCTGCATTCCTAGAGATCCTATCCTGTGCTGAAACAGACAGCTACCCGCTGCAGTCTTGCTGGGCTTCATCTTGTTCCTCCCCAGCAGTGCAGCCTTACAGCTACATTTTGGGAGTGTGGTTTGAATGGTAATAGCATCCAACTGGGTGTCCAGGAATATGCTTCATATCTCGCTGTGCCCCCTTCTAATACCTGCAGAATGCTTTGGAAACCCTGAATGAAAGGATCCCTAAATACAAGCACATGCTGATGTCAAAGCAAAGAGGCGGTACTGTAAGAATCAAAGCCTGGAAGTGACTGGACATTCGCTTCCCTCCTAAAAGTTGAGTAACACTGTAGTATCCCAAAGCATTTCAGGGATGCTGGGAGGAAGAAAAGCTGAAGCCTTAGGGACATATGATACTGGCAATAAATTGTATTTGGGTTTTAGTTTGTTTATTTTTGTTTGTTTGTTTAGGTACAAGCAGATGAAGGGGACTCTGTGGTTACAAAAAGGTGCAAACTGTGGTTGCATCACAAGCAGATGTGGAATAAGTTTCTGATTTTTATGCAATAAGTTCAGGTAGGTCCCTGTAGAAGAAGGTGACCAGAAAGGATAAGGATAAGTGATTTGCTGGAAGTAAAGTAGCAATGGACTGCTTAAGCTTCTGCATATACTGGCATAGTAGCACCATTAATTACTCTTTTCATCTGCATGAGCCCTGGAAAATCTTACCTTGTGCTAAAATCACCATGTGTAATGCACGTTTATGTTTGTGCTGTGCTTGTGTTATCACAAGCTTACTAGACTTAGTCCAGGAGTGATTGATGGGCCTGCCTATGAAAGGGCACTGAAGACATGGGTGGATGGTCTGCCATTAGAGAAGAAGGGAAATGTGACGAAGAAAGTCACATAAATGCATTGTGTCTGCAAAGGAGCTCTGTTGGCACAAGAACCCTGCAGAGCCCTCTGGCAGCTCCACAGCTGTTTCATCAGCACTGGGGCATGTAAGCATGTCGTGGTTGGCCCACGGCTCAAGTCTCTTATGGTCTGCAAACCTGAGGTACTACAGCTCCCAAAGCTGGCAGACTGAATGCAGTCTGTGCCTCAACTACTGTTTGCTCTTGCTTCATCACCACACAGAACAGGGTTGGGCCCCAGCTGCACTGGTAGGGAGGTAAAAGCCATTTGCAAATTTGAGCAAGAACTAGCAACAGGGTGGTGGCAAAGCACCGAGGAGCACACCAACAGGCAGGTTGCATATGGATGCAAATGAGAAAGTAAAGAAATTGCCTCTTCTGCTTTTGAGGGGTGAATCTGCCCTCTAACCACTTCTTAGTCTTGCCTCACAGGCCTTCTGCTTTTCCTAAAACTTCAGGCAGGCCCACTTGAGGTGAAGCCAGCCATGCCAAGAGGAATTTCACTGACTGATTTGACTTTCTCTCCCAGGAGCTGGAGTGGCATGATGTGCAGCATTGCCACTGCAGCAGAGGCCTTGCATTGACCAGGAGAAACCCAAAAGGCAAATTTGTCTGCTACAGCTTCATCCAGCCTCTGATGGAGAAGGACAAGGAAACCTTCATCAGAAGAATTTGTGCTCCCTATGCAAGCAACTTTTGTTACCAATGCTGATCATTCTCCTGAGAGGTGGAGGTCTTCTCCTCATAGTCCTATATGAACATAAAGTGTAAATTTTATATACAACTGAAATGGAATTAATTGTCTAGAACAAGTGTAAATAGGGGTCAACATGAGCCTCATAAGAAGTAGCCATTGTCTAAGCTTTAGAAAGGAAACTAATTTACCTATAGTAAGAAACTAAGGATGTTGAATGTTGACCTCTTTGTCACACATCTTTACAGTGAGGATTATCCATACTTTGCAACAATGGTCTAGATCTCAAGTGGAGTAGTCTTCATCGACTTTACTAGGATGACTTCATGAGGAAGGTACTTGTGTGATTAAGGGGTTGGAAGATATGGGGGTGGACGAGGCAGCAGCAAACAACTCAGCAGAAAAGACCAGGAAAAAGATAGGAATCAGCAGCTCAGATGCTGGACTTCCATGGAATATGAGGATAAGTGGAATAATGTGCAATGGTAAGGATCTGTGTGGAAAATAAACTAATTCTTAGTTATGAAATGACAAAGTCATGTCTGCAAGTCAAGTTAAGAAAAGTAAGGAATAAGCTTCTTTCAATAAAACTCACATTTTGAGAGGTGTGATCACGGGGCAGAGAGGCGGTGACAATATCTCAAGGCCAATTACACTGAATGTCAATTGCAAAGACTTGTCGAGTGCATTGAAGACAGTTAATTATTGTAAAGTTTCACCAGGAAAACTAGACAGGAGGTGGACAGTAATTAATGTAAATTGCAAGGAAAAGCCCAGGAAATCAAATGTTAACAGCCTTCACGATGAAACAAAATGGTTTAATCATAATTATCATTATTACAATGTGTATCAGAGGAATTAATAATAGTTAGTTAATTGTCATCAGTGCCATCCTAACTTTCTCCTAGTGCATTTGCATGTTTTCCACCTCCTATTTGGTCTGACTTGTTTTAAATAGATGCTGTCAACTTGAAATCCAAGCTTTAAAAAAAAATAAATTAAAAGCTGTTTCTCTTCCCCTTCTGTCAGTTATGACTTTGCAATTATATACTGCTATTTTAAACAGATTTTTTCTTCCTCATGTACAAAAGCCACAAAAGGAAAACAAACTACTATGAAACAGTGACAATGGTTAAAAAAAATTGACACCAAAGATCCAAAGTAAACAAACTGGAAAATCTCCTTCATTCTGGTTTCTTGCAGGGCTCAGAATCTGGAGACCCCAAATGAATACAGTAGCTGATGAGAGACATAATTTCAGATAAATGTCATGCAGGGTTACAGACAAGAATCAAAGCTTCAGCTATGTCTCTCTCATATTTCTTAACAGAGCTGCATTTTACAGGAAAATTTTTCTGGGTTTCTTGTCAGTGGGGAACAGACCCTGAATAAATCACAGAATCACAGAATCACAGAATGTTAGAGATTGGAAGGGACCTCGAAAGATCATCTAGTCCAATCCCCCTGCTGAAGCAGGAACACCTAGAGCAGATCGCACAGGAACGCATCCAGGTGAGTTTTGAATGTCTCCAGAGAAGGAGACTCCACAACCTCTCTGGGCAGCCTGTTCCAGTGCTCTGTCACCCTCACTGTGAAGAAATTTCTCCTCATATTTAAGTGGAACCTCCTATGTTCCAGCTTGCACCCATTGCCCCTTGTCCTGCCACTGGATGTCACGGTGAAGAGCCTGGCTCCATCCTCCTGACACCCACCCTTTACATATTTATAAACATTAATGAGGTCACCCCTCAGTCTCCTCTTCTCTAAGCTGAAGAGACCCAGCTCCCCCAGCCTTTCCTCATAAGGGAGATGCTCCACTCCCTTAATCATCTTGGTGGCTCTGCGCTGGACCCTC
>VXAV01008634.1:23005-68146 GCA_013399715.1 Alectura lathami
GGGGACGCGGAGGGTGCGGGGGGCTGGCGGGCCCCGGCTCCGGCAGGTGTCACTGGCAGGCAGCGGAGCGCGGCGGCTGGAGGGAGCTCGCCTGACCTCTAGAGGTTTCCAGCCGAATCGTTCGGGTCCAGGGCGGCGGCGGGCGGCGGCTGTGCTGAGCCTGGAAGGCGGAGGGATGGAGCGGGGAGCGGGGAGCGGGGAGCGGGCACCCGGCGCTGCCTCTGGCAGCCGGGACCCCAGATCTGCTGGGTGTTGGGCCTGCACCCCGCAGGGGCTGCTGCAGCGGGGCGGGGGTGGCGGAGACTGAATTGAGGGCGCTGGAGGGGCCCCGCGTGGCTCCTGCACAAACACTGAGCTATCAATTTCCGCACCTTTAGCTTCATTTAGGTTGCAAAGCCCACGTGGTTTCCTCTGGTCATTGCATTTAACCTCTGAATTCTTGCATTTAATCTGTAGGGTTTGTGTTACCTGGTGTTGAGTTGAGGCGTGGGACCGCTGTCGTTTCAGGATGGTACTGTGTTATGCGTCTTATTCCAAGGCTCTTCTGGGTGTCCAGCTTGTATCTTAGTCCTTCATCTTACTGAAATCAATTTATTTCCATTGAATAGTGCTCTCCTGTAACATAAAAATAAAAGCAGGGGTAGATTACTGCTTGCTGTTTCTTTTACTTATTAACAGAAAGTGGAATTAGGAAAGTACAGTGCACCTGATCGCCTAAAGAAAGGGTTCTGAATTTAGTCACTGTTAAATGAGTTTAAATCCTTTTATTAAATTATCCTTTATTTTATTATTGCACTTTACCAGTAACTGTCGTTTTATTGCAGAAGTGTCCCCTCGTGAACTGCTAGGTGGCCTTTTTGCAGTACTTACATAAAAACATGCTTCGGACTTGCTTCCCTCATTCTTGCAAGGCAACCTATTGTGTCAAATAGGATTACTCATTCAAGGCAGATTAATTCACCTACAGGAGAAAAAAAAAATGGCAGGTGCCTCATTTTTAGGAGTTCCCTGCGGAAAGGAAGAGCACACAGCATTGCTCAAACTGCTTACAGCAAGGCCTGGGGAAGTTTTGTTTTGTTACAGTGGGAACGGAAGCCCACAAAGAGGGTGCATCTCCAAAGCCGTTAGGCACAGCGGTGTCCCAGACCTTGGCCCCAACAGCCCGCTCTGGCAGACTAGGAGACAAATGCTGTTGTGTTAAGGCCATCTTAATCCTGAACCAAGCAGGAAGAGTTATAGGGTACAGATGTGTGGGCGGCTTTGCAGCACATTTCCTCCCGTTGACCTGGGCTGCTGGCCAAAATTCAAGGTTTTGTTGGTTGATCCAGATTGGAGGAGGAGGAGTGATGAAGAAAGGTATTTCTGATGTATTTCTGCGTGCTTCCAAGAATGCTCACAGCTCTCCTTTCCTGAGCACAGGAGAAATCCCACAGCTGAGAGCCAGCTTCCTTGCTTACAGCTCACACCTGTTCCCGGCAGCACTGTGACCCCAGACCGCTCTGCTCCTTGTGTTCAGTCCAGGTTTTCTATCTCTGATTGTTCAGGATGTTCGAAGCTTCCGTTCCCTGCCTGTTTCAACACATTTTCTTTCTGTCTTCTCCTCCACCTGAACCGCATTGTCCACCCACACAAAACCTTTCCTTTTAATATCCTACCCGAGACTGTCCCCTCTGAGCCTTCAGGTACGTGAGCAATCTTGCATTGTGGGTAGGAACACAGACTAAATGTCTCCTTCAGCTACCCTCAATAAAGGGCTGCAGTTAATTCTACCAGTTTCAAGAAGGTTTAACCCAACATGTAAAAATAAAAGCCTAATGGATTGTTGCCCTGAGGTTTTCATCTTGCTGAAGTTCCCTCCAGAAAATGCTGTGAAGTTTATAAGTAATGGCATGGAAATAATAGTGAGTACATCATTCAAAAAACCCGGAGTATTTTGCAAAGGACGTCAGTAAATACGAAAGATGTTTCCTTTTTCCTGTAGCAACCGTAACACATAACATTGGAGCTTTCACTCCAAAGATCCAGTTGCGGGCTGAAAAGTTAAGTAACACTTTTAATTAAATTGCTGAAAAGGAGAAGCAAAAAAGCATAACACAGCCTCCCTCAGACTATAAGATCTTGGAGGCTGGGATCATACTTTCACCCTGTGTGCCACCCTTTGAAAATTCAGGGTCTCACCTGGGCCTGGTGGCCGGTGACGCTGCAGGGAGGTGCAGGCGCAGTAGCTGAGGCTGTGTAAAGTAGCACAGGGCGGCCTTCAGGAAGGTCGAGGGACGAGGATTTACCCAACTGATCTGCGCCCGCTCAGACTGATGACAAAGCACCCCGTGCTTTTAATAAAGGATCAAACCTACACAAGTGGACAGATAAAGTCCTGAAACACGCGGTTTGGCATGGGATGCTTCTTGGCTCCTGGACATTTGTTTCAGCCTGACATCTTCCCACTAGCACAGGTTAAGCAGCTGCAGCCATCAAGGAGAAATGGAAATCACGGGACACAAGCACTTCCAGAAGTTCAATGGAGAGATGCGTGTTTTATCAACTGGTAATTTGGGGGAAAGGTGTCAGCATCCCAGGTAGCTCGATCCAATCTGTTGTGTTCCAACTGCAGGAGCCGTCTGCGGTGGCAAGAGCGGTGCAGCTGCTCCGCACAGCTCCCAGCATCATTCAGCAACAAACGTGCTTGCAGTGGGAACCAGGCTGCTGGGTGGAATAGGATGGGGAAGGGGTGTGGAGTTTGGAACCTCTTCCACAGCCAGACTTCCTCAGGAAAACGAATTCCCTCGCACAGATAATAATACCTAGGGATTGACCCAGCAGAAGCAGTTGAGAGAATTAACCTATGATTGTAAGCGGATTGCTTGCTCTGTTATTACAGAGCCATTTTCCATAGGCAACCTCAAAACGCTTTGTAAAGGAGACTGCTTACCAATAATTAATAGTTTAGCGCGTGCACAGTTCTTCTCTCCTTCACAGCACTGAAGTATCGAGGCGTCTTCATGCTTCTCTGACCAGACGTGTAGGTTAATGTTGTGATTGCCTTTCCACATGGGAAAACTTAAGCCCCGTGTTTAGGGCTGCGAAGGGGGAATTCCTTCTACCTCCTTTGGTCCCATCTCGCTGGCCTGGTGTCAGTTGCAAGAGTACTCTGTTCTGTAGGTCTTTGATCAGCATGCTGGTTAGCTAAATATATACCTGTGGGGAGATAATTACATGCTATCAGTAGTAAAGTGTAGTAAAATAATTTACGTTAATTAAAACGCCTGCAAAACCAAAGCAGGAATTTTCACTGAGACAAATCTGCTGCAGCTGTATCTGGGACTGCCTGCTTCCCGTAGACAAACAAGAAAATAAAACTCAGGACCAGTAGAAGTCAGTTTCTTCATGTTAAAAAGAGGAAAGGCATGTACCCACCGGGAAAACCGTGGTGGTAGGAATCCCAAGGGCAGGGCTGAGTGCATCTTCCGTCTGTGCAACAGACCTGCATCCCTGCGTGTGGGGAAGACCTGCGTGGTGAACCCCAGCTCATCAATGTGCCTGTTTTGAGCTGTGTGTGAGTGGCCCAGCAGGAGGGTTGTGAAAATGGGTCTCATACTGTCTGGGGAGAATCCGGAGACCTTAGAATCAGTTCCTCCAGCACAATCCTTGCATTTTTTCTTTCTTTCTTCTTTCCCACCTTTATGTCTGATGAAAATCCTCAGCACTTGCACAGCCTTGTGTGGAAATTGTCTGTCTGGCCTTCCCAGCTGAAGCGGTCAATAGCTATTGATTTTTTTTTACCTTTTTTTTTTTTTTTTTTTTTTTTTTTTTACATTTTATTGACATCTCTGCTAGCTTGCATCTTGGAAGAAGCTCGGCTGCTGACGTGGGTCTGATTCATCCCAAAGGCACTTGTGTATGTTGGACTTTATGACTTCCACAGCCCCACGGGGACACGGGTTGGTGCTGCTGGCTGTGGGTCTCAGAACGCAGCCAGCCCCCAGTTCAGCCCAGTACATCTCCCTGCTGAGCACATCTGGGAGCGCTCGTACGCCGCGGCTGCTCCTTCCTGACGGCTGCGGTCCCTCAGTGACAGTGAGGGAGTGAGAAGGTGTCAGGTTGAAAGCAGTGCTCAGGAGCCAAGACACACTACTACCTCATTTAAATCTCATTCTTTTACCAGTGAATGAGCTGAGCATCCTCCTCGAAGACGCTAAGAAATCAGGAGTCTGGAGGGCTGCGATGGGGGAGCCACAGCTCAGCCTCCACCAGCAAATTGTCAGCGTACACGCAGCCCAAGCCCTTCAGTTTGGTACTTGCCCATCTAGGGAGTTAGACCGCGCATCTTTCTCCAGTAAACCTCCAGTAAAAAAGGTGCAGCCGCTGTTACAGGATTCGCAGCTGTGTTGGATTAGTTGATGAGCTGGTCAGATAGCTTCTTGTCTACCCGTTCTGTCTTTTCTCGGTGCTGCTCTGCACTGCAGTGCAGACATACGTGTGTTTCTTTGCAGTGCTCTCTCCCCACACATCTCTCTGAGTTTTGTTGTCATACTCCACTCCCAAACAAGCGATGCTTCGCACCCCTTCCCAGCTGGCACCGACCAGACTCTAGCTTTCCGTGAGGTGGTGGAGGTGGCGTGACCGATCCGTCTCATTGGGCTCACCCGGTGGCTGTGGCATCCTTGGCGAGAAAGGAGCTTAGAGCCAGGGTGAGGAAGAGATTCCTCTCTAAAGATCAGCTAGGAGTCGGGTGGGATTTCAGCCGCACGGCTCTGACACTCAGGCAGGCCGTGCAGGCACCCCTGTCCCTCTCCTGCTCTGCAGCGTAAACCGAGGGGCTGCGGGAACGGGGAGCCAAGCTGGAGCAGGGAGCTGGAAGATATTTCATTTCAGGGTGACCTTTAACAGGTGTGGATTTACTGCTGGGGAGGGGAGAGGGAAGTAAGCGAGGGATTAAGGGGACTTTACCCTGCCTCCCCTTTAAGCACTAGCTTGCACAGCATTCCAGCACAGTGAGATGCAATTTGTGGCTGCGTGGCTTTATATCTCCTGCCTCCATCAGTCCTGGGCAGGGTTGTGGTGCCCCTGGTTTTCTGCAGTGCCGGGGATTCAATAGCTGGCATACTGCTTGCAGAGACGAGGTGTGTCTTATTGCAGGTGTCTCAGATGTAAACCTGGGCTTTGGGGCTAGAGGGGTGTTGGAATTACCCCCTTTTCTGCAAGAGCTGGGATTTAACCTGAAGTGGAAGCACACAATTCAGGCCAACACGAGGTGTGTAGTGTGTTCCCTGTGTGACTTTGCCTGGAGATCTTCTTTTCTTGTCCTAGAGCTGCTGCATGCTGTCGAACAGCTGCTTTCCTCTGACACAGGGGCTGCTGCATTTCAATGATGGATTAAGGCAACTCTCCATTTTCCCTATCCCTCTCCGAGGGGAGCCATAAAGTTTAATTAATTACATTGTGTACAACATGACGAGATTCTTGGATGATAAATGTTATACAAGTGTAGAGTATTTTTTAATGAGCACTGCATGAGCTGCAACAAAATGCGTGCTTAATCAAACTGATCCGAGCTGCGCAATATCTTCACCCTGCTGCTGTCAGACAGAAATGATGCCAAGCACTCTGCCTTCCTGGGCTGTTTGATTTGAGGGTCCCAAGGCATTTCTGGAAGTTTTAGCAAAGTAAAAAGGCAAGGACTATACGTGCATATGTATGTGGATCACAGATTTTTCATTTTGCGTATGCAGTTTAGATTATATAACAACACCACTTAGCTTTAGGGAAGGGGAAGAGCAGACCACAGCTAGATGCCACAGCTGGGTGGCAGGGGTATGCATACCAGCTGTAGGGTTTTTCTTACAGTTTCTGGCACTGGTGTTGTAGGACTGAAATGATGACAGCAATCAGTCAGACCCCCGAACTTCATCTGTCTCCTTAAAGCTGCTGCTTTGCAGAGCTCACCTGCTCTGAACCATTTGTAATCCCTGCTTCTTCTGGTCATCAGAGTTTTCCCCAAGGAGAGAAGGAGAGTGGCCTCTGTGCAGGCATTGTGTGGCTGTGCCAGGAAGGGAAAAGAAAACGCAAGAAATGAACTGTTGAACCCGCGGCGAGATGACAGGGCTCAGTGAGACATTTTAGGGAGTAACCAACCGGTCAGCCAACATCATGAGCAAGTTCTCTTCCCTCATTATACGGCAACTCCACAGCGGCAGAAATATAGGACCGTTCCTCAGAAGATTTATTGCCCTGTAACATCTGCATGAGAAAACTCTAAGAGCAGGAAATTGGAAGTAGATTGCACAATCTGTATTGCAACAAAGTTCTTGGACCTGGGGTGGAAGGAGAAGGCTGGAGTTTTAAAGCTGGCTCTGGCTTGTCAAGCTTTCTGAGTGCTGGGAGAGGAACCACTGCAGCTCTGGTAAGAGCTGACAGAGGCCTTGTCAGTTACCGGTCAGGATGACAAGAGCATCCCAGAACACTGCTGTAACCAGCAGGGAGGGAAATACCTCCCAGTGCTGCGCTGGATCTAGCTGTGCCTAAGCCTAGTGAGCCCAATGCACTTGTGTGAGCTGCTGGAGTTTACAGGAGGCAAGAGAGGGGTGCCCGTGTTTCCTCCCGTGAACATATCTTGTTGCAGCCCTCCGTATGTACAGCATTTTCTCAGAAACCAGCCTCAGGGACAATTATACATTAATAGCTGCTTCTTTCAGAAGCAGCCAGCCCTGCTCCTGAGAAACAGCTATTTTCAGGCAGTCTTGTTCCTGAGGAACTGCTATTTTTAGTGAGTTCTATTTCTGAGGGGAAAAAAAAAAAAAAAAAAAAAAAAAGCCATTTCTGTATCCCTCCACCATGGCCCAGACCCACTGGCTGTGGCTGACTTGCATTCTGCAATAAGCATTTCCTCTGTACATCTCAGTAGCCTGAAGAAAGTGGTTCTCCAGGCGTTACAGAGAGCAGCAATCTGAGCTGGGGCTAATTATGGGGGAGGGCCTGTGGGAGGCAAGCCGTGCTCACATGCTATAGATTCCATTAGAACGAGCAGGGAGATGTAATGGGGCTCTCCTGGGAGATGCAGGACTTTCAGATACCTAATTTGGAAGTCCGTTCTGGTATCCATTTTCAACATCCCGAGAGTAATGATTAATCCTGTACTCCAGGTTTCTCTGAATCAGTTTATAGCCGTAGTAAATACGGGCTGAACACGATCAGGCCACTGATGATAAAGGACGGGAGGCAGGGGACGCCCAGCTTCTGTGGCCATTAACTCGCTGTGCACCGTCGTCTGGCGGCGATTTCGGCTCAGGAATCTGCAGCTGAGATAAAAGAGGCTCCGTCAGAGCTGAGGAACGTGGCGTTTTGCAATACAAGGATCCTACATGCCGAAGGCCCCGTAAAAGCACCCCGCTAACGCTGTGTTCTCATCTCTGCAGCATCCCAGCAGCACGGACCCAGAGATCTTCCATATGTTCTTGCGGCCGTGGCCTTTCAAGGGGCTTTTGGTAGATGCAACCACATGAAAATTCCAGTCATTTCTTCCTGTCAGCCACAAGATCGAATGCAAATACTGGCGTCCTGACACAGGGGTGAAGAGATTCCCACCGTGCTGAAGCAGCCCTGAGTTCCAGCAGAGCAAGCGCGAAGTCCGTCCCAGGCGCGCTGGGATCTCTTCCCTACAGCTGCTTGTGCCTCTGAGGGGGCTGTGATAACACATTTGGGTACCAGTGGCATCAGCAAAGAAAATGCCCTGCAACCGCACCGTGTGTTGTACCAGCAGCAGGGTGCTGCTCTCTGCACCCAACGAGGCAGCCAGCAGCTCCAGGCGTTGAGCGGGGTCACGGCAGCAGGGAAAAGCTGCCCGGCCTCGCTCCAGCCCCCTTTGCCCAGGGGCTGCTCTCCGAGGGCTGTGGTGTGTGTGTGGCCCGAAGGTCACTCCTCCTCGCAGAGGAGGGGAGGCTGTTGTAAGCAGTTTCCCTTTGCTCTTGCGCGGGCAGTACCGATGAATTTGGTCCCTAAGTGAAGATTATTTATCTTGAGTTTAACCCTGTGCAAGAGGGGAACTTGGCTGTGTTTCTCCTGCAAAAATAACCCCCCTGCCCTTCTCTTTTTCCTTAAATATTTCCCATATCCTCTCATCTCCAGGAAAAGTCGTTATCTCTGGACAGTTTCTTGAGACCCGACTGCTTTTGTATGCTGCTCATAAGCAGGGCGCTGTTCGAAGTGTGAGTGCGTCGTGGCTGCTTTTATCACAACGACAGCCCATTATTGGCACTTTTCCCTTTTTACTGCTTCACTAGAGAAAGGCAGGGAAAAATGGGACAGAAATCTAGGAAAGGAAGGGTAATTTACAGTTCACAAAGGAGCAGTAAAATTTAATTAGCTGTCTGAGGATCCACTGCAACCTGGGCCGCGGAGCTTGTGCCAGCTCTTCGCATTGCACAAACTGCCTGCGCTGTGCTAGGCTGCAGGGATCAGGTCTGTGCTGTGAAATTAGGGCTCTTCGCTGAGACAGGAGTCCTCTGGGGCATGCAAAACGTGCATGCACACCTAATTTGGTGCGCAGAGGAGACACGACGGTGCATACAACTCAGGTCATTACGTGCTCAGCTGGCTGCTTCTGACGTTCACTATTAGTTGTCACAGTAACTGCTCATGTACATTACGGGTGCACTTGTCCACATCATTTAACACCGAGCTCCTTCAAAAATCCAGGTTTATTCCTCCTCCTTTTCCATGCCGGTGTCTATGTGAGTGAAACACGTTACACCCCACGTCCTTGTGGTCCGATTCCGAAAGGGGACAGAGCCCCGGAGGGACAGGAGATGTGCCAGGACAGCGGCCCTGCTGGGTAAGGGCCAGTCTGGTCCTGCTGCGGGGGGCAGGCACCGAGCGACTTCAGCATCTTGCCAGCCGTGTTGCCAGCCCTCCAGTCAAGCCTGAGATCCCCACCTGGAGAAAGAACTTCACAAATCAGAAATGTCCTAAATTGGATCCTTTTTTGGTGCATAATTTTCAAAACTGTAATTTCCATTTGAGAACTATTTGTCCTGATCCTGAGCGTCAGCTGAACTCGTTTTTTTTTTTTTTTTTTTCCCTGACGTTTAATTTAGGCAGCAGATGCCATCAGAATGTTAATGCCTTCTTAATTCTCACCTACATGCTTTTATTCTTATTAATTTGTTATCTGGGGCTTTAATATTCTATTTTTTTTTCCTGCTTTGATCAGTTGAAATAATTTGATGGCAACATTTCAACAGGGCTTGCAACGGGAAAGCGGGTAATGGTGCATCACCAATGGATGTTGCTGTGTATCCTGCAGCGTGCTCAGCTGTTGCGCTGAGGGAGCATGAATCATGTGATGTTTTTAGGTGATTATAGATGAGGCCTCACTTATCCCTGCTGTGAACACCCAGAGAGGGAACGAGCTCACAGGGACCGCTTCACTGCCTGAGGATTTTGCACAGTGCAACCGAAGGGCTGCTACACAGCGATCCAGGAGTGTGATCCTAGCCCTTGGAAGTGCACCTGAGCTTGTGTCCAACTTGCCTGGGCGCAGTGGATGTTTTCAGTCATCACCCTTAAACCACTGGTACGGGGAGGCGACGGGGGGGCACCCACAGGTATCCCTGTTCTCAGCTCAGGAATGGCAGCAGAGGGTGTGGGTCTCTGTGCTCTTGCTATTGTTATTTAGGGGGGTGGAATGTGTGTCTTGGGTTACCCCCAGACTTTCTGGGAAAAGCACAGGACCGTGTTTCGTTTTACTCCACCAGTACTGCTGCGGAGGGGCTGAGCAAACATCTCATTGCATTGGATCCTACCTGTCGGATGAGGGGTGTGGAAAGTTGCAAAGCCACATGCCTGGGTCTTAGTAGGGTTACAAGGAGATCTGGGGTCTGTGTTCAAGTGAGATATGGCCAACACCTGGACTCCCAAACATGTCTAGGTAAAGCGCCAATCCAGATGTGCCTCACAGACTTAATAACCGGCCAGTCTGCACGAGTTTTTGCACAGGATCTGAGCTCCAGGCCAGGCAGACGTTAGCAGTTCTGCGTGCCCAGAAGTGCTGACTGCATTCACTGGAGCACGGTGACTCCAGATCACGGCTTGCTCATGTCCAGGCAGCCTGAAGGGTGACTGAAGTGGTAACAAGCCTGTGAAAGGAAATCTGTGCATTCGGACCAAAGGCTGCACGAGGCAGGGGCCTGCAGCCAGCTGTATCCACCAGCTGCAATCCAACAGCTTGGTGGGAAAGATCTGAGCTTTCCCTTGGGCAGATGTGGTCCATCTGCTGATGGGATCGGGGATGGGACAGCACTCTCTGGAAAGCTGGGATTAGGATACACCAGCGGTGCACGCAAGTTGGGCATCAGATCGTGAACACCATAGGCAATACATTTTGGCGTTTTGTTTGGCTTCCAAGTTTGGATTTGGAGCCCTTTTTCGCGGTGCACAAAGGCAGCAGCCGGTGTGCTGTGCCTCAAAAGATGCTCCTGGCATCCAAGTTCCAGCGTGACCCTGTGCAATGGCAGCCCCACACCAGGCATGAGCTGTCCCCTGCCTCCCCCCCAGGGAGGAGGATCCTGATGCAATCCAGACCCAGCCTGGACAGCGCTGCCGGAGAAAAGAGTTCCAGAGGTCCTTCCACAGGCTTTGCCCTGTCCGTTACCCTTGGAACCTGGTGCCATTAAGGGACGATAGCTTTCTGGCTGATGCAAACTTCTGCATGACACATCGGATATTGTGTACAGGACTGAGGAGGTCGATGAGAGCTATCTGAATCATTCATTACCCTGTGAAGTAGGCGAGAGTCTGCAATTGTCCTTATCCTCGGAGAGAAGGATGGTCCAGCACAAAAATGCTGGGAGATTTATTGAAGGCACCTAGAGGAGGCAGAGCTCAGACATCGTGCCTGGCCTCATGCTCAGACAATTATTCTCCACCTGTTTCTCTCTAAAAAAATCATACATAGAGATCACTGCTATTATGGCTGGTTAGTTTATACAGTAGAAACTCTATAATGTGAATCCAGCCTTTTCCACTGCATTTTGGTGGTCCCTGATCCACTCCCAGCTCCTGCTCTCCCGTAATAAGCTCCCTCTCTCCGTGTGCTCAGTCGGTCATTAGGTTCACACAGGGGTTTTCCTGATTCTTTTCCAGAGGAATGAGGCTCTTTTGAAAAACAAGGAAATCCTAAATGTTAGATTGCTATTAATGCTCCCTGGGGCTGCAGGGAAGCATTCATTCTTTATGCTTCCTGAATGAGTTCTTTTTTTCTCGGCAGCTCTTGTGCCATTCGTCAACAATGCTGTTATTCGTGTTGTTATTGCAACCAGACGTGGACTTGGGCACCCGTAGTGCTAGGTGCTGTGCAAACGCGGAGCAGCTGGGTGGTCCTCATCCTAAGGAGCTTACTGTCAAAAGGAAAGGGGATGGAGATTTACAGTGTGCTGCAGGTTGGAGCTTTCTTTGTCCTTCCAGCTCTGCCGCAATCGTGAGAGGTAAATAGTAGAAGGAACAGAGTGGGAAGAAGGTCTTCTGCTAGAAATACGTACCTGAGGAAATTCCAGCACAGTGGGAAAGAAAGAAATTCATCTATGTACCCAGGTTAACATGCACAGATGAGGGACTTGAGGAGACCTTCCGCCTATTTGGAAGCAACATAATTCCAGCTGAGTAAGACTCTTCAATCCATGCAGCAGCTAGGGTGGTCTTGGTTTCTAACCAGCACAAGGACCAACCTCTTGATCCCTGGCTCTTTTGCAGTAGCAGTTTCTTTCTCTCTTTTTCTTTTGCTTTTCCCAGCCTAATGCTCCAGCTTACCCAGAAATGCCTGTTCTGTTCCCAGCTGGCTGCATCTCTGTGGAGCCCGTAGCCCTCTTCCATTTCAGGCCTGCTTGACCTTGCCTTGTAACCAGATGTTCCACCGGAGAACTTACACTTGGGAGAGCCTGGGCTGCCTTCAGCTGCTGCTGAACTCTGCCTCGGTCAAGCAGCTGTAAACAAAACCAGCCCAAGAAAAACAAAGCCTTTTCTGAGCTGAGCTGGCCAAGGACGGAACCGAACCCAGAGATGCAGATGGCTGTTTGTGCATCTGCGGGACTGCACAGAGGAGCTCATCTGCCATCCCTGATCTTCAAAGACATGTTTCACTTAGCTGAGGTATTGTGCTGGTGTTTTTATTTTTATTTTTTTTTCCTCCAGATAAGAACTGTTGTTCCCCCAATTTCCAGCTCCGGTTTGGAGAAACTTTACACACAGACTCCTCCCAATGCTGCCTGTGGTGCATCGTACTCATCACACTGCTCACAGCTGCCTGTGCATTCAGCGAGTTTCTGGCCAAGAGCACTTAGAAAGTCATGGCTGGCTGGCCTGCAAGTCGCAGGAACAGGAATCACAAGAGCCCCATAGCAAAACAATTAGTCAGAAACATCCTTTCTTCCGAGGGGCGTGTCACATCCCTGCTGAGATCATTCACCTGGTGCTTGCAGAGGGGCTTTCTGAGCAAGCAGCCCTGTCTGCCACGCTTGGTAAGGAGAAGGTGTGAGCAATGTCCTCGGGGGTTTAAAGAACAGTGGGAGTTCAGACCATCAGAGCATCGTTCTTCAGTTTGAGAAGTGCCCAGCTCCCACATTTCCCATTTTGCGCAAGGTGAGGTGGGGCTGGTAATTAGCTTAGATGTGGCTAGAACTCCACTTGCACGGTGGCACACACTACAGCACAGGGTGCCCTCATCCTGTGGCTGTGACAAGGAGCTGCGGGCTGCTGCCACAGGCTCTTCAGGCTTGCTTTGGACCTGGGGCTCATCTCTGAAAAGGCTTTTTCCGTTAGAGTTGCACTTGGCCAGGTTAGAGAGACGAGGAAATGCGTGAACATCAAGACCTGTGCTGCCTCTGAACGCTATCAGTCCTTGAGCCAGAGTTTCTCTGGTAAAAGGGTGCAACACGCCGAGGTGAGATCCCCAGGGAAGACTCGCCTGGCACCGCTGGGGCTGCACCAGAGCCGCGTTGGTGCTCCCTTCGGCCGTTTCTCCTCCGCCAGGGTCAGGCCTGCCTGTCCCCGAACACCTGCTGCCTCTCAGCAGACGTGCAGCGCTGTGCTTGGACTTCTGTCCGACACTCTGTATTCCCTCCAAGAGAAATGTGCCGTCTCCTGCTCCCACGTGTTTATCTCCACTGCCGACGGCCCAGTACCAGCCAGACCTGAGCCTGTCTGCTGCAGGAGGTCTTGAGATGCCGTGGCTGCGGCCCACGGCCAATTTCTCCACTGATCCATCTCTGGCCTGATAAATCATTTTTAATAACCAGAGTGCAGTTCTAATGTGGGCTAGATCTGTTTAACCTAATCTGGGTATTAAAGCTGGTCACAGTGACATCTGAGCACCTGTGACTTCCTCAGAGAAGCTAGAATTCAGGCCTGAGAATCCAATGGTTTTTCCTGCTCCCGCTGCACTGACACATCCCTCTTCTGGGTGATTAATAACTTCCAGAGATAGCATTAAGATCAGTTACACCAAGGTAAGGAAGAGAGGAACGGGGCTGAAGGGCAGATACGCCTTTCTAATCCCCAGAATAAAAAGTTTTCTGCCTTTCCAGAGCTTGGCTTGGGCATCTCGGGGAGACATTCCTCATTTGTAAGAGGCTCTGGACATTCGCATTGCTCAGCAAACTGGGCACCAGGAGCTGGAAAGAGGAAGGGATCTGATAACACTACTTTGCCCTCCGTGCTTAGCTCAACACTTCAATCTGTTTTAAACATCCGCTTCATCATTCCTGCTGCCCAATATCCCGCTTTGGCCCCAGCGAGAGCTATTTTAATCCCTCATCATTCACTGGGGGGCCCCTTCCTGTTCCCTTTCTGTCTGCTGCCACAGGCATGTATGTGCATCTCGCCACCGAGAAATCCCCTCTGCTAGCTTGGAAAGGTCACCCAGGGATATTAACAAACAGCAGGTGTAAAATTAACAGCTGGTGCGATTCCAATCATCTGGCAGGAAGGAAAACGTTGGACAATAGGTAGAGGCAGGGTAAAGTTTCCAGCTGAAGGTTGATCGCCTGATATAGGACGGCAGATTGGTGGGCTGGGAACTCTCCTAAGAATGTGAAACCGATAGGGTATTAGCAGGCCCTCTCTTCCCCTCCAACACAATTGTTTTCAGCTTGCTCAAAAATATTTGGAAATGTTACCGAGCGGGACGTGTGGGCGAGAAGGCACCCTCCAGCCAATCAGCTGGGCAGATTTCAGCCCTCCCCTTGAATTTCAAACTTTTTGTTTTCCCTGGTGGAAAGGGAGGTGAATCCTCCATGATTCGTTTAGGGATCTTCAAGCATTTTGGACGAGTTCCCGCAGCGCAGTAACAAGCGGTGCTCGGGGATTACAGAAATTGCAGGGAGATGGCGAGATAGGTGGGTGTGCGATCAGTGTGGAAACCGTTCTCATCCTTATCGTTTTTGTTAGTTAGAATGGGATTTAGCTGCATGAAACAATGTGAGTATCGCTGGGTAATGGCATCTCCCTGCTATAAGGTTTTGGGAGGCGCAGATGATCATTTGTTAGACCTTGCATGGTGTCAGAATGGTGTTTGGAGTCCATGAGCACAGGAGTGGGATTACTGTGTAATTCAGACTGCAGGTGTGCCCAGGGAAGGCTGGCAGCACCGAAAACAGTGAAGACAGTGAGGGAAGGAGAAGGGTGTTGAGAAGGTTGATTTAAGCCCTGGCGAGCTGAGGTGCTCTGCAAGTATTATGGTCCCAAGCAGCTGGTCCCAATGTTTGGCTGGAGGTTTTAACACACCGCCTTCTGTGGGAGTCCAAACACAGAAGCCTTGCCTCCGTGGAAGGCAGAGAGAACCCGTGGGGGCTGCTGCACCTGTAGGCCAGGTAGCTGACACGGTGTCCATCCCCTGCTTCAACACCTTTGGTACAAGCTCCGTCCACCACGACACGGGTAGTGCTGGAGCGTCACCGCGGGTCTCTGAGGTTACACGCGGATCCCGGCGCTCCTGCTTAGCAGGGATCCCACACGCAGGCTGTGCTGACAGAGGGTGCCTGCGCTGGAGGAGGTCTGATAGCGCGGAGTGACCCTGACGCACGTTGTCAGCAGCGCTGCCGTCGCCAGCGGGAGCGGAGGGGAGGGCCGAAATCCTCCTGCTCAATTGGGCGAACCCGACACCTCGTTCTTGCGTCCTCGTGGCTCGGCCACTTGACATTTCTAAACAATCTCAAGCAAGTTCACTGGAAAACTATCCCATGACGGGAGCTGATGATGTCAAGGCTAATAACAGTCCTGGGTTCAGATGCTCCTGATCCTTCAGGGAGGGACCTCAAGATTTGGCTCCACGTCAGCGACAAGGTCTGTCACGCCAATGATGGCTTTTTGTGAATCCCAGTACAAGCCGTCCCCAGACAAAATGTGCTGGTTTGGGTTTCAGTGCAGGAAAAGGCTAGTGGATTCCAAAGGCAGGTGCTCTCCTCCTTGCTTGGAGAAGGAAGAGCTGGTGAGCATGGAATGAGCCACAGCACTTAAAGCAGGAGGCAGGAGGTGATAAGTCTTTATCTGGGAAATTCTTCTCTTCCCGTCTGGGATAGCGCAAGATGACTGTTTTCAGCTCCAGAGAAGCTGGGGATCTCAGTGTCCCCTTCCATCATTCGGATGCTCACAATGCCACTTAGCTGCCTTTGTTCGTGTTGCAGTGGACCTGAGGAAGAGGGAGGTGGCCACGGATCTCACATTTGTGCTGCAGTGAATAAAGGAATTGCAGGATGACATTGGCTTGGCTATTGCATTCTAATCCCGACACCCTGTTGAGAAAAATGCCACTGGAATGATGTCCAAAATGGTAATTATAACCACTTTCTATTTTTAATTTCCTCTTAATAAGGAAAACAGCAGTCATCACCCTAACAATAATGGTGCTGCTCTGCCCTTCCCGATATCAGAACGTTATGAAGCACTGGTTAATTAACACTGATGTCTCTCTCCAGGCCTCTCTCCTGCACTGAGGATCCCTGTGCAGCCCAGCCCACCAGGCACAGACCTGCGGGTACCAACTGGGGCACTGCAGAAAACGCTGCGCCCGCTTTTCAGCTGGCCTGGTTTTACAGAGGAGCATTTGAGTCACGGAGAGCTAAGGTGACTTGCTTCATGTCCCATGGTGAGTCAGTGGCAGGGAACAGATTACAGATTCAGCTGTTCACATCTCATCGTTTTTCTGTCAAATGGCCTTTTTGCTATTTTTCCAGAAGGCATTTGAAACGCGGTTCCTAAATATGCAACCTGATGTTCAGAATTGCTGAGTGCTCACTAGTTCCCCTCCAGGCAGTACCTAAATAAGAGATCCATGGGGGAATGCTGACTTGTCCTGAACGACAGCAGCCTCCAACAGCCCTTTCTATCTGTGCACTCATACAAGTTTTTGCAGGTGGACCTCAGCTCTGTGCACCCCTCCAACCAGATGCACACAGAACCAGCACAAGACAAGGAAGACCCAGCAGATAGCTCCAGTGTCCTGAACTGCTGCTGACAGTGCTGTGATTGTTTCACACATCCATCCCAAAGACTCCCCTGATGATACAGAGTCCTTTGGCTGAGAGGGTTTGGCCTGCGGCTGTCAAAAATCTGAGCTAGGGGAAATTTGGTCCATGTAGCTTGGCTGAGGGAAGCTTTTGACCGTTGAAGGTCAGAAGATTTCAGGTGTCTTCTGGAATCCTAGAACCAGGGCTTTGATGTGCTAGAAAAGCAGGAAGCAGAAGACAGTATGAGGTTAGTGAAATAGCTTTTATGGTTCAGACAGCAATTCCAATTATCCAGCACTTAGGCATAAGGGAAGACTCAGATAAGAGGTCTCGGATTTAGCTCCTCTCTTCTCTCTTTCCCTCTGCAAGCTAAAGTGCTTTTTTCTTTTCTTTCTTTCTTTCTTTCTTTCTTTCTTTCTTCCTTTCTTTCTTCCTTTCTTTCTTCCTTTCTTTCTTCCTTTCTTTCTTCCTTTCTTTCTTCCTTTCTTTCTTCCTTTCTTTCTTCCTTTCTTTCTTCCTTTCTTTCTTCCTTTCTTTCTTCCTTTCTTTCTTCCTTTCTTTCTTCCTTTCTTTCTTCCTTTCTTTCTTCCTTTCTTTCTTCCTTTCTTTCTTCCTTTCTTTCTTTCTTCCTTTCTTTCTTTCTTTCTTTCTTTCTTTCTTTCTTTCTTTCCTTCTTTCCTTCTTTCCTTCTTTCTTTCCTTCTTTCCTTCTTTCCTTCTTTTAACCAGATAATCAAATCTGTGATAGCAAATTTCAAGATGAAAGGAAAAGATTGTCTCTGCAGAGAATGGAAAGAACCATTTTGGCTCTGGGGTAAGCTTAGTGATCCACCTGAGGCATAGGTCACTGTTGTTCCACACACATTAAACAGAAGCTCATGAGCCTGTTGGAAGAGTGGCTGGATGAAATCTTACGGCTTTTTTTGCATACAGGTTACCAGACCAGATGGATGGCCCTTTCTGGCCCTGGAATATTTGAGTCTGCGCTATATCATTTGCTGCACTGTGTAAAACCTGACCGAGCTCCTATTGTGCTTCCATCAGGGCTATTTATACCCTGATGGGGTAGGAGCCTAGCTTCTGACTCCTGTGAGAAGACTCCACTGAAAATCACAGAGCTCCTGCAGTATTAGATCATACGAAAACCTTAATGGAAGCTCAGCTTTATAGCTCCCTCCATTTCCTCTCCATCACAAGGGGCCAGATTGCCAGCAGAGGAGGTATCATCGCCGGGCTGACAGGAGCCAGCTCCTCTCCTGCCCTGGAGTATTTGTTAGTTCCTCTAACACACCAGCGCTCATCTCCTGGCAGTTTCCCCACAGGAGAGCTTCCCAGTCTCCCTCCTCTCCTCGCTGCATAGCCACCCACAAACAGCTTCTCAGTCATTTGAGTGCTTGTAGATCACCAGCACACAGCAAAGCTTTTTGGAGCATGAGCAAGCAACCCAACAGCACCGTCCTGAGGCTTGTCGTTATTTTCTGGAACAGATCATCGTCACCTTTAGAAGAGCGTCTTCCTTAGCATCTTTTCCAACCTTGGCGATTCTATGACTCTATGATCTGGCGTCTAGAAGCCCATCAGCCAACCCAAGCACCGTGGCTCTGAGCCTTGTTACGTTACACACTGTATGCTGTACGGGGAGGTGTCCGTGGCACTCACCCATCCTAACTACTTCTGGTTACCTGGTTGTGGCAGCAAAAATTTCCACCTCCCCATGCAGGGTCTTGGCACCTGGGGCGAGGGCCAGGCAGCAGAAAAGCTCTGCTTCTCTGAGCTGCTTTAATCTCTCCCCCTCCTTGCCCTTTGCATTATGCTATGGGGTAGAAAGGAAGCAGGAAAACTCTCCTACCCTTCTTTTCCCACACAAGTTAACTCCCAGCCTCTGCCTGCTTCTGCTCCAGCCCCCTTCCGAGCGTGCTCTCATTAAGACCCCAGAGGGAGGAGGTGATGCTCTGAAATTGTCTTAATTGCTCTTGTTTATGCTGGTTACGATGGCAATAAGCTGCCATGCAGAGGAGGCTTTCTTCAGATGTGCAGGCTCTCCATTGTTCCGTACTCTGAAGGATTGTCTGTAGGCAGCTCCAAGTCATTTACAACAATAGATTAATGTGAAGATCAGTAAGACTCGGTGACTCACAGTCACACACACGCGAGACCTACCAATCGCTGCGACCTGCCACCGGATTCGAGGGGAGCTTCAGCGTTGCTGGTGTGCTCGTGCAGGATGCTGACGGGGTAATGCTCTGCACTTGCATGGTTTCTGCTCTCCAGGAGCTCCCCAGGCATGAATGGAGAATGCTGTTTTGCTAGGGCAGGCAATGACTGTTACACGTGCTGGAGAGCGGGGAACTGGAACACAGCATGCCGTTTGTCCAACGTAAATCCGCACGTGCCGAAGCTTAAACAGGGCTCAGGAGTCCTGACTCTTAGTTCCTGGTCTGTCTGCCGGGCACTCTGTCCTCCAGAACCTAGAAGGTCTTTTATGCATGCTGTGTGCTGCTTGTACCATATCCCACTACTCAGAAAACATCAGAAATTTTTGTCTCACGTGTTCTTCTCGAGGGCTCTGCAGTGCAGCCTCTGGGTCTTCATTTGGAGTTGACACTGGGACACCCCAGCTGTGGCTTTGGCTCCTTCTCACCCACTGCTCGGATTTAGGGCTTCAGCTGGAGCTGACTGCATTGGAACTGGAGGACTTTGTGTTCCATTCTTATCTTCTGAGTAGTCCCACTCTGCCAGGTCAGTGCCAGAGACACCCTACAACCCTCTGAGCCACCCCTTGAGCCCAGAGGTCTGTGTGCCATCTTTTCTCCCATATCCTTGGCAAGGGAATATACGTGCCCTCCTACCATGTCCCCATTCACCCACGGCCAACCTGCTCTTGACTCTGAAGTCTGTTCTGGAGCTGGGCCAAGCTGCTGAAACTCCTCATCTGTTTCCTGGGGCTCTGCACCCTGATTTTTGCCTATTTTCAGTCCTTGGATGCTGACAACAGCCCCATAAATTCCAGTGTCAATTAGATGTGATGCTCTGTGTTGCTGTGTTGCTTGTACTCCAGCAGACAGACAAGGGGAGAAATACTTCCCCGCCGAGTGTGAAAGCTTGCCTTGCTCAGTCCGTAGGTAACACGCTCCGTTGAGTCCAGCTAATTTTCTTTCCTGTATAAAACAGTGCCGGTTCTGCATAATTCTGTGCCTGATGAACACACCAGATCTAAAGAGCTTGATGGTGGGCCAGGCCCCAAGTGTGCTGCCGAGCAATTACTGAGTCTCTGCCTGCCTCAATCTGAATAAAACCTTGGAGCAGGAGCTCAGGACCTGACCCCTGATTGGATCTGTGTGCTTTTCCATATTCATAAAAGCAGAAGTGTACTTGCACGGGGTCAGCAAAGGGCCATTTGATTTAGTATCCTGTCATACAGAGCCCAAACGGGTGTCTAGGAAGGAGCAGGAAGACTCTTCTTCCATAAATATGCATTTCATTTGGAGCTATAACATACACAAATGGATAGAAGTTCAATGTAATTAGTAACCCTCGGCGGATTTTGCTTCCACAAAGTTTTCCAGACAAAGTTTATGTACATTTTTGGTTTCTGCAGCATCCTGTGGCAAGGAGGCCCTCAGCTTAACCACACATCTCTTGCACTTGAGCCTGAAATCACCCTGTTCTCTGGAGGCTTTGAACCACCAGTATTTGAGCTAGCACAGGTACACGTTCACAAAGTGAGTCAGCGATACATTCGGTGGCTAACTGGTAGAGTTCTTCTACCTTCATCCGCTCGAATCCCCTAGCTGCTGTAAATCCGCCCTGCAGTGTAGTCACCGCGCTGGAGGGAGAAAGGAGGAGAACCTGAAGCTCTTTGGGAGAAATCCTGCAAAGCACCTGCGTGAGGTACCAGCGGTGCCCCACGAAACCGTCCCCTTGCAGTCCTTGAGTGTTGTCATCGCGGGGCGGTGACGTCTCCCAGGCTTTGGAGCAGGCTGGGTTGTGGATCCAGAAGAGGGCAATGGTGACACATCCCCAGCGACGCTCCGAGCACCACATCAGCTGAGGACAGCCACGGTGGGGATGTAGCCAAGTAGCCCAACCACCTTGGCTAGCAAATCTGTGTGTTCCTGGCTGTTTTGTGGCAAGCAGATTGAAGTGGGAGGCAGCTTTCAGCTACTGTCTCAGGTCAGATGGGACTGTCAGTCAATTGTTAATTATGACTCTTCTTACTAATTTCTCTAACTTCTATCACCATGGCAGCTAACTGCTGTGGAAAGATTCAGCCAGAAAAGGGAGAAGACAACCAAACTTTTCATAGCAAGGGAACGGGAACTAGCTGCAGAGGAGGAGGGGCGGAGGAAGAGATCTGTGAATTGTTTTCTAGGAGAGTCTAAGCCATGCTCTGAAAGCTGGGCAGGTTTGGCTTTGTATGGCCCTGCCAGAGGGAGGCCAAGGCTGTGTCCTGGTGTCCTGTCCTGGTCCCAGCACAGCGGATGATCAGTGTATTGTACCTTTCCATTCCACAGGATGCTTGGCATGAGGATTTTTCTTAGTCTATGCCAATTACTGGGAATCTGCCTTATTATCACATGTTCTCTACCCTGACCTGGTCAGTCAATCAGTTTTAATCTTTGGTGATAGCTGTGTGTCTGTGTAGGGAGAGAGGAGGAAAAATTTGACAGCACTTCAAACTCTGATTAATTTTTAAACTTCCTCCCATTCTGCTTATTTCATGGCTTTCGTCCTGATGCTGGACGTGTTCCTTCCTCCATGTGTCACCTCCAGAGGAACACTATGGAGGTGAGATGCCATCAGCTGGGGGGGCTGGATGGAAAGTTTTGTGCCGGGAGCACGCAGGGCCGTAGGACCTTCCTCTGTCACTGCAGCAGGCCACAGGGACATAGTGACACGATGCATGGGTACACCTGTGACACGGGCACAGAAGCTTGCTGGGGAGCATTGAGGCGACAGCCATTTTCTTGCTGTTTTGCAGCAACACAATGTGATTCTTGCCAAAATGACTCTATCCGGCCTCTTCAGCAATGTCCACCTCTGATTAAGCTTGCCAGCCTGCAGGTATCTTTTTTCACACCTGTCTCAGCATTTCCATTCAGGAGGGTTTAATTTAGAAACCCATTGTACCCGGCCCTGCACAGACCAAGCCAATTTATTTTGCATAATGCCTCAGCACCGTGCACTGTGAGGAGACGGACGAGATGGACGCTTTCGTTCTGTGCTGAACAGGAGGCTGGACTCGTGCTTCAGGCTTTGGGTTTTGCCCCAGGAGGAACAGATCCTGTTCTGGCAGTGCCCATCGGTTTCTGCACCTACCTGTTCATGGCAGGGGAGTTGGACTGGACGGCCTCAAAAGGTCCCTTCCAGCTCAAACGCTGCTATGGTTCCATGAGACCTGTGTCAAATCACTTTGCCTCGAACCCAGCTTCTGTAACCTGGGAAATAATCGATGTAGTAACAGCTCCCTGCCTCTGGTTTAGGGGGGATAAATCAGTATCTAGAATGCATCAAAGTCCTTGTGCTGTGTGCTTTACAAACAGAACGAAAAGCTGATCTGTGCGCTGGGGGGACTTTGGTGTGTAAGCGCAAGATGGAGACAACAGACAGGTACAAGCCTGCCGAGAAGCAATGAATAAATGAATAAAAGAAGGATAAAAATGAGGCAGAGCTGACTGCAAAGAGACTTGGGGTGCTGCCCACTGGCTGCTGCCACTGTTCCCACCGGCATCTCGCTGGGGAGGGGTGGGAGGGAGGGAGCATCAGCAGGAAGCTGCCCCCGGGTGCGAGGGAGAAGCGTGGACCAGGCGGCTGGAGGATGCACGTGGGTGCTGTCCCCAGCCAGCCTGGGGGCAGGAGATCCGTGATCTGCCTGAGGGAGGCACAGCCGCCCCCTGAGGGAAGGCAGCTGGCAAGAGTTGATCTTTTCATTCACTTGGGGGTTTCTGTTTGTTCTCTAAATGTCGCTGGGCTGTGCTTTTCGAGCTGCTTTTCCTTCTTTTCCCTTGTCACTGCCACAGCAGTGTGTGAGCTTGAGGAGAGCTTCTCCCACCCCGAGTTCCACACAGGGGAAGGTGGCTTTGCGTGGAGGAGGGGACTTGAACCCTAGCGGTGCTGACCCTTTGCAGACCCCACTGGAGCAGGGTCAGGTCCTCCCCACGCATGGAGAGCATGAGTGAGACTTCGAGCACCTACACACCCTCCAGAGCTCTTGCCACCCTCCGTGAAGCCCTTCCCCACAAAACAGGAGCAGAGGAAGCTTAAGAACTCTTGCTTTTTAATTTCAGTGCTGCCACAGCTGCTGACGTCGTCGCTAATCCTCTTGCAGCAGCAGGCTGCTAATCAGAAACTCTTTGCTCGCCACTTTGGCATCATCCTGGGAAGCCAGCAGAGCGCAGAGATGCTCAATTCCTCCCCCTCCACACACCTCCCATTGTCTTCAGGACTGACAGCTCTGATGGGGAGCGGTGATGAAAGCCAGCTGATGCTGTCAGGGCCTGGTACAATTGCACCGCAGGGAAAAAGGCGACTGGCTCTGACTCATCCTAGCCACCTGGAGCTCAGGATGCCTGGCGTGCGCAGCTCAGCACACAGCAAGGCACCTCGGGTGGCTCCTGGCTGCTGCCCAGAGAGGCAGGGGCGGGCCATATGTCTTTGAAAGTGTGGTGACCACGTGGTGGCCAAATGGGTGGCTGGCCAGCCATTGAGATGCTAGGAGAATCCACAGGGACAAAAAAAAAAAAAAAAAAAATTTGCAGAATTCTGCCTATTTATTTATTATTTATTTATTTTTGCAAATGGGAAATGAAGGGAGTTGGTTGGCTGTTCCTCTGTGTGACCTGTGTTCAGGGGTGTTTAGCAGAACATTCGTTCAACTCCAGAGTAGTAACTCCAAGACAACACCTCTCCTCCACCTTCTCACATCCACCTCACTATGGACTGAGCGGAGCCTGCGCTGAACTTCTGGGAGGCTCCAAAGCGAGGGCAGGGGGTCCAGACCTGAAACGCTTCAGGAGTGCCAGTCCAAGCAGGGAAGCAGGTTCCAAGAGGGGAAGTTGGACTGTGATGTGAGCTCCTGGGTGACCTTGAGGAAGCTAGCAAAACGCTGCCCATCCTGGCCAGGTCAGCAGCTGAAGTTTCCATTACTGGATGAAGGAACTCAGGGGTCATTTCTGTTTAATTTTTTTTTTTTTTTTTTTCCCCCAAACATGACATTGAATGAGAGGCATTAGGAGTTCCTCCTATAAATAGGATCGCCCCTGTCAGAGCTGGTTAAGTCACACCCAGCGTCAAGCCCATAAACAAGGTGCCTCTCTGATGCGCTGCTACGAGGGCGCAGGAGGGTGTGCGGGAAGTTTGACAGATTCCTGCTGGAGCCGTTGGCGTCGGGACGCCAGCTGTTCCCAACACAACAAACACGATCAACCCAGCTCCCAGCTGTAGGATCTGGGGAGCGGTGCAGGCCAAGGACCACGGCCATGTGTTGGAGCAGAGGTGAAGCATCCCAGCTGCCCTGCGAGAGGAGGCGGCGAGGGCAGAGTGCAGGTGCTGGGACCTCCATGACAGCAGGGGTTAAATGCTCTGCCTTCACCCATTCCTTCAAAGCCTTTCCCCAGATCTGCCCTAGAGGTCTGGGGTGACTTGGAAACCCTGTGCCTTGGACTGACTCAGTTTCCCGTGGAGGGAGCTGCAGGTTCCCCTTCCTTTGGAGCAGCCCTGAGAGGCAGCAGATCCAGTGGCATCTGTTACAAAGCGGCTTTGCTGCGCTGGAAGTCAGCTGGCACCTGACAGAGAAGCCAGGGACACAAAGCAAAGCAGCTCTGCAACAAGAGAGCGAAAGGATCCCCTGCACCAGCTGCGGGGACATCTGGGTGGAGCTGGCTTGGCTTGCGGGGGTCACTGGGGTGATGCAGCATGGGTGGCCCCATAGCACAGAGCTGGTGGAGGGACCCCGATGTCCCCTCCCCTTTCCTTCTCACCCCTGGGAGCTTCTTCCCAACTTGTCACCAAACTTTGTGCTGCTCTGGGACTGGGGACTGCGAGGAACGTGTTCTGCTGAAGAGATGCAATGAAATTATCTTAAAAAAAAAAAAAAAAAAAAAAAAAGGATTTAAAAAAAAATAAGATGATTTACGTGGTCTGATCTCCCCACAGATCCACAAGCAGTTGCATCAGTACAGCTGAGGGGGTGGAAAACTGAAGTGGGGGCAGAAAGGAACAAAAAATCCGCGAGTCAGCCCTACCACTGGAAATACCCTGTAGCTCTGCAGAGACCTGCAGACCCCTGTCTGTCTGAGCCGCCTGGTTCCGTGCATTTCCTGCGAGACACAGCCAGCAGGCTGGGGCAGGGAAGAGAGGAGAGATGATTTATTTGAAGCTGAACTGGGAGCAGCTTAGCGGGAAGGGAATTGCTACTTGTTCTGAGACAGGCTAATGATACTCTCTGTCCTTGGAAGCCAAACCTTTCCCGCTCTGCTCACGTAATAGGGAGCCTACAGCTTTCTACAGAAGCAGAAGGGTTTCCCTCCGCCCCCCAACTCCGCAGCAGGCAGCAGCAGCCTGTCCCACTGACCCCACCCCAGGGGGCTGCTGCAGTACTTTGGATTCCCTTGGAGGTGGAAACCTTTCTAGACATGCAGGGTAGAGTTACTCTAACTCCAGGCTGTTTGGGGTCAAACTGAAGCCTGCTGCTTAATGGGGGATAAGTGGGTATAATGCAGGCAGTCAATAACTTTACGCACACACAGTAATCCCTTTGGATTACTGATTTCCAAAAAGACAAGAGTATCCCTCACGAAGCCTGCAACACACTGACTCAGCCCTCAGCCTTTTGACTTTGTTTTCCCTTCCTTACAGAGTGACTTGTACTTTTAATTATTTTTTTTTTTCCTCCCCACTTATTCATTTTTTTTTCCCCCATAAAAGTTTTCAGCTTGTCAAACGACTCTCCCTCTCCCTGTCTCTTTTCTCTTTGCCTCTTTCAGTGGGAGGAAAGATAATAATAAAAGGAGCAGTTTTCAAATAAAAAGCCCCACGTGTTACCTGGGAGCTGTCTCCCAGCCTCCAAACACCCAGCGGGGCAGCCATCGCTCTGTCCCCGCTGCTTTGTACCCGCCGGGCACTGTGTGTGTGGTGGTACTAAACGGTCCTGTCAGGTCTCAGCTGGTACAAGCAGGACTGGCTGGGTCCTTGTAAAACAGGATTTGCCTTTACACCTCCCTGCCGAGCACTTCCCTCCCCTTTATGCTAGCAGGGGAAATTGCTGCTGCTGCTCCAGTTCCCAGGCTGGAAGAATGGAATGCTGCATCTCTCTTTGCTTCTTGTCTTGGGCACCCATTTGTCCTGCCTTGCATCCTGGCAGGGAGGTGGGGAGCAGGGGCAGCTGGAGTTGTTAGTGAGCCTGTCAGACCCCTGTCCCTGCTCATCTTCAAGCTGGAACCCCCAGAAGTTCAACTCTCTCCAAAACCTCTTGGGACGTCTCGGTTTTGGCCACCTGTTCTCTAGCCAGTACTCCATTTGCTTCCAGAGGGATAAAACTGCAGGAGCCCCAGCCATGTTATTGCTCTAAGAGGAGCGAAAGGGCTCCTCTGGGCCCCCGATGGGCCGAGGCAGGAGGCAATGACCCTCTCTGTCTCGCTCATCCCAGCCATCCCTGTTCCCTCTGGCCCCGAGAGAAAGCTCATTTCACTTTTATGAGGGCTGGAGAGACCAAGCAAACAAAGCCTGAGGGTTTAGTCAGCACCAGCGGGTGCAGCACGTGCCTTTCCCTCTCTCCCCTCCTTTCATTCCCGCTGACAGCTCCGGCACGTGGTGCCTGCTCAGCGCCGGAGCCGCTCTGAGCCTATGGAGAGCGCTTCTTAGCATCTCAGACAGGGCTCTGCTCCTTCAGCTCCAGGCCATCCTGGTACCTCCGAGGTTCAAGGAAGCTGAGGAAGGCAGGGAAAGAAGGGGAGAGCTGACGGCAGCGCCTTGAGGCATGAGGGTGTTCTATGGGATGGGAAAACAATTTGCGAAACCAAAAGCTTCCAGGTAGAAAGAGCCTGGCATCTCCCCTCCCTGCTCTCTCCTAGAGCCTTGTTACAGCCTAGAACTCTCCTTTCCACTCCAGCAGAGATGGGGGCAGAGGAAACCACAGGGCTCAAATCGTGGTCCCCTCAGCCTCCCCAGGCTGGAGTCTGCCCGTGGTCACCAGGAGGTAGGGCTGGGGGCAACGCTTGGAGCCAAAGCAGGAAAGCTCCTTTGGGAATCTTTGTAAATAAGCCAAGAACATAAGAAGCAAAAATTCCTCCCATTCCAGGCCCTGCCTGACACTGCACAGATCCTTCGTTCTTGGCTTGCTTCCTCCCTCCCAAACCCTCGGAGAAGTTCTTCGACAGCGCTCCACTCTGCTCAGCCCTTCCCACCAATTAGCAGCTGCCCCTTAACTCGCCATCCACCACCCCCTCAATGAGCCCAGCCCAGCCCATCCCTCGAGGCTCTCCTTCCCCAGGTGCTGGCGGTGCCACCTTAGCACCAACAAGGAAGGGGACTGGAGCTGTGCAGCTGTGTGTGGGTGTATATGCACGCCTGTATGGCACCCCTTTGTTCTTGCTGACTTTGTGGTGCTCCTGCTTTCAGCTTGCCCATGGCTTGCTCAGGGTCAGCCCCACCTGGGCTGTGCTGACCGAGGGGAATCCGACCTTTGTGGCTTCGGTTTCCTTGCTTTCTGCTGGAGGAAGTGTGCAAGGATGCCAAGAAGGCTGTGAAACAATCGGGTGTGAGGGGTCCAGGAGGGTAAGAAATCAGCTGTGTGTGTTGTAATGGAGACTGCTCAATAAAACAAATGTTTTTGAAGGAGAGAGAGAGTAGCTGAAGCTAGTAGAAGAAAAGATCTTTTATGTCCTTGAAGGGAAATCTGCAGAAAGAGAGATCCTTTTAAGGTGTAAAATGGTGCCAGGAGGAGCATAGCTCCTTTGATCAGAGCAGGGAGCTGGAAGTGGGAGGGTTTGCAGGCTATCCCAGGTAGGAGGAGGAAGTGGCAGTGCTGTGGAGGTTTCTTTGATGCCCTCTGGCCCTTAAAATAATAATAATAAAAAGACACATTCCTACCCACCTGAACCCAGCAGGAACCAGACGCAGGGCTGCTGCCATGCTCGCACCTCTGCCCTGCCTTGTCAGTGCTCAGCACGGGAGGTTTTGGGCCATGTCCTGAGCTGTGCTTATCTGAGCCTGGATTTTCCTTGCTGCTTTTCTCCACTTCCCATGTTTTCTCCTGTTTCCTTGCCCTGACACATGTACACTACTTTGTGTTGGAAAACACCTAGTGAATTCTCACTGCCAGTTCCTGGGCACATCTGCGTGCTTTGCTTTTGCATTCCTGGAGCTGCAGGTGGCTGCTGGTTCATTGCGCTCTATCAGTGCGTGCTCTCTCCAAGCTGAAGATGAGCTGCAGGGACAGGATAGGAGGCACAGGAGGAAGGTAAGTGACACAGCCAAGGCAGCCCTGCAAGGCTAGGAGCTCTTGAGGAGTGTGGTGGTCCTGCAAGAGGCATGATGGAAGGCTGTGAACTGGGGATACCCAAACCCAGCCTCAGGTGAGGGACAGGAGGGGAAGGGTAATGATATTCCCTGGCACCTGCTCTTTGCTCTTGTCCTCTCCAGCTTTCAGTTCCAGACACAAGCAGGGCAGCTGGAATAAATGGGGCTGCACCTGCTTCCATTGGGAAGGTCTGTGGGATTTGTTGCTGCATCTTTGGGCCCTAGATGCCTTAGGAAAGCTCCTCCAGCCCATCCCTTTTCACAGCAGACTGTGGCCAGCTATTTCCTGCTTCCCTAAGGGAAATGCTGAGCAGGTGCTCTAGCCATCGTTTACCCAGACCTCACAGTGAGCTGCAGGCGCTGTGCTGCACTCAGCCCGGGGATGCAGCTAGGCAGTGCGCTCGGTTCTGCTCCGGCAACACAAAGGGGAAGCAGGGGGGCTGCAAATTAATTACTGTTAACGATGCCACCTCCCTGCAGAGCGCAGTGATTTCTGCAGAGGGCATGAGGCTTGGTTTTTAGCAAGTGCCCAGCCTGTAAGGATGCCTTCTGGCATCCCTGCACTGCCCGTGAGCCCATCTGTTCCCAGTGGGAGCCGCGGGGCCATCAGGCGGTGCCGGATGAAGGCACACTTTGACTCATGGGGCTCGTGGCCATCGTTCCCAGTCTCTTCTCTAATTGACACCATGAAAGAAGCCACATCTCCTGCCTGATTCTGACTGGCTCTGTAATCGAATTCAGCTCAACATCTCTGCTCCAGCCCCCTAGGGACCTGCCAATTAATGATGGATTTTTTTTTTTTTTTTTCTCGCCTTGGGAATTTCCTCTTGCTCCCATTCTTTTTATTTAATGGGATCTTTTGAGAAAACCGGTAGTAGTAAATCTCCCACCCCCTTTTCCTACCTTTCCCAAAGGTGCTTTGTGAAGAAAAGTGCTCAGGCATTAAAAGAGAGGCAAGTGAGTAGTGATTGAAAACCTGTGCAGCCTTCCTGCCTTTTGTTCATTCATCCTTCCTCTCGCTCCTCTCAGGACTTTTGTTTCTCCTTGCCAAAACTGCTTGTGCACGCTTCAGTCAGGCTCTAATGAGACCGTTTTAGAAACTGCAACGCTGAATCGGATCCTTCATTTTCCCCTCAGAGTGCAATGTCTCTTTAACCTTTCTCCCTTGGCATCCATCGCTCCCAGCAACCTATTTGCAATTCCTATGGTTGCAAAGAAATCCCGCTGCTGGTGGAGTTCAAAATGGGGGTTGCTGGGGACTTGGGCAGGAGCACAATATGCAGTAGGGTATAATTTGAGGCTGGCTGCAGGAAGCATTTGCTCCATGGGGCTGACTTAGCCCAGCCCCCCCCCAAGCACTGGCAAGAAGCAGAGTTGTATTTTTTTTTTTTTTAAACTGCTCCTTGAAAGGGAAATTCGATTTGCATGCCAAATAATGGGAAAGGGCAGGGGACAGTAGCTCTTTTTCTCTGCTTCCCCCAGCCTTTCCAGTTGGCACCCCTATGCAGCTAACAAGCCACCGCTGCCTGAAAGCACCCAGTCATCGCGGAGGGACCCCGGGGTTTCTTGAGCTGTTGGCTCCCGGTGATCATCCCCCGTAAACTTCGCCCCTGCTGCGGCGTGCAGGCAGCTTCCCACGCGGAGCGCAGCTCGGTCCCCGGCCCACGGCTTCTCCTCCGCGCACGGTGACGCTCGAGGCTGCACGCAGGAGGCGGGGATCCGTTCATTGCCCACATCTCCCAGAGCTGGAGAGCCAGGAAGATGCTCTGCGCAGTGCACAAATCTCAGGATGCTGCTTCCAGCCCAGTACCTGCACACGATGCTGAGGCTGGTCACACCAGGAGCACACAGGACAGCACAGCTCTGTGACGTCCCAGATGTACCAGCACCTGCCACGAACAGTGACAGCAATAACCTACTGTGCGTGTGCTGAGACCCCTTGTAGCTGGCCTGGGCAGTTCTCGAGGCTGGGACTGTTGTACCTACTGCTTGTGTCCTACCTCCGCCAGCTGTGAGGAGGAGGGAATCCTTGCTGCTAGGTTGTGCTGAGGCATCGATGGGATCACTGCCATAGGGAGATGTAAGAGTCCGCTTTCTGTTTGCGGTGTCTTGCTTTCCCAGGGAGAGAGCAGGGAAGAGCCACGTGCAGGTCTCGGTTCAGATCAGTGGGAACAGGGCTGCTGCCCTGCGAGTGTGCAGGGCTGTTCTCACGCCCTGTTTCCTTTGTGGACAGAAAGAGTTATCAGGAAGCTGCACCTGCTTCCAGCTGAGGAGAGGAAATGCTTCTGGAGGGGGCAGAGGGTGGTGGTGGTGTCTCAGATCAGAGCTCTGGGCTCGGTGTCGTGGAGACTGACGCTATGAGCTTGTGGCCACAGTGGGTGGAAAATCATTTCCATCAGCAGGAGAGGGCTCAGAATGAAAGTCGTCATCCTCATGGTTCCTAGAACTGAGCTGCTGGTGTAAGTACTGCAAGTGTGAGCTGCCTCAGGCCACCAAGGATGAATCCCCGGCCCATGGGACAGCAAAGGCTGCAGCTCCCCTCCTTGCTCTGCTGGCTCTCTGGCTGCTCACAAACAAGGAGCTGCCCCCATCTTCCTCATGGCTGCTTTTGGGTGCAGGTGGGGCCGTGGACCTGGGGAGCCTCGGTTCTGCCCTGTTGCGTCCCACGAGCCCTGCAGATCCGAAGATGTTCAGAGAGCGGAGCTGCATGGCCTGAGGGGAGGGAGGCAAATATAGCTGGGCTGGGGGTGATGCTGTTAGCGTGGTGCATTAGTGGGGAAATCGAGTTAAATGGCTTGAGGAGGGATGCAGAAGGAGTCGGTGGAGCCTTTCAGTCTGCCTAATGGGTGCTCTCCTCTGGGTTTTCTGCCCTCTTGTGAAGCCAGGACGTGCTGTTTTCAGACCGTGCATTAACTGGATGCTAAGTGGCTTCTTAGAAGCAGGTGGGGGTGAAGAAACCAGGAGCTGGAAGGAAGCACTGAAGGGCAAGTCTGATGCAGCTCTCATGGAGGGTCGTGCGGGATCTGAGTTCTGCTCTGACCCTGAGCATGATGAGGAGCCTGGATGCCCCAGCCATGGGTACAACAAGGTGTTGACTCTGCTCCAGACACAACCACCCCAGCCCTTCCCCAGGACCGATGTGTCCTTGGAGGCACTTTCCCATGCGAGGAGCTGGGCAACAGCAGGACCCGGTGCAGGGCTGCTTACCTTTGTGTAACGAGGTTAAATCTCTGCCTCATTAGAGCCCTCAAATTAAGTCACCACCTTGCTGGATCAATACTGTTTTCCATTATGCACTCGTGACACTAAGCCTGGGAGCTGGATTGATGCTGGGAGGCTGAAGCGCTGCGGGGCAGCTCCAGTCAGACCCGGTGCTGGACAGGGTTTGCTGTCAGGGGAAAAACAGCAAATTTCCATGGAGAACGGCAGCCGAGGGGAGAGGCGGGAGGTGTGGTGAAGTGGGGACAAAGGGGACCTCCAGCTGCCCTGACCCCTCTGCAAAGACATTAAGTGGTGGCCACTGGATCACTGTGGCTCAGCTGGAGCCTGGCTCCAAGTGCAGAGTCCCTGGAGGGGACATTTTGGCAGTTTGGGATAGTGAGCGCCAAACCCC
Organism: Alectura lathami; assembly: GCA_013399715.1. Classification (NCBI taxonomy): domain Eukaryota; kingdom Metazoa; phylum Chordata; class Aves; order Galliformes; family Megapodiidae; genus Alectura; species Alectura lathami. The sequence continues at coordinate 54,625 of VXAV01008634.1, forward strand.
TGTGCTCTGATCTGCAGCCAGGCCACATCAAGTCTGTGGTCAGTGTGGGTCCTGGCAGTCCCAAACCCCAGCCCTGGGATGCTTGCAGCTCAGCCAGCTCCTGTACAGAGACTCACAGTGGACATCCCCTCCCTTTCCAGGGGACCAGAGACCACCCGCCTCGTTGCAGCCACCCACCTAGCTCCAGATGCCAGGGACCATGCAGGTGGGTGGACAAGCGGGGGGTTAACCCTCCTGGGCCAAGTCTGGCTCTGTTAAACATCTGTGCAGAGTCAGAGCCTTCTGCAGAGACTCTCACTGGGAGCAGAGGGGTCAAAGGAGCAATCATAGCCCTAACACCATTCCTCGCCCCCATCCTACAGAGCTGAAAACCCCAGAGCCCCCAGGATCCCTACATCTCTGCCAAACCAGAACACCTGTGTGGTGGTTGCTTTTTTTATCTCTCTCTTTTTTTTTTTTTTTTTTAATTTCCTAAAACCACTGTGATTTATTCAAGATATTTGGCACCACAAATGGGATTCCTCCTCTCAGTCCCTCTCCAGGCATGCCCAGAAATGACCTGGTGACTGTCAGAGCCTCCTGGTGGGGGCAGAGGAGGAGGAGTGGGTACCAAACCAGCACGTTGCTGCCCACCCCTGGGGACAAGTGGGGTGAGTGGGTGCAGCTGAATAAAACACTGAGGCAGCAGGTGGAGAGCAAAGCTGATAAAAATGCCCAGAGCAGCTGTGGCAAAGTGAATGAGGTGACACTGCTATCAGCTGCCACTTGTTTTGAGGCTCATCATCTCCCTCTTGCTTAAAAATCCTTGTTCCTTCTGTCCCAAGGGCCCTCTTAGGAGCTGAAGCACTTCTGCAGCCCAGAAGGCTCTGATCTGCCTCCAGCAGTGATGCGGGAGCAGCAGCATGAGGCCGCAAGGAGCAGGGGCTCTTTGGTCTGGGAAGTCCCAATTTCAAGGTAGGAGGTGGAAGAAACTTTCGTGATTTTCTGCCTTGAGCAGACCCCCAGCCTGGGGAGCTCATCCCTGGCCTGGCCAGCAGGCAGAGGGCTTGCAGTTGGGGTTGGCACTGCCTGGACAACGTGGCTGTCCCCAAGGAGGCAGAGCTGAGCTCTGTACTTGTCCCTGCCCTGCTACCAAGCAAGAGAAAAACACTCCTGCCGAGTGCAGCCTGAAATAGCCCGGGCCTCAAGCAGCCAAAAAGCTTCCAAGGGGGAATTTTTAAAGCGCTGGGAATCTGGCCTCTCAGGCTGTGCTGCGGGCTCCTGCACTGCCGCAAAGCCCAGACAGGGAACGCAGAGCCCGAGCGCAGCCCTGCTCCTGCTGCCCAGCACCCAGCAGCTCGGCAGGGATCGGTTTGCTCTCTGTCACCCCAAGACCCGCTCAGCTCCTGCTTTCACCCCAGTCTCTTCCATCTCCCAGCACCATCCTCATCGTCACCACCACAGCTCCTGCCCTGATGGGACACTGGTAGTGGACAACACATCCCCATGCACAACCCATTTTGGGTTTGTGAAGCCCCAACATCCCCCAAAAGCCTGTTGCTGGCTCAGGATTGCGCTGAGATGAGGCCACCTTGCAGCGAGAGCCCAGTGCTGGTGAGGCCAGCATGTGAGTACCCTTAAAGCGAATTAAGGACCGAGAATCTCCATCAGTCCCACTGCCCACGGGAGGCAGGAGCTGGGGGCAGTTCCCTGCCCGTCTCTGGGAAGGGCAGCCGATCCCTGTGCTGTCCAGATGGGATTTGAGTCCCACCGCGGAGCACGCGCTCTCACACATCGGAGGCTGCAGGGAAGATAAATGTTGCTTCATTGCTCTGGTCCCACTGCTCACTCACCCACGGGGACCTCCTGACCAGCTTTTCCATGTGTCAGCATCCTCTCACCACCCCGGAGCAAGGGCATCGTGCAGCAGATGCTCGGAGGAGGAGACGCCTTGCCACACAGCAGCAGCTTTGCTGCAGCTCCTGGGGTAGCTCAAGGCTGCTCTGTTCCTTTTCTTGGGGATGCGACCCATGCGCTGCTGGGCTTTGGGCACCTCCAGGCAGGCTGCAGCCTGTGGAAGCCTCCTGTGCCCCCATTTGGTCCCTGCACGCCCAAAGTGCTGAACACAGAGCAGTGTGGGTGAATGTAGGAGGTCACTAAGACATGCTGGCTTTGTAAAACAGATCCTGTGATGGATATAGGATCGTCTATTTTAAGTTTTATAGGGGGCATTTTCCCTTGCCAGGAGCTGGAGAATTGAGGACCCGGGTACCATCTGCCCAGGGGACTGGTGAATCATCCTATTTTCCAGTTAACCGCACTTGTTTGCTTTGGGAGATCTCCAAGTTAAGGGGGAAGAAAAAGAAAACCCAACTCATGGATCTTTTCCCACACAATGAGAAAAATGCCTTTTTTTTTTTTTTTTTTTTTTTTTTCCCCCTCTACAAAAGCCAGTGTCAACGCTGCTTTTACTTAGCAGTGGGCTGGATAAAAATAGGCAGTGAAGTCATGACGCCTTCAGAAGAAGAAGAACCAGGTATGACCTGGGTAGGGGTGACGGAGTTCACGCCTGGGGGAGAGGGGCCAGAAGCCAGCTCAGTGGGGCCAGGATGATTTCTGTCCCATGACCACAGTGGGATGAGGGGAGCTGCTTTCCCCAGGGCCTCGTGATTTCCTGGCGTGCTGCGGCATGAGGCTGTCTGGTGGGTGCCCCGGAATTCAGTCCTCATCCACGTGGTCAGGACGGGGTCCAGCAAACACCAGGAGATCGGCGTTTTGTACAGCTGAGATGCGCAGGGCTGGGGCACGCTCAAAAGCAAGGGCAGCAGGAGGAAAGGGATGCCAAGGGGTTGAGCTCCTGCCATCTCCATGGCTAAGCTGCTCTCTTGGTTTTCTGCTCAGATTCTGTTTTTTTCTCCCTTTTTATCGCCAAGCCGGGCTTTGAGCACTCTGGGCTGTTCGGAAGGAGTGTGTGTGCGTGGGGCTTTGATGTCTCCGGCTCTGGGCAGGGGCCCTGGAAGCCGCTTGGCCACCTGGAGCACATCCTGAAGGTCCTGCTGGTGGGAGGCTCCTGCAGCAAAGCCTTCATGGGACTTGTTGTGCAGGGTACAGGAACGGCTGCACTCAGCCCAGCTCTGTGCCTGGAGGGCTGCAGGTGAAGGAGGGAAGGTGGGAGCACAGCACGGGTCAGGGAAGCAGCATTTCCCTGCTGCAGGATAAAAAGATTCTGAATTTCTGGTCCTCCACGTTGCAGTGGGGCTCTGTGGTGTCCCCTCAGCACCACAGATCTCTTGCTCTGCTCCTGCCAAGGCCACCACTGCCACATCGCTTTGTACCTTCAGCACCAAGTGGCACCGCAGGTCACAACAGAGATGAGTTTGGCAGGCCTCAGTGTGACCTTCCCTGGGCATTTGTTTGTGTGCTTGGAAGCAATGTGGTAGCTGCAAGAAGATGCCAATTTTGCACAGCAAAAGGAAGCACAGCAGGGGTGGTGTGCCTGGCCAGAACCGGGGGCTGTAGTTCAGACTTCTCATTTCCAGATTGAAGGCAGGGTATTTTTCCTCTTCTGCTTAAATAAAAACTTGCAGTGAAAAAATCAATCCACGTGGAAACTTCAGCCTCACCCACAAGGAAGGAACCTTCTATCAACAAGATAATGATCACAGGGGGGAGATATATGTCCCTTTCTGCTTGGCCGAGGGCTGCGGGGAAGCAAACACCTCCGGCCGCTCCCTGAGGCTGAGCCACAATTTCCCTGCAGCAGGAGGCTGGCGAGGAGGATATCTGCATTCCTGCTCCACGGCTCTCTGGGAACCAGCGTTATCGCTGGGACAACGGGCCCAGCCTGCACCTTGCCAGCACGGCCCTGCGGCAGCGCTCCCCGATTTATTTTTGTCCGGGCTTGGAGCGGGATGCGGAGATCAGATGGCGGTGCCCGAGGAGCGCTTGGCACCGCTTGTCCCGGTGCCGTGTGTGCATGCTTCCACGGAGCAGCGAGTGGGTGGGGATGGAGGCACGGGGCTGCTGACGGCCAGGCAGGGTGCTCTGCCGGCCAGGTCCATTCCTCTTGGCTGAGCCCATGCTCGTGCTATATGGGATCCTCCCTCTGCCATTGTGGGGCCGCCAGAGCTCCTGCTTGCCCTCGCTGGTAGTTCTGCGGCTCAGTCTGGGGAGTCCAAACCAGTGGCTTTGCTTTGGTGTTGGAATTAGGATTCAGAAACTGCTTTTTGGTGAAACAGAATCATGGGTATTAAGGGAGGTGACCAGGGTGACATGGAAAGGACTGTGGCAGAGCTCAGCTTCCCAATGACCACCACTCCATCAATTTCCATCACTGAGCTTTCCTCCTTCCTGCATGGTTTCCACACTGGCTTGTGTTTGAGACCAGCTGGCTCCCAGTGCCTCCGTGCTGTCCCCCAGGAGCCATCAGCCTGGTGGATGAGATACCTTTGAGCTAATTTATCGAAGTGGCCAAATCTCAGCAGGCTTAGACACAGCAATGAATGTTTAGGGTTCCTCGGACACATCAGGGCAACTCGAGCTTCTTGCTGACTCCCAAGAGCCCCAGGACACCAGGACATGGGACAGGAGATGGGTCCTCACTCCTGCCCAGCCTGGGGGGTGCTTGGAACAGGTATTTTTGCCCTGTTCCCTCTCAGTGCTGGGGGTTTGTTGTGCATTCCTTGTGCACAGTGGCCAGCTGTGTTGGGCAGGGCAAGCTGGCAACCAGTGCTCGGAGCTGAACCTCGTGGCATCAACTATAAATCAGCCCAAAATCTAGGTCATGCCAGCCTGGGATGGTGACATGCTCAGGGCCCGGATCAGAGCCATCTGCAAGGAGAAACTGATCCCCGTCCTGCCGTGGTCCTGAGCAGGGATTTTTGGAGCCTCCTTCTCCCCCAGCCCCAAAGGACCGGGTGAAGCTGTCACCAGCTAGGAGCCAACCTCAGGCTCTGGCATCCACGATGCTGTAAGTGAAAACTTCCTGCAGCCAGGTGGCTTGGGCACGGCTCTCCAGAAGCAACAAGAAGATACCTAGGGGATTCAGGGACACCACGCTGGATCCAGCATTCTTGGTGGCACGGGGACACCGTGCGCACAGGAAATGGTCCCAGCCTCGTCTCCAGCCTCAGCAGAGCCCCTTCTTGGCAGTGAGCTTGGCCACCGCCAGCAGGTTCACCCCGCTGCTTCCTCCGTCAGCTGGAAATGATGCGCATCACCGGTGGCTTTCATTTCCCAGGGGGATGTGGAGAGAGCGGAGCCTGGAGTTGATCAAAGCCTGGAGAATGCATGGCAATGGCTCTGCATGGAGGAAGCTCCCAGGGAGGCAGAGCTGCGCTAAGGTCTGGGCAGCACGGGGCTAGGATGGCCCTGAGCCCTGCTGTGTGGCATGGCTCCAGCCTGACCTCGGAGGGAGCCAAACCCCTTGTGGCAGGAACAGGGGGGATTCAAGCCGTGGGCTGTGAGCAGCACGTTGCCAACATCCTCCTCCGTGGGTCAGCCCAGCCTGCGAAGAATCCCCTTCTCTAGAAGTCCCATCACATGACACGAGGGTGGAAGGAGCCTGCTCTGCCTCAGCAGGTCGTTTCAGGCTTGGCTGAGCTGCTTTCCTCCCGGGGGAATTCTTGCCAGCATCTCGGAAATGGCACTGGGGCAACCTGCAGTCCGGGACCTGCTCTCTGCAGCTCGGAGCAGCAAATTCCTCCTGCAACAGGAAGAAGAAGGTGGAAGTGTGGGAGCAGCTCCCTCCTGCTGCCCACAGGGTGACGCTGGCCCCGGCCTCGCTGAGCAGCACAGGCTCCCGTCGGGAACCCGAGCGCGTTCCCACGTCTGGCAGGGACATGGTGCACATCCTGGCCTCGCCTGCTGCTCTGCGTGGTTTCTGTGGCTTGCTGTCATGCACACAGCAGATGATTTGTGTTGACGCTGTGGCTCCGGGGGCTGCATTATGGCTTGTGGCATATGGAAATCTATGGCCCCCTCTGGCAACGCTTGCATTGAGTGCCAAGGGACTGACCGTGCCAGTGCCTTTCAGCTGCATTTCCCTGGCTCATGGTGCTTGGATCTCTGTGAAGTTGAGTTCAAGGTGTTCATCCATAGGGCTGGAAAGGCCCGGTTAAAAAGGATGCAGGTGCAAAGTGCCATTCCGTGCGCTGTCAGCATGAGTGTTACATCTCTGTGTGCAGAAGGTACAGCAACACTCATGCAGGGAAAAACTGTGGATGTCACCCGTCAGCCTTCCCGCGTAGGAGATGGCCGTGCTGCTCTTCTGGATGAAGTCCTGCAGGCGTTTAATGCCGAGCTGACTGCACTGCACGCAGGGGTGTGCAGGCAGGATGGGGCTGGGAGCACAACGTGCACCCTGGTCAAAGCACCGTGACTTTCGGGGCTTATTAAGGGAAAGTGTCAGGGACCTTGCAGGATAATGCTGTGAGGCAGCCAGGACTGACAGGCCGGGGCTTCTCCTCTCACTCCGTTGCTGTGCCGCTAATTGCAGCTCTGCCTAATTGGGAGTCAGTGGTGTGGATGCGGGCTGCAAGCCAGGACCCTCAGGCGAGCCTGGGGCAGTGAGGAGGGGTGGGGGCAGTCCTGGGGACCATACAGAGCAGCCAAGGGCCCAGGAGGGTCCTTGGAGTGATTACTGGAGGGATGGAGAGCAGAGCCCACCTGGCTGAGACATGGGGCTGGGGGTGTCCCAGCTCTGAGCAGCAGTGAAGTGCTTGGTGCTGGCTGCAGGATGCTCTTCAGGTGACAGTGGTGGCTCCCAGCTGAGCCCAGCAAATCTCAGGACAGACTCACGGGGGCTGAGGAAGAGAAGGGGCAGGCACCAAAAATAAAATAGAGTGAAAGCTGGGCAGCCTTTGGAGGCATAATTTCCTGTTGGCTGGTGGATTGGTGGTCTGACAACTCATTTTCCTCCCTTATTTCCAGGTGAGAACACTCAGTTTGGGTTCAGTTACGTCTTCCCTTCAGGCAACAATCTCTCCAAGCAAGCTCCTCCCAGGCAGAGCCAGGAGGAGCAGCCAGATGCCAGCACAGATGCACCAGGTGTGTGGCTGGGGGTGATTTCATTCCGCAGTCCTCGTGCTCTTGCTGCTCGCGTTGCATCGATGCAGACTCACAGACAGCAGCGAATTTTCACCCCTGACACGTCTGCAACACAAGCACGTGTCCTGCTCACTCAGGCAGGGGAAAACAATGTGACTTAGACCTTTTCATCACCATGCACGTCCTGTTTTGAAATCCAGGGGCCAAGGGGGTGTTAATTCTATGTCAGGAAGGATGCCAGTTAAGGGCACAATAGATGATGCTTGTGTAAACTGGAGCAGCCAGAGATGGGAAGGGAGACCTCAGCCTGAGAGGCTGGAGGTCTGAAGGTTTGGGAGAGGGGAACCCACAAGGCAGCTGTGTCCATGAGACAGCCCCCAGCCTGGGAGAGGCAGGGCAGGCTGCTCTCCCTGCCAGGCATGGACGTCTGCAGGAGGGGCTTTGGAGAGCTAACCAAAGCCTCCAGCACGGCCCGTCTCCCTGGGATGCAGGAGGATCACGCACAGATCCCCTCCCCTGCCCGGCCCCTGGCCCGCAGCCGGGGACATCTTGCAGATGGAAAGCTCATGGCCGTGCCTGGCTGCTCCCGACGGGCTAAGAATACCTCGGGGAGAAGGTCAGGTGGGCAGCAGCAGGGGCAGCTCCGGTTGCAGGCTGGCATGTGTCACCCTTGGCTGCCAGAGCCTCCAGAGGTGTTTGGGGATGTCTTGGAGGGGAGCTGGTGCTGCAAACCCTCTATCAGCTGCTTTGCTGGGGAGGCAAAGTGCTGCTCCCTGCTTGCCCTCTGCACCGCATCCCAATGTCACCGCACCGTGCCCTGCTCCTCCATCCCAGCAGGACCTCGCTGCCACCGGTCTGCCTGCCGTGCTGTCCCACCGCCGCAAACGTCCCAGCAGAGAGGGTTTTTTCTTGCTGAAAAGCTGCTTAGCAGCTTACGGAAACAATAAAAGTAGTATTATCTTCGATGGCAAGGCAGATGGTTTGGATGATTGGTTTGACTTTTAAGCTGGATTTGAGCTACAGATATTCTGATTTTTAACAATTTTTGGCTGGTCAGACTCCGGCAGCGTAATCCCCAGATTCCCACTCCCCATAAATCCACTTCTCTCTGTGCCTGGGGCTGTGGGATGGAGAGCTGCCCTGGGGGACGATGCAGGGACATGCGTGGGAGGGGGCACCTGGACACCCACCGCCCTACCCCGCTGCCCTGGCACGGCTGGCGATGCCACCTCCAGCCCCCCGTGCGCCAGCTGTCACTGCAGCCATCTCGGCCTGGCCACTGTGACCTGGCTGGGGGACAAAGCCCCTCTCTTCCCGTTCATTGTGGCACAGAGCGTGCTGCAAAACACATCGCTGGCAGGAGCCTGAGCTTCCCAAACCCCACATTGTCTTTGCAGTGAGATTTATTTCATTTTTCTCCTAATTATCAGGCGCTGTGGACTTCCCCCCACCATCTGAGCGCTGCCACCAGCTCCTCCTGCCTCCTGCCGACACCGAGCGCCTGTTCTTGCCGTCGCCCCCGCAAAGCATTATGGCAGCGCTGATGGACAGAGCGCTCGGTGGGCAATGTCTGGCTGGGGGGACACGGCTGGGGGCTGCTGCAGGTGGCACCCCTGCAGTGGGGACCCCATCCCAGAGAGCATCAGTGTCCGCTTTGCTCTGGGGCTTGCCAAAAGCATCCAAATCATCTGGAGGCTGCTTCCATACGCATGCACTTGGCCAAACGCAAGCTGCAAGGCAGAGAGGGTGTCTGGGGATGAATTCTGGGGCCAGCCCCTCTGGGGATGGGGAAGGCTCCTCCGGAGGGCAGCTCCAGCCAAATCCAAGCCACCCTTGGGGTTGCGGTCAGCCCCGATGCTGGGGGACGTGCACTGCCTGCCCCAGCACAGAGCGTGGGCGGTAGTTATTGATTCCACAAGCCCCCCAGGCACCTGCATGAGAAAAGCCATCACCCAGCAGTCCTTCATGTTAGAATAGTTTTTATTTAGCAAATCTCCAGAGCATTAAAATAAAACTCCCAAAAAACAAGGGTCATCTCTGTGTTAACATTGAATTCGTAAACTGGGCAAAAGAGGAAGACTTCTACAGAGGTCAAAGGTCGCTCAAAACATCCCTTTAAGAGAAATAAATATCAGTTTTCTGGTACAATCGCGTGCTGCGGTGCTGGTTGGCAAAGGGAGGGCACAGGAGGGGGGGAGTGATGGGGATGGAGAGCGTGGGGCGTTCTATGCTCTTCAGTGCAGCCCTGCAGCCAAAACCACTCCCCTGCCGCACCCAGGTAAGAAAACTTTGGAGGAAAAAAACATATAATAATAATAAAAAAAAAACATTTTAAGGAATGGGGGTTATTTCTGCAATGTTTAAGGATGGTTTTAGGGAGGTGGCCCTGCAACGGGTGAGCAGTGGCTGCAGAGCCCGGTGGGTACCAGGCGGAAGGCAGGCGATGGCAGCGGGATGCTGATCCTCAGCGCCTTTCCCCTGCCGGCTCCCGGGGGCCTGGCAAAGCAGTGCCAGAGCTGCCAGGCTTTATCTTTAGCTCTGTTCCCTCCCTCGCCCCCGCGCCCACCTCCTCGCCGCGTCCCCCACCACAACAAGCCGTTATATAAGCGCTCGCAGCAACCATCTGGGGCTGAGTCAGCCACGAACCCAAACGGACAGCAAGCCCACCAGGCAGGGGGCCAGCCTCCAGATAGCGGGCTGGGGGGGGCCGCCCCCCTATCGGCACCCTAATGCTGTCCCCTAAGTGCGCAGAACTCCGGACCCCGCATGGGTGCTTCAGCCTGGCAAGTAGGGACCCTGCTCTGGAAGTGGGGAGGAAGAAATGCCCCAGGCGAGTTGGATGGGGTCATCAGGCAGCAAAGAGGAGAGGGCTTAATTGCACGCTGAGGAGGTATTGCCAAAACAAATGCGCCAGCTGGAAGAGGAGGGGAAGCATCGATTATCTGGGGAGGGGGCTCTGGTCTGCCAGCCCGGACATAGCTCCTCTTCCCATCCGCAGCCCTGACATCCGATCAGAAACCCTTCTGCTCATCTTCCCTTAAAGCAGCACCACTGTGCCCGATTTGACTCCAAATCTGCTCGTTTGGGGGTTTTTCCCCGAAGCCTGGGGGTCTCTCCTTCACCCGGTCTCTGCGGGAGCTGCGTCCTGGCGAGTGTTTGCGACCCGAACTTGGCAGCGTTGTGCTGATTCATGATGGCTTGTCACAGAAACTGCCTAAAACCGACAGAAAAAGGGACGCTGACTCATGTGTTTGCCTTCCCCAAGCGGGGAGAAATGTGAAAGGTGAACAAAGTACTTAACGGTGGTAATTGCATCCAGCGCTGGAAAACTCAATCCGCATTAAGAAGCCAGTGTGTTAGTACTAAAAGAGGCCTTTTGCAATTAAAAACAAAAGAGCAGTATTTAAGATTTTAACCTTGACAGTGACCTTTTAACAACAAGTGTAAGGAAACCCTTAATTTTGTCCCACTGACACTCATAAATGTGTGTTAAGGAGAAACTCCAGGCACCGTGCTCCCGGTCTCCCCGTGGGATGCTGGGGACTGTCCCCGTCTGCATCCCATTAGCCAGCAGGGACAAACCAGCACAGGATGGAGAGAGACGTGGTGCCAGGGGACAGAGAGCGAAACCCTCGGTGGGAGAGCTCTCAGCGTTGGAAAAAGGAGCCAGAGAGGGTCCACCTTAATGCAGGATGAAAAAGCAAATTGCTGGCAGGAGAGCAGAGATGCTGCTCCGTTGCCATGGTTACAAGCGAGCATCACCCTGTGGTACCCGAGCTGCTCCCGGATGCCTGGGCTGGTGCAGGGGCAGTTTTGGGTGGGAGATGGAGTGAATGCGGGGGGGTTTGTAAGGGCTGAGCTTTGCAAGGCAGCCAGGAGGGAGGATGCATCCAGGCTGCGTGCAGGAGCTGCATCAGCAGAGGGGTGAGGGCAAAGTTCTCGCCTCCATCTCTCCGAAAAGTGGTTCATCCTTAGTACTGCTAGGAAGGATGCAATAGGGAAGGCAAGGGATTTGGTTCAGAGGGTTTGTGCCTGGCACTGGGCTGCCCCAAAGAGCCAGACACCCATAGTAATGCCGATGCTGGGTGCCAGAGCCCACCCAACAGATCCCTGCCTGGGAGAAGGAGCCATGGGGCTGATCCTGCCCAACCCAGCCCTGCCCCAGCACGCAGCACATAGACCCCCACCATCCCCATCCTGGTGGGAATCCAGACCCCTCCTGCCTGCTCGCTGCCTGCCTGAGGGATCGGTGCACCCAGATTTCAGAGGTGAAGTATTGGAGCCAAGCCCATCCACGTGGATGAAAACCCAAAAATCTCTGCAGAGCACAGCGAGCTGCCCCAGCGCCTGGAATCCAAAGGAAAAGAGGCAGGAGGGCAGTCAGCCTGGGCTGGTACAATGGTGAAAGAAGAGAGGGTTTTAGCAATGAGAAACATCTTGAGTATTAAAAGTGGAGGTTGCCACCCAAGAAACAGCCCCAACACCTCTGCTGGCTGCACAGCTCCCCTTCTGCAGCCCTTCAGTGATCCCTGGGGTATCGCTAATGTCCCTGCCAAAAGCACCCTGCCCATGCCTGCCCTGACAATGAGGATGGTGGGAGTGGAAATACAGCAAGGACCGAATGTCCCTGGAGCCAATTTCCTGCGGTGCCAGCCTTAGCTCACCTCCCTGGGGATTTCTGCTACAAGCAGCCACCGAGGGAGGAATTATTGAGGCAGTGCGAACTGTCCCTGGGGAGCTGCCGGCTCCTGAATCATTAAATACTTCCACAAACGAAGCGATGGGTTTTGTCAGCTGCATGAGGAGTCACTGCCACACAGGGAAGTGAACCTCAGGAGAAGAAGCTGGTGCAAGGCTCTTGTCCCCAGGAGAGATGCTGGCAGGCCCTGTAGGACCCCCCCGTGCCCTCCCCAACGTACTTTTGCACCCAAATTCCAGCCCCATGTTGCTGAGGAGGGCAGGGCAGTTTCCCACCTCCCCTCCCGTGTGTCTGCATCAGGCCATTACCTTTCCCAACCACTCCTGCTCTGCTCCTCAGCGAGAGAAAAGATTCCAGAAAAGCATCTGGTGCAGATTTAGAGGCATTAAGAGACAGAGATTGGTAGCTTGTTCTAATAGCTAACCATTATTAAAAGATCGCTCCTTATTTCTAAGATAGATTTGTCTGGCTTCAGCTTCCAGGAAGAGGCTGTTATTATGCCTTTCCCTGGTAGATTGAGTTACCTCCTCATACCCGTGTTTTCTCCCCATGACAAATGCTGTAATCAAGTCACCTCTCAGTCTCCCCCCAGATAAATTAAACAGGCTGCGCTCTTGAATCACGCTCAGCCCCAGCACTACCTTTGGTGATTAGAGCGAGTTCCTGGCAGGGATTTTTTTATTATTATTTTATGAGCAAAAAATTTGCCTGTGAGGGAAGCGATGGAGCTGGCCAGAGCCAGCCGAGCATCAGTGGCTGGGAGCTGTGTGCTACCAGCTGTCCAGCCTGTACTGGGTGACCATCTTGAGAAATTACAATTAACTATTCCTCCAGCTTACACAAGCACCATTCCCTGTGGCAGCAAAGCAGGAGGAAGACCCAGAACTGCTAATCCAGCAGCTCCCTGTCCGGCAGGCCATTAACGTCCCGTAGCCAGCATCCTGCACCCTTGCTCTGCCTTCCCTCAGCCGTGATGCACCATTAAAGACATATAAGCTGTCACTTGGACACAGCGTGGTGTCCCTGGAGGAGGCAGTGCCCTTTGGAAACAGATCCTTGCGCGGCTCAAGGGCAGCCAAGGTTGCTCAGGGAAGATTTACGGGGTCAGCCTTGGATGACTGGGCTCCTCCTGCCTGGTTTCCCATCTCCGGGCTCCCTGCATGGCTGAGCCACTGCGATCCGGTCCCTGCGCTGTCTCAGCAGCTGACTTTCGGGCTGCATGAGCTCACCGGTGCTTCCGGAGTTGGATGCACAGAATGGCTCAGTTTTAAGGCTAAGCTGCACTTCTCTAACACCACAGAGCCCCGGTTCCCCCATTCCCCCAAGTCACCCCCAGCCTGGCCAGCCTCAGCATCCTTTCTGCCCCAACAAGTGGGAGCTGGTGCCCTGCACGCCCCGCAGCCCCACTGCACTTCTAGCTGTCAGGTCCCCTTGGGAGGGGCTGAGACTCAGACCTGGGGTTTCTGCTCCTACACAGGTGCAGCAAGATCGGCTTTTGCTGTAAAACTCCTAAAACCCACCCATTTTTGTCCTAACCAGCTCCTGGGGCAGCGCTCTGTGCGCTTACTCCAAGTTTGCTGCACATATAAAGTATATGTGTGACAACCGTCAGCCTACAAATCCCATTTCAAGTATGCTACAGCCAGACAATTCTCTATGATCTTTAAAATATACAGCATGACGCGAGATATTTTAAATAGATCAAAATACATTTATTACATATTTATATTATTTTCTCTATTCTATTTATATCTTTTGGAGACTTATATATAATATATATAATATATTTAAAATAAC
>VXAV01008634.1:68593-126208 GCA_013399715.1 Alectura lathami
AGGATGCGATGCGGCGTGTGAGAAATGGGGCTGGGGCTGGGGGGAGGGCTCTTTATATTGTCAGCACATGAGGAAAGGAAAGAGCAGGAGGGTTTAAAAATAAACATATTTGTTCTGCCTTATTAAAGATAGAAAATGTGGCTCTGAATTCATCTCCTACAAAAGGTTTGAAGGTCGAGCAGGCATCGCATTGCCAAAGGTTAAGCACGGAGTGGTTGTCCCAGCCCTGAAGACAAAGTGCGCTACGTTTCGCTACGAGGAGCTAAGGCTCCTGACCCGGGAACCCCATGGGATGCGGGGGGGGCTCCATGTGAGCACCCTGCAGCGGCAGCTGGGGGCTAGGGGCACGCTGGCTGGGAGGATTAGTGGGGTCATTCCTTCCTTGGCCCTCTCGATCCTCCAAAGATAACATGATGCCAGCGGTGGCCCCATGGAAGAAGCAGCCACAGCTGGGGGTGGTTTGTGGGGGGTGAGCCCCCAGCTGGGCTCTGAGCACCCCTCCAGGGAGGTCCCAGTCTGCCTCCACTCCTCACAGCCACCAAATCCCAGACACCGAGAACATCCCCATGCATTTTCAGCCCCTCCCAGGAACTACCACTACTATGTGGCTTTTTTTTTTTCTTTGCCTTTTTTCCCAATTCTCTTTGACAACGCGTGTGCTAAAACCACCGATGAGCTGCCAGGAGGAAACCACCTGTGCAGCCTTCGCCGTGCTCCCTGATGGTCACAGAGCAGCCAGTAGCTCCGAGCACCCACAGGTAGGCAAAAATAACGTTTGTACACCATGTGCCAGCACGGCCACGGCCAGGACGAGGACTGTACAGTGCGGACACGACGACTTGCCAGAGCTAGAGCCTCACTAGCAGGGTGCGGGGAGGGGACGCGTGAACAGGAGCCAGGGATGGCCCCAGGTTGGCCACTCCGGGCTCACCCCAGCCCCCTCTCCCTACACAGTAGTTTAAAAAGACACCTGTATATATTATTCTATTCTCCCAGGTAACACTGTACACTCGTATAAGTTTCTTTAAAAGCAATAATTTACTTAAAGACATCTCTATTTCTCTTTTTTTTTTTTTTTGTACAAATATTTACTGTGAGATATATATATATTTATAAAGAAATTAACCCTCTGAGAATCCTACAGCAGCAAGATGTGCACCTTTTTATTTAGTTACTATTTATTCAAAAGAACCTAAAACCACTTAAAAGCATTTCTTTAAAAAAATAAATAAGTAGTGCGCACACAAAATCTCTCTGCACCCCCTATTGCCCTGCCCACCCCCCCTCTCCAGATGCTGTGGGGCAAAAAGTGGGTGGGAAAACCATCCCCATCAGGTGCAAAGGGACTGGCAATGGGATGGCACCCGTGGTCATTGCCTTAGGAAGACCAGTGTCATGGCCAGTGCCCAGCGACACATCCCAATGTGTCCCCAGTTTTGGGAACAGCCCCTTTGGGACACTCAGTGCCAAAACAGATGGCCCCTTGCAGGTT
Source organism: Alectura lathami (assembly GCA_013399715.1). Lineage (NCBI taxonomy): Eukaryota > Metazoa > Chordata > Aves > Galliformes > Megapodiidae > Alectura > Alectura lathami. The sequence continues at coordinate 70,086 of VXAV01008634.1, forward strand.
CTGCCCTCAGAGGGGATGGTTTCTCTCCATGGCTCTTTGTTAGAGGAAGCCAAAAATAATCCAGCCCCTGGGCAGAGGTTGAAGCTGCAGGGAATGGAGGTGGGAGCAGGGTGGGGACGAAATGTCGTGGGGTCCAAGCCTGAGAGGTGACGCTGCAGGGCAGGCATGAGGCAGCAGCTCCTCTTTGCAAAAAAGAGATGGGGATGGGGGCTGAGGACAAAGCCTGCCCATGCTGCCAACATTTGGACCAGGTTGCAGCCCCTGGACATGTCTTGCCTGTTGTGGGATGGGGGGAGGAAAGTGTCACGAGCCCACAGAGCCGAAATCCTGCTGTGGACCCCATTCCTGAGCCCTGCTCCCTAATGCCAGAAACCAGCGGGTACCCCAGCCCTTCCTACAGCACAGGGAGCCAGATCCAGCTCCGGGATGCAGGGAGCAGCGTGCTGCATCTTCCCAGCTTCCCTCCCTGCAAAGAGAGCGAAGGCTTCCCGTGCACAGCGCCGTATGCCTCGTGGCACAGCAGAAGGCAAAGAAGCAGCCTGCAAGCGAGCCCAGCCCCAAATGCAGCGTTGGGTGGGACGGAGCGATGGGTGCGGGGTGAGCACGGGGTGAGTTTGCATTTCTAAGGCACGATCCACCTCGAGGCTGGGACGCGGGGACGGGGAGATGTGCAGGACACGGTGGGTTTCCCGACTGGCATCTGTTGGTTTTGGAAAAGCATCTGCCTGTGAAGCAGGGCTCTCCAGAGAGCAGGGAATTCATAAATCCCAGCCCGGCAGAGGCAGCACGGACACTGCTGTGTCCTGTTTCTGAGCTGCAAGAAATACAGCCCAGCAAGATAAATTTCACCCTGATTTCCACATTTCAAATGATTTTTTGAAGGAGAAAATCCCACATCAGTGGACGGAGTGGGAAAACACCCGCATTTGAGAGCTTTCAAGTCTGCCTTTTGTGCTTTTCTTTATTTCATCCTAGTTATGGTGGAAGTTACGAAATTCCCTCTGGAGGCGCAGCACTTCCGCAGCTGACGCCCCAGACCCAATTTCCACCCTGAAGATCAATATTTCCACAACGTGGCTAATTATCGTGTTTACTTTCTATAGCAGTCTGGCTTTTCCTTATTAGCTACTTTGCCGGTAATTACGCTACTCGCTTTCCCTGCCACGGACCTGCAGCCACTTACATCTGTTCTCTGCCTCTGAAGTAGAGAAAAAAACCACCCCAAAATCAGATGCTGTCTTGGCATCAAGCTCCCGCATCTGCCCACCAAGTCACCACTCCAAAGATCCCATTGGTTTATTCATTTCCTTGCTCACTTTTAAACAATACTGAATCACTTCTTTCAGATTTATTATTATTATTGTTATTATTGTTATTATTATTTTGGTAAACAGTCTCCCATTTGTTATGCTGAAAAAACTTTTAAACCCTCTCACCTCCCTCCCCCCACCTTTCCTCAAAGTAAGAAGTACGTTAACGTTGCATGTTATTTCAAGTGTTGTTCTTGTGCAACAGAATCATACTGCCTGCCGGAAGGAGCAATTTTTTTGTTGTTGCAGCTCAGTTTAAAAAAAAAAACAGACAGAAAAAGGAAAAAAAAAAAAAAAAAAAAAAAAAAAAAAAANAGAAAAAGAAAAGAGAGAAGAGAGAGAGAGAAAGATTTGTTTCCTGATATTTCCTCTATTTGGATCTCGGCTCCAAGAGAACGCTCACACTTTCCCCACGGGGAGACCCCAGCCCTGCAGCCGGCGCGGGACGCGTGTGCCCCGGGCCACCCCCGCGTCCCCAGGGTGCGGGGAGCACCCGTGCTGCCCCGGCCCCTCCTGCAGACCGCTCAGTAGTTATTGCGATGAAACTGAAAACTAGGAACAAGACTAATTTCTCAAGCATTCCTATGGCACTTGCATTGTTCTGCATAATTTGAGCGGGTTGTAGGGGAAGAGATTAGAGGAGGAAAAAAAATACCCTCGGAAAAGTCAGCGGGAGGACCAAGAGTCATATTTCCGACTCCCTCCGATACGACCGCTGATCCAACGCTATTGTCGCCTGAAGCCGGTCAAACTCGTGCCTGTTGTCCGGGCTCAGGTCGTCCAAACCCCTGCTGTCATCGTCCTCCTCGTCCTCGTCACGGCTCATGAAGGCCAGCTCGTTCTCGTAGCAGAAGGAGTTGGTGCTCGGCAGCAGGAATTTGTTCTCCACCAAGTCCTTGGCGCTGCAGCGGGGGGTGGACGGGACCTCGTAGGTTTTGTGGAAGTGGGAATAGTCTACTTTGTACTGGTTTTTCTCCTCAAACAAGACGGGCTCGAAGCGGTGTCCCCACAGGATCTCGCTGGCCAGGTAGGAGCTCCGAGCTTGCGTCGTCATCGCAGTGGCTTCTACCATGCCTTCGAGGATGACCACGATCTCAAAGTCGTCCGTCTCCAAGTCCTGGCGGCTGATCCCGAACAGCGGGCTGTCTTCGTTGATCTCGTGGAGAATGGTAATGGGGGACACCAAGAAGATACGGTCCAAGCCTTTATCAAACCCCACGTCGATGTCTATTTGGTCGAGGGGGATGTACTCCCCTTCTTCTGTGATCCTGGGCTTAATTAACTGAGCTCGTACATGGGCTTCCACTATGTGGCTTTTCCGGAGGTTGCCAACTCTCCACATCAGGCAGAGTTTCCCATCTCTCATCGCCACTACCGCGTTATGGCTGAAAAGCAGTGTCTGGGCCCGTTTTTTGGGCCTGGCCATCTTTGCCATTATTGCACCTATCATGAAAGAGTCGATTATACACCCCACGATGGACTGAACGACCACCATGAAGACTGCGAGCGGGCACTCCTCCGTCACGCAGCGGAAGCCATAACCAATAGTCGTTTGGGTCTCGATGGAGAACAGAAAAGCAGCCACAAAGCCATTGACCTGCAGAACACAAGGCTTGAAGGTATCGTCTCCACCTGGGTTTTCTAGATCTCCATGGATGAGTGCAATTAGCCAGAAAATCAGCCCAAACAATAACCAGGACACCAGAAACGCCAGGGAGAAGAGCAAGAGCATATACCTCCAACGGATGTCAACACACGTGGTGAACATGTCTGCAATGTACCTCTGCGGCTTGTCATCCATGTTGGTGAACTCCACGTTGCACTGACCGTTCTTCTTCACAAACCTGTTCCTGCATTTCCTCCTGGTGTGGATTTTCCCATTGCCAAAGCCGTTGATCCCTGGCATGGTGGTCAACCTCAGCCCGTCTTCCTCGGAGGACACTATGCTGTAAGGGTTGACTCTGCCTGCGGTCATCCCTGAGCCAAGTCCACAGTGAAAGGCAAGGGTCTTGTGACTCCCGGCGTCCCCCTGTCCCACCCCTGCCCACCCCCCAAATTCTGGTGCAGTGGAAGAGAAGTCCCAAGCTTCCACGTCTTGGCAGCCACGTCACCACGCGGGTTCCGTGAGAGGCTCTGCAATGAGAAAACAAAGACACGGCCGTCAGGTCTCATGCCAAGGGGGTCCCTCGAGTGGTGGTCTGTATGCAGGGTGAGGACCTCCCCTACCCCCTTGCTCCTATAGCAGGGCTGTTCCCTAAAAAGACACACAAGGAAGGAAGTTTGTTCTTTTGTCCTGCAAACCTTGCTGGGAGATGCTGCATTTCTGGGAACCCCAACAGCGCCAGTGGATGAAAACTCTTGGACAGCACTGGAGTTTCTTAGAGCCTCTCCCCTCTGCATTCCTCACGAGCTCCGCTGTTGGAGCAGGGTCAGGTTGCTGGAGAGGCAAGCGGAGAGGCCAAGCTGCTCTCCTTCCTCAGAGATATTAATAAAGGTACGCCTGAAAGCAGCTCCGTCAGTTCACATTGCCCATGCCAGATGGACCGCTGCCCAGCACATCGCGGCAGCGGTCACCCAACCTCCCGAGCACCAGCTCTTCTGGGGTCAAGGGAAACCACAAGGAGTTGTGGATTTAACCTCTGTTCCCTGACCCAGGGGTGGGAGAGGACACGGCCAACGTGCAGCTGGTTGGAGATGGCCCCGGGAAGGCACTCACTCTGGGCAGATGTCCTGGGGAGAAACTTTCTCCATGCGCCCACCGGGACACGGGGCCATCTGCGGTCACAGACGGGTTATGATGGCCCAAGTCTTAGGGAGGAACAAGTGCTGCTGGGGAATGGGGAGTTGTTTTGATCCCATCTGGATGGCCTAGCTGCAGGGTCAGGGACCTGCACTCATCCCGTGGTGGGGAGACCCCCCCCGGGCACCTCTGGGATGGCAGCGGGGGGCACATCATGCTACAGAGGGACTGCAGAGAAGCCACATCCCGAGCAACCCAAAAAATGGCACTCCCAAACCACCCCTGACGTTGCTAAGCCCATTATTTAATGATGTGGAACATGTCACAGGGGATGACACCTTGCTACCAGTGGTACCCCCCCCAACACCACTGTCCCCCAGCCCAGAGGTGCCCAGCTCACGGCTGTTTGCTCTGTTTTGTACCCGCTGGCCAGATCGATGCGCTCGATCCCTGCAAACAGCGCGAGCCCTGGGGACAGGCAGGGACAAGCACACCCTTTCCATTACACACAGCCCGGCTGGGCGGCTGGCCCAGCGTCATCGCCAGCACCGGGGAGCATTGCCAGGCACTGCTTGCCTCGGGCTGCATCAGCCAGCTAGCAGCGATCTGCTGGATTTCCTTTTACATAAGTTCTCCCCAGATCCAGCCTGGGACTGGGGATCACTGCAGAAGCCTGGCACTGCAGGCAGGAGAGCTAACAAATTGCCCCTAGCTCCCAGGTGCTGGTAACAGACCCACACCTACCCCCACCTTGTACACCAAATCCCATATTTCCACTGTTGCTAATTGTCCTCAGAGCTGATTTTGCGAGTGCCACAGTCACACTTTGGGGTGTCAGCAAACCAATGGCTCATGGGGGCACTTGGCACGGCTGTGCTGCTGGGGTTGCTCAGCCATGGGAAGAGCTAAATAGGCTCTAACAGTTAATGTTGACAGTTATTATTAAGAATTCCTGTTGACAGTTCATGTTTACAACCCTATGGTCACTGTAAGCCAAAAGGACCGAGCCGGTGGCTCGCAGAACTAAGGTTTCAGCCTGGCTGCAGGCTCAGCCAGCCAAGCCCAGCCTGGTCCCCCAGCCCACGTCATCCGCCTGACCACACTGCCTACATCCATTTAGGTATTCTCTCCTCCTTTTTAATGAGAACTGAGCATTTGGCGGCACAACAGGCTGCCAGCCCCTCCTTCACCCCCCCCCGGCTCACCCTGCAGCCCCACAGGAGCGCCCAGAGGAACACGTCGCATGCTTTTGCAATGGGATGAATTGACTGTTGCTTTTTTTTTTTTAATTAATTCTAGATGCGTTTAAGCAGTGGGCAAAATGCAATGAGCTCGTGGTGACCTGCGAGAGGATTAGCTGGGGCAGGATTAGCAGTGCTGGGGGGAAGACGTGCCCGGGTGGCCTGGAGGCCGAGGTACTGCCTCAGCCTGGTGACATTATGGGGACCCGGGGCTGCCCGTCACTGCCACCGCCCCTACACTGTCCACCTCCCCCCTTCTGGTCTCCTCTCTCTGATCCTTCCCTTCTCTCAGCCTCCTTCCTGTCCTCACCTTTCCTTCCTGTCTTTCTTTCTCTTTTCTTTTTCCTTTCCTTCTCTATTTCTCTACTTCTCTTTTTCTCTTTGTTTTTTTTTTCTTTCTTTTTCTTTTTTTTTTTTTTCATTTTTCCTTTTTTCTTTTCATTTTCCCATTTTTCTTTTCATTTTCCCATTTTTCTTTTTCTTTTTCTTTTTCTTTTTCTTTTTCTTTTTTTTTTTTCATTTTTCCTTTTTTCTTTTCATTTTCCTATTTTTCTTTTTCTTTTTCTCTTTCTTTTCCTTTTTATTTTTCTTTTCCTTTTTATTTTATTTTTCTTTTCTTTCCTTCCTCCCTCCCTCCCTCCTTTCCTCCCTTCCTCCTTCCCTTCCTTCCTCCCTCCCTTCCCTCTCCTCCACCGCTCCATGTCCCACAGTGTTTTTCCCCACCTGGGCTTACGTGGAACCCCTTTCTGCAGGCAATGCCATGACATCCAACTTTTTCTGGACTGAGACAGTTCTTGTGGAGGGGATCAAAGCTCCATGGGGCAAAAAACCCACGGCTGGGAGCAGTTCCAGCCCTGGGGACAGCAGCAGCAGCAGCTCGGGGAAACCGCAGCTGCACAGAGGAGCACAGCAGGGCTGTGCCAGGGCTGTGTTGGAGCACGCGCTCACTTGCAGCTTGCACTTTATTTAGCACAGTTTTGTTTTGAAACACAGCATTTGCTGGAAGCAGAATTTGCTTTTGATTTGGGCACCGAGACCCACAGTGCTGCTGGTGTGACTGCAGCGAGACTGCTGGAGACTCCCAGCCCCAGGAGAGACTCACAACGCAACTGGTGCCCACGAGCCCCATCGCCATCCCCAGCATCCGCTGCACAGTGTGCAGCACAAACAGCGCTAACACAGCGGAACCCAGGCAGGATTCCTGTACCACTGACAGCAGGAGGGGGCAGCCCCCAGCTCTGCACGCCACGGCCCAGCTGACGCCAGCTCGTTGGCTGACATTAGAGGCAATGTCGCCTGCCACTGAACTGCAGCAACCGAGCTCCCACCGCAGCGCAGCTTCCCGCAGAGAACCCGGGCGTCTCAAGCAACCCACCAACTGTGCTGCTAATTTTATTTCTTTTTTCTTTTTTTTTTAAAGGGACTGAAGTGTTACAATAATATTCCAAACAGCGAGCGCACCAGGAAGAACGTGTCGAGTGCAGGGGAGGGCGTTAGTGACAGGCGGCTGAGCACGCCACCGAGATTGAGCATCACACCTTACCCCTGAGGAGTGGAGCTGGGGCACGAGGGTCCCCTTGGCACAGGAGAGGTGACAGTCTGAGAGGGGACGACACGAGGAGGTCACGCTGGGCGCCGCTGCCTGCCCTGCGGCAGGAGATAACGTCCCTATCTCCCACAGCGATGCCCTTCATGCCCCAGCAGCGGGACGGCAATGTCAGCGCGGAGCAGGCTCCCTGCAGGCAGCGGTGCAGCAATGGAACCCGTAAAACTGGGGGGTCACAGGGCTCACCTGCAGGGCCCTGTCTGCCTGGGGGAGAGAATTATTCTGCCTGAGTAATTCACAGCTCTGCCGCCCCGTCTTTGCGCACTTCCAATCAATTAAGGGCCGACGCGAGGCGGGCCAGGCTGTGACAAATCCCAAAGACAAATGGCCCCCTGCATCCCCCATGGTGCCAGGGAGGACGGAGAGTCTCCCACAACAGCGCATTCCTAATGAGAAAAAACTGCTCGTTTTTAGCAGAGACTTGGGTGAAAAAGCACCGTGGACATGCACAAACCCCACTTGTTCCTGCGAACAGCTGATACATCACTGCCAACGAGCCTAAATGGTGAATGCAGGAGGGAAACTGAGGCACGTGGATAAGGAAAATTCTGGGTGATGGTGCCTGGAAGCTGCTAGCTCATCCCCAACCAGCCTGGGCTGTACGCGAGGGCACCACAGGCACGGAGGGGGGGGGGGGAAGGAGCCACGTGCAGTGCTGGGGCCAGGTGGATTCAGCAGGTGACCGGCTTGTGCTTAAGCACCCTGAAAGTCCTGCTGAATGCACTCTGGATTACTGAGGATCCTGGGGAAGGTTGCCCCCCGCCCCACGGTGGGGGCACCAAGCATCCTGGTGCAGCCACCTTGGTCCCAATGCTGACAGAGCTGATACCTGTGGGGGTGGGCTCTGGGGGTGCACGCCCGCCCTGCTGCCCCCCTGCAGCTCCTAGGGGCGTGCCCCCTGCGCTGCTGCAGCACGGGGTGGGGGGGGGGGCAGGAAGTGCCACAGTACCTGTGGTCCCCCCCAGCTTGCAGCCTCCCCGCTGGGTCTGAAAACCCATCGCCCCGGATATTCCGGCTGTTTGTCTGTCTGCTCACATCCGCACAGCCGGACAGCAAGGGATACGGTGAGGGGTCAGGATGAGGGCAAGCAGGGGGGGGCTGAAGGATTTTGCAGGGTCGATGCGCACTAAGAGACACCCGAAACCCCAAGGGATGCAGCCAAACTGCAGTACCCACACCTAAATCCCTGGGGTCCTGCACTCCTCCCCAGCCCTGGGGTTAATCCCCCCAGCAAATCCCCCAGGGAAGGGCAGAGCCGCGGGACGAGGGGTCAGCCCTTACCTGGTGTGAGCCCGGGGGGGCCTCCCCAGCTCTCCCCGGCCATGGCTGCGGGGCGCAGGGTGCCCCGTGGCCCTGCTGCAGCCCAGGAGAGAGACAGAGAGTTTTAATTGAATTTCTAGATTATCCTGGGGGAGAAGTTGTAATCTCCTTAAATCCAACCTCTGCTCGAGTCCCGTAACCTACTGTCCTGTGCCGGGGAAGGGATTTAGCCAGGGGGAGGGGAGGTTTCGCAGCCTGCTCGTTCCCATTGAACCCCCAGCCCTGCTCCATGTCCAGCATCCCACAGGATTTGTCCTACAGGATGGGCTCAACCATATCAGGGATCTGATCCCACAGGCAGGGCAATGAGCCCACAGCAGTGACACTCTAGGGGTGTCCTACAGCCCCTCAGGCCGGGACAGCGGTGAAGGAGGTGCCTGTCGCTAGGTGGAGGAAGGCAGCTGGCTATAGGGTCAGTGGGATTTTAGGGAGAGGGTGAGCCCCTTTTGGGGACACAGGGCTGGGAGATGCCTGGGGCTTTGAAATGCAACAGCAGTCAGCAAACTTCTGCTGGGGAACTCAGGGTCCTGGTGGGATGCAAAAGTCCCCAAGCCACACTGGGCTCCTTCCTCATCCCAAAAAATACATTCCTGGGCCACGTGAGTCAAGAGGGTGTTTTCAGATGGATGACCTTGGGGTGTCTCCGCGTCCTCCCCATCCACTCCCCTCCACCACGTGGCTCCTGTTCCTCCCACGTGCTCAGGGCGTGCCAAGTGTCCCCAAATCCAGATACGTGCCCGGCTACTTGCCAGCACCTGTGTGAGGTAGCCCCAAACTGGTGGGACAGGGGCAGGAAGCGGCAGAGCCAAATCCATCCGTCCCTGCTCCTGCCTATCCTGCGCCCCAATTGTGTCGTGGCCTGGGGACCCAGTGGTGATGTTGATTCCCCTCGGGGGATGGCATGTTCTCATCCAGCCCATGCCAAGAGGCTCCTGGGGACGGCACTGACCCTGCCCCTGCCCCGGCCCAGAGGGATCGCTCAGTTGCTAAAAAGCACCGTGGGAAGATAGGGAGCAATGGGACCAAAATGGCAAATGACTTCAAGCAGATTTTATCACCAAGCAGGAGATGGGTTGCAGTGCCGATGGGCTGCACAGCATCCCAGGGTCATGCAGGAGCCGCTGGTGCTATCAGCCCAGACTATAACAGGCATGAAGTATTTTAAGAGCCATCACACTGGGTGGTACTGCCTGTGCCATAGGACCCATTCCAGGCTCCCATCGAGGTCTCTTTTCCAAACCCCGTTAAGAGAAAGCCAAGAGAAAGAGAAGGTTTTCCCGTGCTCTCACCCAGCGTGAACATCCCCAGGATCTGTGTCTCCAGCTTGAGGGAAATCTCATGTGTGGGCAGAGCCTGTGCCCAGGAAATGTTTATCCTGAGCGCGGAGTGCCGGGGAAGGTGCCACGGGAAGGTGCCATGGGAAGGAGCCGCGAGAAGGTGCCATGAGTACCAGGCTGGGCGCAATGGGGCTGCAAGTGGAGCGGCTGCCACTGCGGGGAGAACAAGGCTGAGCTGCTTCGCACCAGATTCCTAGTGGGAAATCTGTACCTTTCCTTGCCCAAGAGGAGCGGGAAGCATGCAAGAGCTGGCCAGGGATGCTTGGGTCCCTTCAGCAAGGGGAGAGGGGAGGCGAGCAAGGCTGAACCACGAACCGTCACAGACCAGGCACCACCACTCTCCTGTAACCATCGTCCACTTCTTTTAGGCTTTACAAACCCAACCATTCCTGCTCCAGCCAAGCACCAGCAATTCCTCAGCTCCCTGTTAGAAGTGCAGCCCATCCCCAATATCCCATCTCATTTCCCAACTCCTTTACCATGCTGGGACAAAGCTGCAATTTCCACCTAGAAGCCACTGCATTTCCAGCACCCTTTGGCACCACATTGCCAGCAGAGCCCAAACCACACTCCTCAAGCCCAGGAGGATGGGGACAGGAGAAGGATATGCCACGCCGGGCCCTCCGGCCCTACTCACCCCGCGGTGACAGCACGAGCAGCCGAGGACGACGCAGATGCTGAGCCCGACGCGGTGGCCGGCAGGGACTTCGCTGCGCTCCCGGCTAATTGCTGTGAGCTCAGATTACAGCCGCTCCTCTTCCCTATATGTCCAGGATCTGGCACCTCGGCCGCGGCCGTGGGGAGCTGGTGGCAGCAAAGGGGACGCTCACCTTCGGGGCGCTTGCTAAGGAGAGGGGGCAAAGTAATTGCTGCGGCGAGTGGGAGCCTTTGGTGGTAGAAAGCCCGAGATATTTCAGTGGGAACGTGCCCAGGATGCGGCCGGTCTCAGGGGAGTGGAAGAGGAGCAGCTTGAAAGGGATTGCGGAGGTTTTCGGGAGGGGAAGGAGCAGCCTGAAGGATGCAACAAATGCAAGCCCAGGGGATTGGACATCAGATTGGGCAAGGTAATCCGTGGCCCATGGCAAGACCTCAGTTCTTTGAACCTGCGATTTAATGATTGCCATCCCCCAAAAATCATCTTCAAGCCTTTCCCAGTGGAGGAAGAAAACCCACCCTCCTCTTCCGCTGAGGCTGATAAACACACACGATATTGCCTGATATCTTCAAGATGAAAGGGGCCTTTGCACAGCTTTGCTGCTCCCATTTTTCCCCCAGCTCAGAATTTCTGTGCCCTTCACATCCTCCAAAGGCTCCCCTCGTGGAGCCATTCCCATCGGAGGAGCTCTCCTTCCCGGGGACCTGGGCTGGGCAGTGCCAGGTTTCTGCCCTTCCCATCACTTGGCAGCCAGGCACCCTCATACTGCAGTAAGGACCCCAAACCCCAATATCTAGGGCATTTTGGGCACAAGAGAGCATCTTTATATATCACGAGGAAGATTTAGTGCAAGAGTTGCGTAATGCTTGGCGGGGGGGCTCGCTGCTCCCTGGTGTCCTATGCCATCAGGGATCAGCAGCTCCATTAATCCCCCTCATTCCCTGCCCGTGGGTACCAGCCCTGGGGGCCCCAGCAGCAAGACGTCAAATCTCTGCCCAATCTCAGCATCTGCCAGGCTGGGAGCACGCAAGCCCAGGCACCCGCCTCGACTGGGAAGCCCTGCTCAAACGGAGATCGCTACAAAGGCAGAGGTGAAAAACCCTAAAATAACTTGTTTGTCATTTTTCCTGTGCCCCAGCTTCCAGCATTCCCAAACATCACTTGGTTAAGGGGTGCTGCAGCTGCAGACAGGAGTAATTTTTAGTAATTAAGTAAATTTTAAGCCAGCGGGGCTCAATGCATGCCCAGCTACTTTGCCCGTTTGCACAGCCCAGCTCACCCCTTGGGTGGCTCACTCAGGCACACGCTGCAGGATCACAAAAGCACTAAAGTAGAAAGCTAGAATTTTTTTTTTATTTTTTTATTTTTTTTTTTCAGCCAGCCCTACAAAAGCAACCCCATATGTGTTCCTGCGCAACCCTATAACAAATAAGTGCAAAGCCTGATGTTGGTGAGCCCATGCAATCTGTGCATGAATGCACAGCTCTGCAAGGTGCAGGGCATCATTGCCCCAGCACACGAAATCAAAACACAAAGATTCTGGGGACGAAGGCAGTGACATGTCAAAGCAGCCTACCTAACCCCTGAGGTCCTGGTGGTGCCCACCAACATCCTTTGGAGATGCAGAGCTGGATGTCATGCACTGGGTGCCCTGAAGCTGGGGCAGCAGCCAGCCCGGTGGCATCCTGGAGGGTGGGACATGGTGACATGCCCCCAGCGAGCAGCCACGCGTGGTTACACAACGTGGTATCGACGTGGCCCTGGCCGCCCTCCATCACCCCGCGGGGAGGTAACATTGCATCGGTGTAAATGCAAGCGCCTGTGAGCAGCAGCGATGCTCAGAGCTTTGGCATCCCCTAGGTGGGCTCTGTCAGGGGGAGAAGAAGGGGGGCACAGGGGTGGGAGAGAAACCACCCTCCGATCCCACCGTGCTTGCACCATCAGCAAGGAACCCTCTGCTAGCATAGCAGAAGGGTGGAGCAGGGATGCTCCTGCCTACAGGGAGAGGGAAACTGAGGCATGGCAGCTGGATGGGTCTAAGCACAGGGACCGGCTGCAGCCCATGCCACCACCTTCCCCCAGTCTGGCGGGGCCAAGCGGGAGGTATTTATAAAGCTGATAAGGGAGCAGAAAGAATTTTCCAAACGCCGAAGTTACGTAACCTCCCCTCACCCTCTGCTCCTGTCATATATAATTATAGGCTCACTGGGGTGGGGACACCTCTGTGGCAGTGCTGGAGGGGTCACTGGGACCACCACTGCTCCAGAGGGCTTCACCCGTCTCTCCCTCGTCCTGGCGGGTGCCCAGGGCCAGGCACCAACCTGTGCCACCACCGTGATCCCACTGGTCCCCAGCCCTGTGGGACGCCTGTGGCACCACGGCCAGTCAGGTGCAGAAGGGTGGGGAAGCACAGATTTTTGGCTGGGAGCTGGGTGGCCCAGGTGCCTGGGTTGTGTACACCCCTCCAGCCCATCCCAGCACACGCTGGTTATCGAGGCGGGTGACAACCTGAGCACGGTTGACATTGCCACAGTGACTGTCAAACATTCGGAGGACTCTTGCTGAACCAGTACTTTCCCCACAAAACACTGATCCCCCATGGCAACTGTAGGTACCCCCATCATCCCCATTTCCACTATTTTTCCCCCATTTCAGCCACCAGCATCTTCTAAAACCTCCTCCATCATCTCCGCTGCTGCCACTGGTCGTGCCTCAGTTTCCCCAGCCCCACTCCCACACGGGGTCCCCTCCATGGGGTATTTTTCCCTCACCCAACTCGGGCTCAGCCGGCAGAGCCAGAGGGATGCTGAGTGCGGCTCCGTCACTGTGGCAACCCACCGCGGCCGTCTCTGTCTCCAGGCGACTGCCGGAGCCTGTGCGGGTGCAGGGATGCTGCAGAGCTTCTATCAAGGCACAGCAAGCCCTTTCCATAGGGCTGCACCCCCTGACCAAAACTACGGCCTGGTTTTTAGTGAAAAAATAGACAATCAAAACTCAGCTTGCTGCCTATTTGGCTCCGGTGGCCAGCTGAGCACCGGCAAGCTCGTGGCACAGTGGCGGACTAGCAGCGATGGCAGCAGGATGCTCCCAGCCACGGGGCCCTGCTGTTTTCAGGGACACCTGCAGGGCTACGGAAATAATTGCTGGTAATAAGCCCATTAGCCTCTTAACCCTCATTAAGCTGCTTAGGGGGACACGCGCCGTTATACGCAAACCTGGCGGCGGCGAAGGCCCTTGGCAGGGCAAAGGGGCGTCTGCACTGGGACGGGGTTGCAGCGGGTGCCGGGAAGGTGGCAATGGTGGGGCACAATCCCCTTGCCCCCATGGTGAGCTCCCATCCCATATCCAGCCCCCTTGGTCCTGTTTGCTGGCCAGGAGCATGGGCAGGGACGGTGAAGATGGGGAGCGTATCAGTGTGATGAGTGTGGGAGGCCTCAGCTGCAGCAGGGAAGTGGGGCGATGCCTGGCCAGCGCCCTGCGCCATGGATGGGAGTGGAGCAGGACTTTTCTAATTGCTCTGGTTGGAAAAGGTCCCATTTTCGCATTTGCTAAATTAAAGGATGTCATCGTCTGATGCCAAGCGCAGGCTCCCTTGGAAATTCAAGCTAATGACAGCTAATGACAGCAGAGAAAATGAGCTGAAACCAGAGCGTAGGCGTTCCCACGTTACCCTGCCACGCCAGCACTGCCCAGCCCTGACTGTGGCAGGGTTTCAGCTTGCAAAGCACCAGCCACCAAAAAGACCTCAGTGCCTTGCCCCCACATGCCGCCTTGCCCCCACATGCCGCCTTGCCCACTTGTGCTCCACCAGAAAGCACACTTCTGGCAGCCATCAGGCTGGGCTGGGGTCCCCACTGAGACCCCATCCTCCAGATTCCCCCCAGGATCTCCGTTCATGGAGGACGCAGTGCTCTGGGCAGGGGGCTTGGGCTCAGCACAGGGGGACACAGGACACCCACTCCGCTCCCCATGGTGCCTTCAGAGCAGAGCGACAAGCGTGACATCAGATTTCTGCAGCCTTGAGGAGGGCCATGGCAGCTCCTCTCCACCCAGCGCCATGCGGGAGGGCAGCGGGAGCCAGCAGGAGCAGGGACATATTGTGCTGGGAACAGCCAGCACTGGGGACATCCCGTGATGGGGACATCCCACACGGGGACATCCTGCACTGCCGTTGCGCCGGGTGCCCGTTTCCCCGACAGAAATACCTGCGTCAGGCGAGGGCTTCAGTCCCCACCACTCTCTGGGCTCTGCTGGGGCGTTTCGTGCTGCAGCTGAGCAAAACCACAGAGTGTTGGTTTTTTTTTTTTTTTCCTTTTATAATTTTCTCCGTGAGATAAAATTAAACAAACAAGCCCTTCTGGGAGCACTGCAAGGAAGGGAGCCTGCTTCCCTACAGATGTGCGTGTCCTCAGCGATTACAACGGCCGAACTAAGCTTTGCTTGTGGCTGGGATATTTGCAAGCTCTACCCCCGCCGGCCCCTGCGGTTTTGCTTTTAGGAGAGCAGCTCACTCTGCAGCCTCCTCTCCACAAGGTCATCACCCAAACACCGATTTTTCATGAAAGCAGGGAGAATTGGTTTCTCCCTGACATCATCGCTGTTTTGTCAGATCCGAGCGGTCTCAGTCACCAGGCTTTCCCCCAAGGGCTGCAGAGCAGAGGGGTGCAGGGAATGCTGTGGTTCCCAAGTGGGGAGTGGGCTCCTGGCTGCCCCCTGAGCCCTGCAAATAAGAGAAATGGCCATGGCACGAGACTCGCAAACATCCTTCAACTTTTTGCACGATTCGGGATCCACGGCAGAAGCCGTTGCCATAGCTTTGCCGACCACTGGTGGGTTTTGCAGCGCAATCTGGACCGCAGATCTATGCAAATCCCCAAGGCAGAAGTCTTTATGGAGGCATATGACAACCGAAAAAGAATAGCGCTCAGTGCTCTACTCCCACACGCCACCCCCCAACTTCACCATCATTTAAATCAGCCTGAAGTTGGAAGAATTCAAATCAACACTGTCGTCACAGAGCCAAGCGCAGAGGTGACACAACTTGGATGCTGCCAGGGAAAGTGCCCCCCAGAGACTCAAAGCCCATCAGCCCATCGCTTTTTGGAACCCCATCGAGGAAAACAAATGAACCGGTAACCCGCTGCCCCTGCCCGTCCGTCTGTCTGCTGCGGCCAGGGCTGCAGGACAGATTTCCAACCTGCCTTCCCTCCGGAATCAGCAGGAGAGGGACCGTGGGGAGAAAAATATCCAAGACGCTGCTGGGGCTGGAGAGCCACAGTTGGAATAGAAATTATATCCAAAGAGAGAGATGCCAAGGAGATGTGCTGTTCCCAGAAGAAGCAGGACATTCCTCCTCGAGGAGGAGGAAGGGAGGAGGAAGGCTCGTGGCACCCATTTTGGCTATCCACATAGGTGCTCTGGGGGCTGCATGCACGGCAGCCTGCTCAGGCTGCTCCCCCCGCTGTGCAATGCTGCAGGCACAGATGGCATCACAGCTACTGACTTTTGAAAAAAAAAAACATTCTTCCAATCTGGGGAAAAGGTTGCTTGGTCCCACAGCCAGGCAGATGCAGAGCCGTGCACCTGGTGCCTGGACATTACACCAAGCACCCAGAACCTGTGCAGGCTCGTGGGACACAGATGGGCTTCAGCAAGTTCTTTGGGGCTCTCGAGGAAGGAGCTGGTGGAAGACGATACTTGGCTACCACCAGAAATTCCAAAAGTCAGCTCCCATTCCAGAGGATAAAGGATCAGCAGTTCAGCTTCTCCTCCTGAATCATTCTGCAGCTGCACAAGCGGTGGGATCAGGCTGGAAGCAAGCGGGGGAGCTCATCGCAGTGCACTCCTGGTTACTCCCCCAAAAGCAGCCGACTCGGCCAGCTCAGCGTTATCTCCGCAGCAAATCGTTCCTTCAGGAAGTTTTCCACCTGTGCTGGGGAGGTTTGGACGCCCTTGGGCAAAGCGCTGACAGCCTCCTTGGCTGGGAGGGAGCTACCTGCATCCCCAAGCACGAGGAGGGGACTCCTGGGGAGGCTGGGGCCGAGGAGGACGGGGAGCAACAGCTATAAATAGCCCCATGGCAAGGGACCAGGAAGAAAAGCAGCAAACAGAAACCAGCACATCCAGGGAGATGGGTTCAGCTGCGGGCACTCGGTGCAAACAGCTGTCATGCTCTGTGTCAGCCCGTATTGGGCACGAAAGAAAATGGGATCCATCATGGCAAAAAAGAGTAGAATCCAACTCAGCCATTGCCTTTCCTTGACCCCAGGCTCAAAGGGCAAGGTTTGCAGCGTGCAATGCTTAGTGCATGGCGAGACCTCAGCTGCTCTGCCTCATTAAAAAGATAACTAAGAGAAAGGGAAGAGTTAAATTAACGTGCCCAATGGACCGCGCCAACACAGGGCTGGCCTGGTTCAGGGTGTCACCGTCCCTGAACACACAGCGATCCCATCCCGAAGTGCCAGCAGGCTGTGAAATAGTCTGTGCTTAAAGCTATCATTATTTGCAATCTGTGATCCTGGAGGAAAAAAAAGGCAGGAAAAGAAACTTCTCATTTTTACCAATAAACGGGCAATTGCAGAGGCTCGGCAAGCACGGTGGCCAGCAGGTCACAACCGGCAGTGCTGGAGTGATTCATCCTGAACAAGCTAGATTTAGCCAAACTAGCCCGGAATAGCGCAGGGAAGGCAGTCCAGAGCCCTCCCTGCTGCTGCCCGAAACGACGGGGCCAGCGGAGAGCGGAGCGAGCAGGACCGGCCCCGCAGCTGCTTCACCTCCGCCTCCAGAAAAATGAATGGAAAGCTCCCATTCCAGCCCCCACGTCTGCTCCGCTGCAGGCTACCACTCTCGAGCGACCGAAGTGCACTGAAGAGGTGTTATTTCTTCCTCTTGCCCCAGCCCATCTTCCCGCAGCACGTCGGTCACCGTCCCCAAAGGATGTCAGCGGAGCCAGGCACCGGGTACCGCTCCGCAGCATCCTCTTGGCTGGTTTCCCCCTTGCAAGTCAGCTGAGCTGCTCCAGCTTTGCTGGTGTGTAACTTATTATTAAAGCTGAGCAAATAATTCAGGGCAAAAACTCCAGGAACAATGTTTTGCCTTTTCATTTTCTGCTCTTGAGCTGTCTGCAATTTCCCCGGTGCTCGGGGATGATTTAAAGACCTGTCTCCCGATGGGAGCGCCTCGCTGCGACACTGCCTGCGCGTGTTTGATGGCCCAAATTTCTCGTGGGCAGACGAGGACAAGCTGGGCATGTGAGGATGGATGAGCCTTTCCTGGTACCCTAATTAGACAAGCAGGAATTGCAAGCGGGCTTTTGGGTGCCTTCCTGTGTCCGAGCCCTGCTTTATGTGAGCAGTGGTGCTCGAGTCCGTAACAAATCCTGCCCTGCAGCACGCTCAGGGTGCAAACCCAAAGGGACGACAAAGCCAGAGAGAACAAAGCTGCAAAATGCAAGGACTGGGGCACACACCGTGTGCTGGCCACCCTGAGCTAACGACCACCGCTTCGTTAGCCAACAACTACTTCGCCTTATGGCCGACTGAATTTCCAGCTGAAGCTGCCAGCCCAGGCACAAGATTTCCACAGAGCACAGACACAGTGCCCGGGCCCCGCACTGCCTCTTTGCACCCCAAAACGTCACTAAAATGGGAGAAAGGCGTGAGCAGGATGCAACCCTTGGTGGGGTGCGGCAGCTCTGACCTTCCAGCACTGCAGCCAGCCCCGGCGTTGGCTTCCTCATTAGCAGAAAGGTTATGGGGGAAGCAGCGGCTCCGTGCAAGCTCCCCGTGGGGCTCACATGATGCGAGCTGGCAAGGGCAACCTGTGCCGACACTGCCACCCAGTTTGTGTGCTTTGGGGACAGAGCAGAAGGACCCCGTGAACCTCCCACCGAAAAGAGCCCCGGGAGCAGTCACACGCAGGGTAGGGAGGGGATGTTTCGTGTCCAGGAGGGGACAGGGACATATTAGGGCCGTTCCAGGAGGCTGAGCCTGGGGCTGCATCAGTCCCCGCTGGAAGGTCCCAAAGTCTCCACTGTGTAATTGCACTTCCTTGAGCAAACCCAGCTAACCATTATGCATTTTCTTCGGGCTTGCCACTACTTTGCCACATTTTCCTTACCCTTTTCCCCCCACAAGAACAGTCACCAAAGCACCCAGAAAGGGAAAGGAGAGGAAAACCCAATGCTCTCCCCACTCATAAAGCAAAACCCAGGATTAAAAAAGGGGGAAGAAAAGCACAGGCTGGTGTCAGGTGCCTCTCCCCAGCCCCGTCCCCTCACGGTTTGCCTGTGGGGGTTTGACAAAAGTGCCTTTCGGCTGACAAAATGATTACAGGGTGCCGAGGCTGTAAGTTGCACACAGATTTCTTCCTGCATTTCAAGCAGGGCAAGGACGTGGCTGCACAAACAGCTGCACTTTGGAGGGGTCGTGGCAGGAGGGGTGAGAGGGGTTAGCAGGAGGGGGGATTTGGGGAGAATCACAGCATGATGGAACGGCCTGCGTTGGAAGGAGGGGCACTTTCTCCTTGGGAAAAAGTGAGGATTTAGCAGGCGGGAGCGTGCACGAGTGTGCAAAGGCACAGACAAGAGGTGATGCGCGTCCCTGTAGGAGTGGGGACGTGTTTGGGGGGGTGTTTGTGCTGCTGCCTGGACTGGCCTGAAGTGAGAAGGGGAGAAGCAGGCTCTGCTGTCCCAGCAGGGTCAGACCCAGGGGCCTCACTGCCGGCAGGGCTTGGGCAGCAGCAGTGCCGGGAGCGCTCCTGGCAGGAATAATGAGTCAGTGGTCGGTAGCGAGGTGCCCGGCGCGCTTGGACTCCCCGTGCCTGCATGCAGTGGGTGCTGGGCAGGGGGAGGAGGAGAGGAGGATTTCAGCTCCCAACTCAATCTGTTGGAGAACTTGGCCTGCTCCCCATCAAGCTGAAAATAGCACATATGTAAGTACGTGCATGCGGTGCTGGCTGTGTCCTCGCCGAGCGCTTCCTTCCTGCTGTGCTCCGCTGCTGTGTCCTATCCTATCCCCCAGCCCTGCCCATGGGCAAGGGACTCCAGCTCGAGGCCAGGAGCATCCTTCAGCTCAGGGCCCTGCTGTGAGCGTGCACTAGTGCCCAGACAGGCAGGTGGGGAACCTCTGTGATTCCCCTGCTTTGCTGGGACATTGGTCGCAGCACTGAGTACAGCTTGGGCAAACCCTATCCCATCCCTGCTTTAAGTTCTCCCTAAGGAAACGTCCAGGACAAGGACTCCAGCATGGAGGAAGAACAGAATTTATGTGAATGAGGCTTATGGGGTGAGTCCTGGGGATCTAGGAAGCGTAAAAAAGCATATAGCACCAGGAGATGGGGAGGGTCAGAGGGTAACCCACACGGGTGCTTCATGTGTGGCAGAAGATGCAGCGGAGCATGGACGGGGCCAGAACCGGGTGCAGGAGATGTCAGCAGCGGGGGCAGAAAGCAAGCACAGCTCTGAAAGCCACTCAGATCCACCAAAATGCTCCTGAGCGTCGCCCAAACCCCGCTTCTTTCTGAAGGCCTCTGAGGACTGGCATTAGAGAGCGTGTGGTATCGGCTCTCCTGAAACAAAGCCATTGTGGTCGAGCCAGGATCCCTATTAATTCTTTCCTGCCTTTAATTTCCAATTTTTCTTGGTTCCCTTTGCAGTTGCTCAGGCGGGGCTGGGTGGGTGCCCTGTGTCCCTGCGGCACAGTGTCCCGTCAGCGTTGTCACTCCACGACACTTAGATGTGACAGCGGCAGCCCCAAAATGACACCCCAGGGCTTCCAGCAGGGCCACCCTCAGCTGGGAGACTTACTGAAACCTTTGGTAAAACATTCAGGCTCTTCCCCAAATTTAACCCCGGGGGACAGCCCGCAGGGTTGGGACAGGTGCCACAAAACCACCCAGCAGTCACCTTGCCCCCTTCTGCCTGCAGCACCCACCTTGAAGGACACATTTCCCCCTCCACACTTGTGTTCCCCATCTCCCTCCTCCCCCAGGACACCCCAAAAAGTGCCGTTTCCCCCTGCTGCACCCTGCACAAGGCGCCCATCGGTGCCGATGCCATCAACGTGTCCCCACATCCCAGGGGACGCGCGATGTCCACCCGGCAGCGGTTACATAAACCAGAGCCGGGGCTGTTTGCATTTGTGCTGCCTACAGCACTGCGCTCTTCAACTTTATTTGCATAACAAATAATTAATAATAATTAATGACTGAGAGAGTGGTGAGCATTGCCAGATTTTGCTAATTAGAGAACGAGCCCAATTGCAAGAGCGCAGGGAGGAGTCCCGCGGCTGTGTCCAGCAAGCAGGGGGTCACGGCACCTTCGGGGAGGATGCAGCAGCTATGGGATGGTCAGCGGTGCTCGAGGGTTTTAGTGGGTGTTGGCAAAGGGCGTCCGCATGTGGGTGCCTCAGTGCGGGTGCACAGAGCACATAGCCCCCCCCCAGAACATCCCCGCTCCTTTTTGCATGCATGCCACCACGTCCAGCGTCCGGCATTTTCCGTGCCCTTATTAGAGCCTGGGACAACACTGCCCATTTGTCTGCTGATGGCACCGCTCCATGAAATTAACAAAAAAAGATGACAGCTTGTTAAACAAAAGCTTTTGATCTGACCCTGGCCACAGCGAGGTGAGCAGGGGGCTCATGCACACCATGCCAAGCCATCCACAGGATGGGACCCTCCGAGGTCAAGAGATGTGGGAGGTGACAGGGAGGGCACGGCAGGCTTGTGGGTGCAAGGCATTGGCAGTCCCTGATCCCCCTTAATCCCCATACTCCCCATCCCAAGAAGGGGTTGTCACCTGTGACGTCACCTGTAATGTCACCTGCAGTGTCGCTGCATACCTTTCACCTAAGTAGGCTCACTCCTCCCTATTTTTGGGTGCCAGTGACACAGAGGTGGCTCCCTGGTGCTTTCTGCCCCCCTGTCCTGGGGTGCGGGTGCCACTCTGCAAAGGGCCCCCCAGGGAGGGAAGTTCCCAGCAAGGGCTGGGACAAGGGTGGCCTGAACTGGGACCTCTGGGAAGGGAAGGGAAGGGAAGGGAAGGGAAGGGAAGGGAAGGGAAGAATATTTTCTCATCCTTGAACTGCTCAAGAATTGGCTGCTGACTGCCATACCACACGGGACCATATCCGTGTGTGCACAGAGCGATGGGAGCAGCCGGATGGAAACGTGGAGAGGACAAAGCCACCAGCGTCGCCTCCTGTCCCCCCTGCAGAGCCTCAGTTTTCTGCCTCCCTTCACCCTTCAGAGCCGCCCAAACAAGCTCTCAGTGCCAGCACCAGCATCGCTCTCACGGCAGCTCCAAGCCAGCCCTTGCCCTGCACCACCACGGGAGCAGAGCTGCACACAATGATGCTTCGCTGGCTCTCCTCTGTAACTGTAATTCCTTTGCTGTGCTGAATTTCTTCCCCTTCAGCACCACACATAATCCATTGCACTGTAATTATACGGGAATTTTAATATCTGATGCGTTTAGAAGATGCACTTAATTCATCAGCTCCTTTAAGTACGTTGTCATTACAGCCTTCAGCGCGGAGGGAAGGATGACTCGCTGTCAGATGGAGATTAGCTGGCCCCGGGTGTGATGAGTTGGAGGGCATTCTCAGCCCAGCACACTGAGAATCAGGGGGTCCCCACAAGGACCCCCAAAATGAGGGACCCACATTTGGGAGGACCAAAACTGGCACAAAAAGAGGAGCTGCTGCGCAAGGTTTATTTTTCCTGGCGTTTGTTGTGGTGGCTCATTTCCAGACATGTCCTAAAAGAGAACCAAAGGCCTTTGAGCCTTTTGCAGTGAGCACAAAGCAATGATTTTCCCAGCCCAGGCAGGAGGGTTTTGATCACAGGAGCCCTTGTTCCCCCTGCTTCGAGGTGCAGGGTCCCTGTGCCACACAGCTGGGGGGGACAGTGGGGTGGCAGCTCCAGATGCCGCCAGGGCACCGTCCCACTCAGCCACTGAGAAAGGCACCAGAAGGGACAGGGGTTGGTCACCACGCAGACTTGGTCACCTTGAGGTGTCACAGTTGGCCCCCGAGGCCACTGGGGTGCCTGGGGCACACTGGTGGGTGACACCGTGCTGTTTGCACTTGATGGGATGAGTCATGGCACCTGCAGCAAGCTCCAGAGCTGCACCCTGCAGCGAAGGCGCTGTACAAGCAGTGCCAGCAGCTCCCCACACTCCTGCACCCATCCCAAGCACAGCTCAGCATGCAGCAGGGCATCTCCAGCCTGGGGTATGTGAGGGGCGGGCAATGTCCCACGTCCCCATCCAGGAGGACACCTGCACCTGCTCCTCCTTGCTGTGAGGAGTCTTATCCCACTGTCTGGCTGTGCTCACAGCTTGCCTCAGTTTCCCCATCTGCACAGGGTGGGGTTTGCTCTCTGAGGAAGGCAGAGAAGTGAGCACAGGTGCCGGTGGGTCTTTGCCCACCCTCCCTGGCCCAATACTCACGCTGGGGCAGGGTCTGTCCCTTCTCCCCCTCCCCATCCCCTCCTTCCTCAGCGTGCTGCCATCTGAGGGGGGGATTTCGGCTCCAGAGGTCACAAGAGGAAGCTGCCCAGCCAGCATAACCACCCGTCCCCCACACTGCTCCTGCCCGTCCTGCAGCACTCACCTGCCCCCGAAGCATCCCCCTCCCTCCCCAAAAAGCAACTACCCAGGGACGCGGGCTCCGCGCTGCAGCTCTGCCGGTGGCACTGGCAGCTGAGCAGAGCAGACTGCAGCACGGCCGTTACGTAAGCCCGAGCTGGCTCCAGGGATGTAGGACACCGGGGCTTGTCCCCCAGCCCACCCAGGGGTGTCACCCCCGCCCCATCGCAGTCTCAGGGCTTGCAGAGCTTGTGGAGACCCCTGACAACTTTGCCTGTGCTGCAAGGGGTGCAGAGGGGCTTGGGATGGTCCTGGTGTTGCTGTGGCCCTGCCGTGGGATGGATGGAGGTGGTGGCGGGGGACAGTCGAGGAGGAATGTGTGTGTGCATGAGGGTTGTGTCACTGTGGGGTAAGGAGTGGGGCAGGCAGTGGGGTGGTGGGCACTATGCCCGCATCCCGCTGAGCCCCTCAGCATCCCTCAGCCATGAGCACACAGGTGACAGCATGACGACAGACCCGGGAGGCCAGGCCAGGGCTCCTGGGCTATGTCACCCTCAGGGTAACTCAGGGAGCAGGATGAACAGGGCCAGGGCACGGGATCCCAGCCTCGCTCCCAGCCTGCTTCCACCTGCTATGGCTACATCCCCATCCCCGCAGCCCCAGAGGGTCAGCATCCCTGCGGTCAGCATCCTCGGCGTTATCATCCTTGGGAGCAGCATCCCTTGCTTAGCATCTGTAGGGACAGCACACCTGGAGTCTACATCCCTGGGGACAACATTCCCAGAGACAGCATCCCCCAGACAGCATCCCTGGGGTCAGAATCCCTCCAGAGTGTATCCTTGGCATTAGCATCTCTGGGGTCAGCACCCCTGGTGCCTCCAGCACCAGCTGGGGAGCCAGGACTGGGGCTTTCCAGGGCTAACAAGAAAACCCTTTCCCTGTCGGACAGCCCCAATATCATTTGCCCTACAGGATGGGGGCAGGCATGAGGGACACATGGCCTTCCCCTGGTTTTCCAACAGTCTTAATCTGGATCTGGCCGTTTTCATTTAGGGGGAAGGAAAAAAAATCCCAGGCTAAGGCTCCTGGCAATAGGAGATACCAGAACAGGGAATTAATGTTAATTAATTCATAATGACGCTGAGATAGTGATACCAGATGCTTCAAAAGTCCAACGGGGGAAATCTGAAAGAGCTCTGCAAAAAAAAAACTGTCGCCCACCGGCAGTCCTGCCTCGCTGCAAGCTGAGAGCGAGGGAGTGAGCTGGGAACCGGAGCAGTGACAGCGGGGCACGTCCCTGTGAGGTGACAGGCACGCGGCCAGCAGAGCTGTGGGGGCAGCACCGAGCCCCCGAGCACCCTGCAGCCCCCAGTCCCACCTCTCCCGTTGCTGCCCCAGCTGCAGCGGGGCCGAGGCCAGCTCCCTCTGTTTGCAGCAGGCTGCATTAGGGCACGTTTGCAGGGCAGGTGCCCATGGGGTGGGCGAAAGGACAGGGTCATGATGTGGGACAGGGATGGGTCCTTCGCCAGCTGGTGTCCCCATGCTTGGGGGACAACTCTTGGCTCCCGTAGCAGGTTTGGCAGCACAGGGAAGAGGTGAAACTGGGCTGTTTTCTGTCTTCTTCATGACAGCCAGCTCACATCACAAGTGTGCTGAACCCAAACCGGGCTGGATGCTAGCCAAGAGGTGCAGAAGAGCCTAGAAAAGGGCTGGGGTCCCCTTGTCCCTCCCCAGCAGAACTGCAAGCATAAACTCTGCAGAAAACACAGCAAAGCCCTGTGCACACTGCAGCTGCCCCCCCGGCCAATGTCGGGGGATTATGCTACAGCACCTGCACCCATCTGGACCCCAAAATGTGCTCAGCCACAGGGCTAAGGGAGGTGCCCAAGGCCACGCAGGACTCCTGGTGCTGGAGAAGGATGGGGCTTACATAAGGCAGCTGCATGCCATGTGCCTGAGCGCAGCGGGGAGGGGGCCCGACCCGTCCCCCCCACACCCAGAGACAGCCCTACTGGTCCTTCTAGAGACAGCACCCTCAGCGAGCCACTTACCCATCCCGTGTGCTCCCAGGCAGAGGTTGGGTGAGACTCTCCTGTCACTTAGCCCCCAAATCCTGGCTCTCGCTGGAGAGAAAATGATGTTTTTAAGCTCACAGTGCCGTTCCCTTGAGAGTGCCTGTGAAGTTTCCCCGCAGAAGGACAGGAACCTCTGTGCTGTCCCCAGGCTGCAGCCATGCCCCAAGCATCCCTCAGCACGCCCGCATCGTGCCGCCAGCCGGGGACCGCCGCCTTCCCACCCTGGTGGCCCTGCTGGGGTCACCTCAGGGCTCCCAGCAAATCCACCTTAAATTCTCAGGTAAAGTGTCTGTTTTGGGTGAAGAACAGCAGAATCGACACAGGGCTTCAAAGCGTGCCGTAGATCAGAGAGGCGAGACAGAAAGTGGCCTTTAGGGTGCCTGCCAGACAGAAGCCAGTGTTTTATTAGGCTTATTTGGTGCGTATGGGAATGCTCAGCATTATTCCAGGCCTGAAAGTAGCAGACGGGGATTTTTATTTTTTTTCCTTTGGCCTTGTTTTTGTTATTTTCTGGTGGCTTCATTGCTTTGTGCTCACACAAAGGGAATTTCACCTGCTGTTCATAACAAAAGGACGCGGAAAGTTTTCCAAGCGCAGAGCAGAGGAAGAAGGGAAGGAGCTTGCAGGACCAAAATGAGTTGTTGCTGTCTTGTTGCAGCAAGCTGTGAAACATCCTCGGCCTTTGTTTCCTGCCAGCAGCACACAAGCTCCCTGTCCCCTTCGGGGCCACCCCAGTGATGTGCCCCAGATGCTGCCGCTTAGGATTGCCCTGATTTGGGGTGCAGGGGGGCTGTGGGGAGGTGACATGGGCACTTTCTGCTCCTCTGTGCCCTGCCAAGTGCTCACCACGGGCCCAGCACCCAGCTGGCTTCAACCCC
This sequence comes from Alectura lathami, assembly GCA_013399715.1. Taxonomy (NCBI): domain Eukaryota; kingdom Metazoa; phylum Chordata; class Aves; order Galliformes; family Megapodiidae; genus Alectura; species Alectura lathami. The sequence continues at coordinate 95,837 of VXAV01008634.1, forward strand.
TGCTTCCAAGCTGCCCCAAAATTACTGCTCTAGGATTCAGCCAGAGCTTTCCCAACGGCAGAGGTAAACAGCGCTAGCAAAAAAAGTCATCACCACGCTTTCTAAGAACAGGAATGCAAAAATCAAGACCTCTCTGACACCACCGCAAAACAGGGGGTTCAGAACTGCAAGGGCGGGGGGGAGAAGCACCCCTATCTGGTGATTTTGTGCTCACATTCACTGCAAAACTGCTCGGGGATGAATGCTGCTAAATACACACCATTTTCTCTCTAACAGTCTTAGCTCTATAATTAAGAGAGACTTCTAAAAATACAAACAGCCTCATGCACCCAGAGAAGGCGTGCAGGTGCTGCTAACTGGAGGCACTTTAGCACAGCTCATTTTCTGGACAATTTTACTAGCCTGGCTCGCACTCAGCGCCGATACTATTACAGTGATGCAATTATGCTGCTGCTGCTGCTGCTGTCGGCTGCTCGCTTTGCTTTTTTCCTGCGTTTTGCAGTTTGCTTTTAATCCCCCCCAGCTCTGAGCTCACCCCAAGAACTGCTGGCTTGCACAGAAGCGCGAGCATGCACAGGGCATGACATGGGCATTCCCCAAAAAGCCACTGTGCAAAAGTTTTGTCTGAGAGGGCAGGCTGGAAGGGGGAGGCGAGCGGAGGTGAGCGCAGCACCAGCGCTCCCCGAAAGGCAGCAGAAATCCTCGCCCGCCGGGCAGGGAGGGGGCCCATGGCGTTGGCACAATCACCGTTTCCTTTTCCAACATGAAACCCACCCTGGCATTTAGGGCCCGGCCACTCGCGGGGAGTGGGGCAAAGGTGGGAACTCCACCATCCAGGCTGCTGCCGCAAAACTTCCCCCTAATAATTCCTCCGTTAGGGCTGCAATAGGTGGAAGTGATTGACTCACTATGAGACTGCTGTTTTCGCCTCCGACTCGGGATCAGGCAGAGCTACAGGAGCGCAGGAGCCGTCGCGCTGGCAGCAGGCACTTACCTCTCACTGCATCGAGCTCCCCGGCCTCGGGGCTGCGGGTCCGGCGGAGTTAGCTGGCCAGGGACCCCGCATCCGCTCCGGTTTCCCCCAGGATGGGCGTTCGGCTGCTGCTTCTTAGGCACAGACCCAAGCCCTCCATTGCATCCACACACACACACAAGAAAGATCTTCTTCCAAAAGAACAAAAAAAAAAAAAAAAAAAAAAAAAAAAAAGAAAAGAGGGAGTTTAAAAAAAAAATCTTGTTTGTTTGTTGGTTCAGTTTCCCTCTGGAGAAAAAAAAAAAAAAATAGATAAATCCCAGCGGCCAAGAGATCCAGACTCAGGTGAATTTAGCTTCAAACTCCCTCTGCGCTTTCAGAGCCTTCACCCTCAAATGGGCTCTGGAAGATGCTGGGGGACCCATCGCTGCAAAAGTGGCATCAAATATCCTTCGGGCTCAACTCCGCTCCTGCCCGGGGAGGGAAGACTTCTTCGCTGCTGTGTAGTTGGCAGGGACCTGCCTGCTTCAGCCTCAGCGTGGAGGGTGGGTTGCTTGCTCGGTTGGTGGTTTGTTGATTTTTTTTTTTTTTCCCCTCTGCTATTGGTTTCCTTGCTATCTGATCCTGAGCGAGCGCTGCAGCTCGGCGCTTCCCTGCTTTCCCCCAGCCGTTTGACAGGGAATGAAACACAGACACCCAGCGAGACAGGCTCCGGCTTCTACAAAGCTCCACTCCCTCCTACCGCCTTTGTCCGCGAACAGCAACTCCTCCAACTCTGCCCGTAGACACAAGTGAACCTCTGCATCAGCACTTTCCTAATGGCTGCTTCTCCCGAGCCCTTCGGCCCTTCTCCTTCCTCTCCTGCACCTTGCTGGCTTCCGTTCGCTCTCCCCGGCCGGCAGCGATGCTCTGCCGGCCCCGGCTCAGCTCCCCGGTGCTGGTGGCTGCACCCGGGGACTCGCGGCCCCGCGCTCCACCACCGCCCTTTCTGGGCACCTTCCACGAAAAATCGATCGCGGGTACGGCCGCCACACAGGCTGCGCTCTGGTTTTGGCTGTTTTAAGGGGCAGAGGCTGCGGGGAGAGGAGCGGGGGGCGAAGAGGCTGGGAAGCTGCTTTGTTTTATTGTGGGTGGGGATTTTTTTTTTTTTTTTTTAAAAGGGCTGGACAGAGCCCAAGTTTATTTTGTGGTGGTGAGAAATTATTTGAAGTCGTTTGGGTGTCTCTGGGTCACCCTATCCTTATGACAGTGAGGCCGTTTTGGAAAGGGTCGAAGTGAAATCCTGCTCTGGCAGCCTCTTCCCCAGAAGGGTGGAGGGGGCTGTGGGGGGCTCCCAGCCCAGGCTGGCCCCCAGCCAGTGGGAGACATGATCCAGCCCCAGCTGTAACATTTACTGTATTCACCTCCATGCCCAGTCGCCTGCAAGACTCCAGGCCTGCCCCCTGCTCCCTGGGGCAGATCTGCAGGCTTTGCTCAGCACAACAGCTCTCAGACCTCCAGCCTCAGCTGAGCCATCCTGCAGCCTGAAGGTCACACAAAAGCTGTAAAGCCCCCCAGCACCCAAAGAGAATGCCTCCCCACCTGCTCCATTCCCACCTCTCCCCATGTCCCTTCCACACGGCCTCTCATGCACTGCCCACCTCACTTTGGGATCATCGACCCCTCCTCCCCTGGGCACTGACTCCCCTCGGTCTGCTGCCCACCTCCCACTGCTCCCTGGATGTGTCTGATGGAGCACCATGCTTTCCAACGCCATTTCTCCCTCTCTCCAACACCCCCTGGCTCCAGAGCATCTCTGAGACAAGGCCAGACCTCACCATGCTGCCTCCTTTCCCTTCTCCCTGCTGTCTTGCTCTAACCTCACCCCACTGCTTGCACCAGCTCCACAAACATCAAATTTTAACCAACACTTTGAAATGCCCAGGTGGAAAGTACTGCAGGGCTTTGCTCTGGGGGTAGCTCACTCAAACCCCAGGGGATGCTCAGCTAACAGAGTGTCCACCCTGCTGCTCCCTGTGCCCTTCAAAAATAAATACAATTTACTCAGCCTGGAAATTGGCTGCAGGGCAGTGGGCAAGACGTCACCCATGAGGTGGGCTGTAGGGTCCCCATGGCACTGCCTGTGCTGGCACGGTGCTCCATGGGGCAGGATAATTCTCCAGTAAAAAAGCCAGAGGGATATGCTTTGGATATATGGGTGATGGGAGCCATGTGCATCCTGGGGGTCTGCAGCCCATGGGGCTGGATCAGAAGAGGACAAGCACCCTGCCCCATGGGAGGTGCCAGGGGTCAGGATACAGCCTGATCCCACAGCTTCGGCTGGTTTCTTCAGAGCCATCAAAGAGAAGGATGGAGGGTGAAGGGACGCAGTATGCGCCTGGTGGGGTTCCTGCAGCCCCCTCCTCCCTGCGAGCCCCTTCCCACCGACGTGGAGTGCCAGCAGCGCGGCTGCGCAGGGAGATGAGCGAGTCAGCGCAGAGCCATTAGGGCTAATTTAATCAAGACGGATGGGCTGGTTGGAGGGCTGCCTCCCATAAATCCCGCGCTTGCACTGCATTAGTGTCAGGGCTCCTGCAGGAGGAGGCAAGAAGGGGGAGCGGGGCTGGGAAACATGCTAAGTCACCCATCCTGCTGGCGGCACAGGGTCACGGGGTGACGCTGGGGCCCCAGGGCTCCCATGCACAAGCTGAAGAGGATCCAGATGTGCTGGATCCATCCCAAAGCCAGGCTGGTTCTGCAAACTCTGACTGCGCCAGTGCACTGTGGGGATGCAGGATGGTACATATGGGGTGCCAGACCCATTTCCTCCCCATCCCAAACCAGGATGCTGCTCCTAGAAATGCCATTTTGGGGCTCTGGCTTGCAGTCTGACAGCCCAAAGCAGCTTTCCCATCCCCATCCCTACCGGCACAGGCTGCGTTCAGGCAGTGGGACACCTGCTGGGGGGATGAGCAGAGTCCAGAAACAAGCTCTCACCTACCCCAACTAAACACATTCATTGCCTTTGCTGTTCATGTGCCCTGATGCTCCAGCCCAGCTGGCTCACACCTTGTGCCTGCTCGTGTGTGGAGGCCACAGCAGTGCTCGGTGCTGCTCCCGGTGCAGGATTCAGCCCCAGCACGGGGCAGGGTGGCTGTGCCATCTGCTGCAGGCTGCGCTGCTGGAGCTAAGGGCCTACACAGACTCTGGAAGACAGTGGTCCAGGGGATGCAGTGCAGGGATGGTAGGGCAGCATGGGGTTTTGGCACTGTTCTCACCCTCAGAGCATTATAAAGGCTGGGTGGTCACCCAGCAAGGGAGAAAACAGCAGTGCTGGTCTGCTGCAGAAGACTTACGTGATAGGGATGTATCTGACTGGGGGGTGTCAGCCGGGGAGATCAGCTAAGGACGCAACGGAGCCAGTGGAGATGGGTGCTCACACCCAGCCTCCATGTCCAGAGCACACAGGGGCTACCACTGAACGCCTTGTCCTGTGAAGAGCCTTGGAGCAGGTGAGCCATTTCTACCCCAAAGCATCTAGCACAGGGAAGAAGACATCAGACTTTCTGCCAGCCGACGAACCGGGGTGCTGCCTGCAGCCAGTGAAACTCTGCACATTTTGCTAATAAAGGATTGCTCCGTCCGCATTCCAGCTGGATTTGTCCCCAGCTGCAGCACCGACATTTGCAGCAGCATCACCAATGCCAGCACTGCCGTCCCTGGGGTGGGCTGGCCCCATGCTGCGGGCTCAAGCTCTCTGCAAACCCAAGCAATGAGGTCTGCTCCCATCCTCCGTTTCCGCACACCTGCCATGGGATCACACAGCACCCCTCGGGATACCCAACACATCTCAGCACTCCAACGCAAGATTTTCCCTTGTGTTCAGCTTCATTTCAACCACCTGAGCTCCTTACAGCAGGGTGCCTACAAAAAGGCCCAGGCCACAGCTGTGGGACAAAGGCAGAGGTGGAAGCCTGCCCCTTGCCTGCAGATATGGAGCAGGAAAAGGGCCGGTTCGGGAAAACCATCCGCCCTCGGCACACCACCACCCTGAGATCAGGACAGGGACCATGTCATGCTGGGATCCTGCCCAGCAAATATAGGACGACGCAAGAGGCTTATCTGCTGCTATCGTGACCTGCTGTGTTTAGGGGGGAGGATTTGGGGCAGCAGCTGTGATTTCCCAGACCTCGTGCGTAAGCCAGGTGCTAGCTCATGCCCCGGACCAGCGGGGACAAGCTCAGCTCTGCGCCATGGGGTGCTCCAGAAGGTGAAGCCCTCCATCCCCTCCGTTCTCTCCACCACCAGCGCTCAGCTTGCTTTTGCTCACCCACAGGACAGATTATTTTAGGACAGGGAGGAGCACAGGGCTGCAGTGACCAATGGATGCTCATCGCAGAGCAGGGCTGGGCACCCCAGGGACCACGCTGCCAAAAAGTAACCCACAAAACCAACCCAAAAGCTTTCCCGAAGGGCTCGCTGCAGCCGCTTCCTTACATAAACAGCCTCAGGGCAGCACCCCACGGACCACCAGCTGCCGCGAGGACAAAATCCACCCTGTCCCGAGCAGACGTCACCTAATCAGCACGTTGGCTTCCACCCAACGCGGTCTTGGGACACGCAGTAAGCATCTTATATAACCACCTCTGGACGGGGTCGGATGCAGCTCAGCCCCGTGATGTCCTCCTGCATGGAGGCACAAGGGGCAGGGTGGAAAAGCTGCTTTCCCCCGACGTGGGCCCCCTGCGTGGCCACGGGACCTCCTGGTGACCCATCGCCACTGCTCTGCTGGAGGAAGCTGCAGGAGAAACCTTGGGGTATGGAGAAGAGACACCCATTCCCAACAGCGAAAAAGGATGGAAGAGGGGGGTCATAGTGACAAGTCACCTCCATCCCCTAATTAATTTGTCCTCCAGGACTTGATAGCTGGGTTTGCAGCTGGAGATGGAGCCTGCAGAGCCCAGCACTGCTCCAGAGCCAGTCCAAGCACAGAACTGGACCTTCCCCTCTCTTTTCCTCCGTTCTGGATATTGGATAATAAAAGACAAAGCAGCAAAAGGCTTCCTAGAGCCTGACCCCTGAGCTCCCCTGGTGAGCAGAAGTGGCTGTTTCCTACAGCGCATCCTTCTCCACCCCCGTGTAAGGGAGCTGCCAGTGCAGAGTTGTGGGCTTGTTTGTCAGGGAGCAAACTGTGCCTCTCCCCGGGGATCTTCCACCTCTGCTCCATTAAGGAAGAGAGGAAACAACATTTTAAAAACCCGGTGCTTAACAAGAGGGCTGCGGGGAGGCTGCTTGACTGATTGAGTTTTTACCTGGTCCTTACAGGCAAGCTAAGGTACTTAACATAGAAATGAGGTTTAGTCACAGCAAGGCATTTGGGATTAGAGTTGGCTGAAGAAACTCTGATGGAACCATGCTCCTCCAGATTATGCACTCCTGTCAAAATTGAAATGTTTTGTGAGATTGAATAGGTTTAGCCAGAAGTTCATTTTCTAAAGAAAATCAGGGAGCAGGGAAACGTGTTGAAGGAAAAATTGTGCTTTTTCTTTCAAGACAAGCTGCGGTGTGTGTTGGTTATTCTGAAATCACACATCACCCTGGAAAGAACCTGGAGAATTTGTTTTCTCTCTAACGAATAATTTACCCAAACTCAGCAGTTCCCCACTCCCTGCTGGCTTGCAGGCTGCTAGCCCTGGGACATTTATATCTTTGCAAGAGATGCTTGCTGTGGCCTCCAACGCCAATGAAATCTGATAAAAATGAGCTATCAAAACCCACCTGGAGCAAGCCCAGCAGGACTCAAGCTGACAGCAAAATTGCGAACAGAGCAATTATAAAATTCTCTAAGACAAGTCTGCAGCAGCAAGCAATGACTCCTCACTCTGACCCCACACCATTTGGGAAGCCCCATCCCACTGGAAAGCTGCAGAAGTGCAGGGGGAGCCCCTCAGCACAGAGGAGATGGGAGAGTGACTTTAGATCCACCCCGGGTGGCAGAGCATGGGGTTTCTGCAAGGCCGGTGGCTTCCCTTTCCAAACAGCTCCTCTGCCTAAGTCAGACATCACTCCCACTGGGTAAACCCACTGCTTGAGTCCTGGCAAATGCCAAATGCTCCTGGGTCAGACAGGTGAAACGTCAAGGCCAGGTTTTTACCAGGAGCCACAGCTTCCCCTTGGGTCAGACTCGCACTGTGTAGAGACATATCTACGAGAAGGTGGACGTGTTGTGAGCCAGCCATACCAAGTGCTTCAACCACAGACACAGCCCGCATGTGAAGTTACTTTGCCTGATTGGATGGAGATCAGGTGGTGGATAAAAGAACAACTTGAGGAGAGTGGAGGGGGAGATGAGTGAGGAGGAGGAGGAGAGAGGGGGGTTGGTGAAGCAGGAAGAGCAGTGGTGTGCTGCGCTGCCTGGTCTGGACCTGTTGACACCCTTGAAGTGATGAGACAGAAGTGATGAGACAGCACTGGGTCCTTGGGATCTAGTTTGAGCTCTGTCAGGGAGTGAGGATGGCCTGGGCTCCACAGCCAGGACAGCAGCTGGAGGTAGGGGAAGGGCTTTTGGGGTGCTGGAGCTGGCAGCAGCTCCCTACCAGCCCAGCTGGGTGGACTTTAGGGATCAGAACCAGATGGTCTTTGAGGTCCCTCCCAATCCAAGCCATGCTGTGGTTTCACACAGCCCCACATCACACAGTTACAGAATCACGTAGGTTGGAAAAGATCTTCAGGATCATCAAAATGATGGATGCAGGGCACAGCCCTGCCCAGGATCAGGGGCTGCAGCTGCTCTGCACGGTTCTAGCAGATGCCATTGGCCTCCCTTGCTCAGTGGGTCCAAATCCCCCCAAAATCACACTTCATCAGATTGGTGTTTTAGCAGCCCTGCCTAGAGGGGATGCTTGTCCAGCCACAGGCACAGCTCCCAGACCTGCAATAAAGGACCTCAGCCACAGCCCCTTTTGGAACAAACCCCCTCCTTCAGGCCGTGGGGGGCTGCAGGAGCAGGTTTTGGGGAGACGGTCAGCATCCTGTGGTCCAGGGGAGCAAATCCACATTATCCTCCTGCACTGAGAGCCACTTGCTGCTGCAGGAAACCAAGGAGGGTTTGTGCGAGCGGATCTGGGGCTGGACCGTCCATGAGCTGTCCCTGTAATCCCAGCTGCGTGCCTGGCCATCCAAATTAAACAGTGCTGTGAGGTTTTTCTTGGTTTCGTTCCACCCCTCCCTTGCTTTGGGATGAGAGGACCTTTATAAACGACTTCCACTTAATCTCATTGCCAAGCGGACGTCGCTGCTTTCTGCTATCACATCATGCTCTGAAGACAGACAGAGTTTTCTGCCCAAGCAGAAAAGAACATTGTTTGTAGAACAGAGTGAACAACATGTGAAAAGGAGAGAGGAAGGGGGAAAAAAAAAAAAAGATCAGTGATGTTTGTTGGAAGAAAAAGCCGCTCGTTTGTTCAGACGAGGATTCTCAGCACGTACAATCTCTGCTCAGAACAAAAGGAGATGCTTGTTCCCTGCCGTGTTTGCAGGAAGAGTCCTGTAAATATTCAGGGGTGTTTGTGCTGTGGAGGAGATTGCCTACCTGAGCACCCCTGCATCCCCAGCATCACTGACGGGGTCCAGCCCTGGCACGGCCCCACCACATCACTCCCTCCATCTCCCCCAGGAAACAGGCAGCATATCCAAAAAGAAACAGCCACAGCACCAAAATTCCTTTGGGCAAAAGTTTGGAAAGAGAGATGGCTCCACCTGACCTTGCTGGTGCCCGATGGGATGTAGGTCAAATACTTTCATTGCCAAGTCGCTAATCTCCCACGCGCAGCGTTTCACTGTTTGTATTGCTCGTACTTTTTCCCTCCTGAAGCCACGGGGGGAAAGAACTAGCTGCCTGGAGTGATGGGCTGGTGATTTCTGCCAAAACACCACGCTGGATACCACCGCCAGGATGAATGGTTGTGACTGCAGCAAGGAGCGGGGGGAGCTGCTGCTCTACCAGCTGCCGTTTGGGTTGGATTCACGGCTTCTGCCACGTTCCCGACACAACGGCTGCAACCTCCGGCATCCAAGCGCAGCCCGGTGCGCTCAGCAGCGTGCCTGCTCCGAACGCATCCTTCAGACCTCCCACCAGCATCCAGCAACTGGGAGCAACACACTTGTTTGCTCGCCGGGGCTGCAATGCGGCCACCTCCGAGCTGCAGCTCCAGCCCGCCTCGGTGGGGAGAGGACCAGCAAATTGCATCGCTGCTCCTTGGGGAGTTCGAGAGACGGAGCTCAATTACCCGTGATGGAATTTAGCTCACACAGAAAACACTACAGCAGGAGCCGAGGCTCCAGAGTCACACAGGGACAGGCAGGGGGAAAGAGGGGCCCTGAATCATTGACTCCAGACCCCGCTAGCACCGGCAAACACATCGCATAATCCAATTTGGAGATCTATCATGGAAATCTTAAAATCGAGCTAATATTCTGCCCTCCCACCGCCAGCATCCTGCTCGGCAGCTGCCTCCTTCTGACAGCACCGAGGATGCTCTGCTCCAGGCGCATCCACCCTTGATGGCTGCCCCCATTTTGGGGGACTTGCAGAGGTACTGTGTGGGCACGTATGGCCTCAGGGATGGCTTCCCCAGCTGGCTCAGCCACAGCATCTCTAGAGAGGAACAAAACCAGAAGAAAAACTGCGGCATAGAGCATCGCGTTGTCAGGGCAGAATTAAAAGTCCAATTACTTTATAATCTCTTGGGTACAGGATGGTCTTGCTCATTCAAACAGGGCTTAACAAGACAAGGGCCCAGCCCAGAGCAGAGATGTTTCTGCAGACCAGATAGCAAATAATAAATTCAGAAGACAGAGGCTGTGTCACTGAAAATGAAGTGGGCTGGATTCTGCCCTTGTATCTACCGCTGTAGAACACAGCCAAAGGATTTTCTAGATTACGTGTGCACGTTCCTTTCCCTACTACTTCATTAAATCATGCACTGTGCCCATTTCCCAGCACACGCCGGACAATTCACCCCAGGGGTGCAACAAGTCAGCAGCTTTGGGGCTCTCATGGGAAAAAGACACCCCTGGGATAGAAACATTTGTTTTTTTTTTTTTTTCCTCTTCGTTTTTCCCAGTTATTGGGGATTTACCTTTTCTTTCTTGCGGTGGATGAAAAGCTGAGACTGTGACACTTGTAGCTCCTGAGGCCTCACGCAGGACAAAGAGGAGTCAGGTAAACTGCCTCGGTTGGACAAGAGGCTGGGACAGGGCGCTGTTTGCTGGAGCATCATTTGGAGGCACTTCATTTTCGGATGGTTGTCAGGTTGGAGTGTTAGTCATCCTGACCCAGAGCCATCAGTTACAAAACAGGGAAGAGAGCTTAAATGCTTGAACATGTTAGCTCAGCCCTTCAGGGAACTCCTGATGTGCCAGAGCATCTAATCTCTGCAAATCACTTTTATTTTGCCTTGCCTGGGTTTTCCTTTTTTAATCAACTTAATCTTTATTCATGAGGTGTGTTGCTGCATTACGGAAACGCCCAGATCCTGAGCATCAGGCTCAGGGAACGGAAATTAGGGAAAACTTGGTGCTTGTTCCAGCCAGGACTTAAGGTCTTGAGCAATTTATCCGGGCGGGCAACAGGACCCAGCTCTCCCCTGTCTCCCACTGGGGAGGGGGAGGAGGAGAGAAAGGGTCCAGGCACGTGGAGGATGAGCCACACACCCCAAGGCTGGTGTGCTTTGATCAGCACATCTCCATGCTATATTTAATCAGTGAGGTCCACGCTCACCTCACCTTGCCGACGGAGCCTTTTTTATTTAAAAAAAAAAAAAAACAACTTTGAAATAAAAATAATAAATTAAAGGGATCAAAGAAATGAGTGACAGCAAGGAGAGAAAAGAATAAAGGAAGTGCTAATAAGATTTCGAGGGGAGAAGTGGGGCAGGAGGGAGTCTTGCTCCCAGGAGATCAACAGTCCAGGACACCAGGACCCCACAACCGTGGGCTGATCCCATTCCCCTCATCCATCCCCACCTACAGCAGGATTTCGTGACCCATCTCCAAAGTGGACATCACAGAGTGGGGCAGGATGGAGCAGGGTTTGACACCCCAGGGGGCTAGGAAATGCCAGTGCCGGCGCTTCCATTTTGGGAAGGCAGCAGCAATTTCCACATACACTTCTCTGGAAGCAGAGCCATCATTTAGGGGTTCCCAAGAGGGGCTGCCCGAGTGTGATCCTATTTCTGCAAATCAGCCCCAAAGCACCTCAGGCTCCCCAGTGTGAAGAGTGGCACTCAGCAGCCCGCCGTGCCCTCGCTCGCATCCTCCCAGGATCAGCATCCCCCTCCCAGTAATCATCCAGAGGTACTAATGGGATTGTAATTCTGCTAATGAGCTGTAATTAATTAATTAGCCTGTTAGCATGGGAGTTTTACATTTTTTGGCAAACACATTTTATAGCTAGAGGGAGGCTCTTCCCCAGCACGATCAGGCGCTGATGGAGGCAGCAGATAAGACCCATCCCTGTGCCGAGCACACTCAGCCCCTGCCCAACAAATTCAAATCCTGCTGGCTCCATCGGATGCCGCTTGTACCACAGGGGGAGGACCCTGGGGAAAGCCACAGATGTTCCCCAGGCTGCAGACAGCCAAGTTACATATGTTAACTCAGAGCTCACAGACATCTCCGTCAGCCCCTTGAGAACATCCATCCCCTCCAGTAAAGTTAACAGGGAAAACACAGCACTGTCAGTGAGCAGGAGATACCAGCACTGTCCTTGGTCCCTGCAGAGCAGGAACAAGGCGAGGGAAAATTCCCAGAAGTACCCAGGCTGTAGGGCCAAAAGCAGGCTGGGGCCAAAGCAACACCTGAGCTGCGCTGAGCAGCCCCAGGATGCCTGAGCCCAGCTGCCTCTCCCAGCCCGGCCTCTCCATTACCACCCTGGTTAATAATTGAAGCATCAGTGTAGAGGCATTAAAGTTTCAAGGCTGACACATTTGGAGAGAGGCAGCAGGCTCAGGGACCAGTGCCACTAATTAACCCTGCACAGCGTGGTGCAGGTCCCTGCCCATCCGTCCCCGTGGGCAAACCCTCTCCACACCACAAACCCTGTTTCCCAGAGCTCTTCAGATCCACTTCCCATCAGCATCTGTCCCACACCACCATTGAGTGTTTGCTCAATATCAGTTATCTCTCAAAATCTTAATAGAGGGGATTTTCTCCCCGTTGACAGTGTTTTTCTATGGATCACCCGGCACTGCGTGGAGCCAGCTCTGAGCAAGGGCTACGAGTTACCTTTGCTGGATTCGGAGGCTGAGCAGGAGGGCTCTTCTGTGTGAACAGATGGAGCCGGCGTGCCTGGGAGCCAGCCCAGCCCCGCCATGGTGACAGACTGTCACTGTCCCACGCCGCCTCCCTCACAGCGCTGTGCTGGGACCCCGTGCAGGAGCAGCACCCAAGGGGCTGAGCACTGGCACAACGCATCTCACTGCAAGGGACCCCCTCGGTGGCCGTCAGCCAGCCCACCCCGAGCCGCCCTCCTCCAGCACCCACCACCCTGCTGGTTCCTCCCATTTATAACCCACCATCCCAGCAGGCTGGGCACCCTCCCCTCTGCTGTCACTAGGCTCCGCTGGGCACAGCTCACCATGTCCCCCAAGTACTCTCAGCAATTAAACTAATTGCGTCCCGCTGGGTAGCTGATGCTGCTTCCGTGATGGTGCAGGCTTTGGGTTTCTTTGCACTTCAGTGGATGTGAGGCTGTAGCACGCAGGATGGGCTAAAGCCCTTTAGATACATTATGGCTCTCTGCTCCTTCTTGGATGCTGCTGCAGCAGCCGGAGTGGGCTCCATGGGAGCTCAGTGGAGCCTCCACCACCAGCCTCCTGCCTTCTCCTGCCTGGGTCTGAGCGACCAGGAGTTGGACTCCATGATCTGTGTGTGTCCTTCCAGCGCGGGATATTTGCTGACTCTCTGAAGCAGTGCTGGGGCAGGAGCAGCTGTGCAGCAAAACTCAGCAAAGGGACACGGCTGCCAGCAGCACCTCCTGCTGCCCCGTTGCACCCTGAGCCCTCCAAAGCCCTGCACAAACACTGAACTCCTGCAGAAAAGAAAAAAGATTTTCAGTGCAGCCACTTGAATTCCCTTTGGTTGCTGTATCTCCCTGAGCAGAGGCCATGGCTGTGGCTGGGGTTTGGAGCACGATGGCTCAGCGATCAATCCTCCCCCGCGACTGGGCTCAGGCGCAAGGGAGCATTACCTTGATTAAAAGGGATGCGTTAATGCAGGAGAGCAAGGCCCTGGGGCTGCATCCAGCTCCCTGAGTTGCAGGTGGCCAGTAGGTGCCCAGGACACCGCTGAGCACTGCATGCTGCCTAACGCTGCTGGGGACCATCCCTGCTTGCTGGGCAGCCAGCGGTTGTTCCCCTCATTAATGCAGCATTTCTCCTTGTAGGATGCTCCTGCCCTTTCAAAGCATCCCCTGCTTTGTCCCCTGCCTTTTCAGGCACTGCAGACGCACACAAAAAAATGTTTTCCTCCCTGCGGTGCCCGGCCTGGGAGCACAGCAGCACCCCTGGATGCAATGCTGGAGCTGAGCTAACGATGCCATCAGTCACCTCTGCTCCTTGCCCAGGTGGCTGTCCCAATTCCAAGCCCTGTTTCGTCTTACAAAAAGGTTTTTGGAGAAGCTTTTTTCATGGTAATATTATAAATGCGGCATACAAGCTGTTCCCTCTCCTTGCCCCAACTCCCAGCCCTGCTGCAGCCACCTCCCTCCGGGACCGTTCCCAGGTCCCTCTCCCCACCCAAGTTCTTCTTGCACCTGCTCTTGTTTGCTTAACAACAGCTCTTTTACTACCTCTCCGGGAAGTTGCTGGGGACATTTCCCAGCACAGCAAACACCCAGAGCTGCGCTGCTCCTGGGGCAGCACCAGTCCCTGGGGGGCTGCACAGCCCCAGCCCAGTGCCTCTCACCCTGCCCCAGTTCCCAGAGTCAGGATGACAAAGCTGAGCCGAGCTCGCGGCAGCAGGCACAGCACCCAGCAGCTCCCATAATTAATGGCACCACGAGAACTTCCCTGCCGGGCCATGAATAAAACATCCCTCCTGAGGACCCAAACTTTGAAAAACCTCTTTTTTTCTTTTTTTTCTTTTTTTTTTTCCTCCTGTTAATTATATTGGATGGGACACTGTGTTTTTATTATTTTCTCCTTCTGCTTAATCTGGAGGTGAAAGCTGCTTTGGGGGCACAATTACCTACAGGGGTGGTATAACCATGGGAGGGGCTCCCCACTACCCATTCCCACCCCCTGGGAAAGCAGCCACCCATGCGATGTTGCAGCCCACAGGCCTGTGGGACACATGGATTTGCTCCAAACACAGTGTTTTGGGGCACTTTTGGGTCATTCATCATCCAAGACCTGCAAACCAGCCTCTCCAAACCCCTTCCATCCTGCAAACATTTGTCGCATGTCCCTTAGTCCGGAGGGAGAAGGAAGGAGCTGACGTAAACCTCACGGCTCCAGGCACTCAGGATGAGATCGTGGCCCATGAGCTGCCACCACCCAGCAGCTTCTGCTGGGCAAGCAGTTACCAAGCAGCTTGGCTTGGGGAACCAAAGCAATTTCTGATCAGAAGAGAGCTGCTGCCTGCGCACATCCAAATCTCCAAGCTTCTCCCTCTCTGGATAAAGGTGAAATTCCACCCCCAGGTTGGCTGGCTCAGGTCCAGATGAGCTGCATTAGCAGAGGTTTGCCAGGCCAGGATCAGACCCAAATTCAAGCCCTGCCATTGCAGAAGCAAGCTTCTCAGCCATCCAAAATGCTGCTGCCTGAGTGCCAGCCAGCAAGGGAGGATGGACGCTGCCTTGCTGCAAGCACCATGCCGTGCTCCTCTGAGGGATGGCAATGGCCAAGACTTGCATTTCCCAGTGGTTTTGTGAGCTGCGGCTCCTTGGGCAACGATGGGCACTGCAGGCTGCATGAACCTGGCTGAGGGTCTGGCTGCCCCTGTACATTTACCAGGGATCAGAGATGGCAATTTCCTGCCTGAGCACAAGCGCTTTGCTTCTCCTGGTTCCTCTGCCAGGCAATTTTCTCTCCCCGCTGAAAGTGCTGGGCTCCATCCAGCCCCCGTCCAGCCTCCAGCCAGTGCAGGGCTGCTGCCAGGACTCAGCACGCCCAACCCAGCCGGGGCTTCGGTCCTCCTGATGGTCCCAGAAATACTCAGCTCTCAGCAAGGTCTGTGGCATAACCCTTAAAAACTGCAGCAAAAGTGCTCTCCAAGGAAAGAGCTGGCACCTTTACCTCTAGGAAATGCATGCACTCAGACAAGCGAAGTATGCTTCACTTGGAGTTTAAGAGGGTGGCCTGCAGAGGAAAGGGATCTTCTAGTAGCTTTGTCACCACAGTGCAAGTATAGAGCTAACAGAGGAAATCCACTCTATCAAGGTGGAGAGGAGCTAAGGAGAGGAAAATGAATGAGTAATCTAAACACGGCCACTAAAAATCCCCCGGTGCTCTTCAATAAAGCAGAGATTAGGAGGAGGATTTGCAGGCACGCTGCAGGCTGGGCTCAGCTCTGCCACGGGGGTTTTGCAGGGGCTGGGCTGAACAGCTTCATCACATCCTGCCCTTCTGGTTCCCCGTCTGGAGACATTCTTAATTCCCCATTAAAAGCTTAATTTAGTGATGGCTGCAAAGCACTCCAAGATCTCCAGGAGCAGGGAGAAGCTGCAGGAAGGCAGAGCAGAGAACAGCAGGTACGAGCTGTGCTCATTTTCACGAGTGAATTCTTCCCTCAGATGCATTCATCAGCCTCAACTAATTGCTCATTTGGTGTCACCGGGTCCTGTTGCTGCAGACCAGCCCCAGTCCCATCATGCAGGGAGGTAGTGAAGATGCCTGGCGCCCACAGTCCCCTGCCCACCACCACCAAAACCAGCTTTATTCCTGCCTGGGTGCCCTGAGCACCTCCCATCACCTCCTGGGATGGAAGCATCCTTCCCTTGAGGGTACCAGGAGGCAGAAGCCTTCCCAAGCCTGCCAGGCACATCCCCAGTACAAATACTGAAGAGGAATTTGCACTGGCCAACAAAGATGGCACCAAAGCAATCCCAGCGGGAGCATATTTTTGTAAGCCGAGGTTATATGAGAAAGGGCAGGAAACCTGACACATCGCAAATCACTCTCCTGTCACTTGCTGTAGTCTAGAAATGCTCCATTAAAAATAACACCGGCCTCGGCTGCTGGCAGCAAAGCGGAACCCAGGCCAGGGCCGAAGGCAGCTCGGGTTCAGGGCTGGCTGCCAGGTGGATGGAAAAGTCTCTGAGGTTTGCAGCTGATAAGCACAGCTCTGCTCTGCTGTGATTTATAAACACAGAGCTGCCCGGCTCCGGGACATTCATCACCACAGCAGTGCACGTGGCGGGGGGGAGATGCTGCCCCAGGTGGGCTCAGCAGGACCGGTGCTGAGGGTGGGGAATCAGCTCAGGGTGCTGCGAGACCCAGCAGCCCACAGCTGAGGTCAGAGCACTGAAAAATGCCAGCGAACAGCGATTCGGCTGAAAAACGAGGTTCTGGGGAAAGGGGAATGCTTTGCCAACGTAGCACAAAGCAAGAAAAGATCTAGAGGGGAGGCAAAAATATTCCAGGGTGTTGAAGCACTTCAGTGCTTCTAAAAGCAGTGTTTTCTGGGGAGGCACAGATGCCTGTTTGCATTGACATTTTCCAGGTGAGACCTCTGACACATTTCACCGTTTTCCATTTTCAGACCTGGCTGCTCTGATCATGGAGGTGAGAAACCCCTGGAGTGGAGCCAGTGCCTCCCCTCTTCCCCGCTCCCATTGGCGTGCCCACCTCCACCAGACCCATTTCTCCACATCAGAGCCAACACTCCATGGACCTCCCAGCCCCAGGAACAGGTCGGGAGGTGCCGAGTGTCCCCTGGCCATAGGACAAGCCCATGGCAGGGCCAGGCAGGGTGCCCCCACCCCAGCACCCCACTGCACAGCACGTATCAGCTTGTTCAAATCCATCTGTGTGGATTATTTACAGGAGGATGTTTGCTCTGCTGCAGAAGCTGATTTGGTCATGAAAGTTTAAACAGGATGGAGAAGGGACGCCGAGCAGGGTGTCCTGGAGGCGGGACATGGCCCTGTGGGTCCTTTCTGGAGTCAGATCCCTGCAGCAGCACCCCTTGACCCAGGCTCCCCAACGCTGCAAGCCTCTCATCGGCATTGACGCAGAGGCTGGGATCCGCAGAGAGCCACCAGCCCCGGGACAACCTGCCCTGCAGGTTAGAGGAGACGCAAAGTGGCTTGCCCATACGCAGAGCAAAAATCTCTGCTGGCCACCGAAAGTCCAGGGAGTCCCATCAGAGACAACCCTGCATGCTGTGAGCAGCCCCAGAGACAGGCACAGCAAAGCTCATGAGCTGGGGAAGGGGAGAGCAAGGGAAACCCTTCCTAGAGCTGAATCCCCCGAAGCAGGTGCCTTGTTGCCCAACCAGGAAAGAAAATCCTTGTTGGGAGGCTGACTGGGGAACCACCCCATGTCCCTAAAAACACCAAGGCCACCACATCCACTCTTCCTTCCCCATTGGAGGCAGATGAGGAGCCCAGCCCTAGTGAAAAACACCCAGGTCTCCTCCCAGCCCTCCCAGGTCCCACAGCAGACGGTTGGCTGTCCCCTGTAAAGCTGTAAAGTGTTCCTGTCGCCCTGGCAGGACAGCCCCAGGCGTGTGCTGCTGGGGATCACTCCTTGGGATGTCCGAACACACATTTCTGGCAGGTGAGGAACCTTCCTCCATCAAAGAGGATCATCCACGCGCTCGCCCATCCCACTCGGACTCACCCACGTGGACACACACTTGCTCTTCTCCTTCCTTCTTCACCCTCTGAAGATGGATCCTGGAGCTCTCCTCTTGCTCCCCCCACCAAAGCGCTGCTGGAGAAAGACCTCACCTCGCTTGTCCTCCCCTCCCACAGGTGAGGCCGAGGAGCAGGGCAGCATTAGCAGCTGGGAGATGTTCTCCTGGGGATGGGTGAAGGGCAGGGAAAGGGTTGGGGAAGTGGGGAAACCTGCACTGGAGCTGGCTCATCCGCTGGTTAGTGGCTCCGCGGGCAACACCTTCCCGTGCTCGCCCGGACAGGCACGTTCCGAGTGAGGCAAAGCTGTCAGAGGTCAGGGAGTGACGGGAGGCTGCAGGAAGGGACAGCCCTTGTGCAGGTGTCATCTCCTCTTTGTCACAGCCCGTGGAGGGGAAGGGGCTGCCAGATGGTGCTTTGATTCTCAGGAGGCTTTTGCTCTTGGGTTTGCAGCCGTAAGGTCTGTTGATGGCCATTTCTGGAGGAATAAGGGCTTTCTCATCTGGGAATAATCCAGCCTATGCGTGGCCCTAAGTAGCTCCAGGATTTGCGTATATAATAATCAGGGAGCTGAAGGAAGCGACGGAAAGGACTCCAGACTTCACCAAAAGCTCACCTGGATATCTCAGCACCAGTGGTCCCCCCAGAAGGGCAGACTGGAAGCACCCCAAAGTTCTGGGCACAGCTGAGAGCTCGGGCAGAAGGTGGGGATGACATCACACCCAACAGGTCTCACCTTAGTTAGGGAGAAGAACCCAAACGTGCCTGCCCCACTGATGGCACAGCTGCTGGGTGACAAGGAGAAGCCCCCCAGGCCTGTCCCCCCACTGAGCTCCTCTATGCCCATAGCCGCTGTGCTTTGGGGTATCACCACCTGCACCCTACAACTTGCCTCTCCGGAGAGCCTGCAGCAGAAAGCTCCTTTCCCTGGCAGGAGAAGTTTACTCAGATGGAAAGCATCTGCATGTGTGTCATGAAACCAGACACTGCTTCCTCCTGCCACCACCCTCACCATGACCTGGGTGGTGCGGCCGGTGCTGGTCACGGAGCTCAGCCACGCTGCTGGGGGCCAGGGACACCTTTCTGTCACACCTCTGGGTGGCCCTGTCACGTCCCTCAAAGCCTGATGATGGGGTGGAGGAGACCTGCATGGACATGGCAAGAGCCATCACGTCCCCGGGGGGTCTGTAGAATGCTCACGGCAGGACACTTAGAACCTCAGAGAGCACCACAGGGCTCCTGAAGCAGGCAGTATCATTGTAATCAGGTTTTTCTCATCATTTTTAATGATAAAATCCCAGGAGGACAGGAGTTTTGGCAGCCCTAGTGTCCTTTGGGGTCTTCTTCATGCAGCACCCAGCCATTGAAATGTGGATGTTCAACATGAGGAAAGAGGACTGGGAAGAAGAGCAAGCAGAAGCTAACACGGCTGATCCCAAGGGCCCTCCTCCATCCACTGGCATCTCCAGAGCCCTGATCCCCAGTAGTGACCACAGACACATCCACCCCCTCCGCACCACAGCAACGGTGTGTCGTGAGGGCCTTCACCAAAGCCAAAGGGCTTGGGAGCCCCAGAACTTCAGAGGGGAGCACGTGTTATTGGGTCAGCACGGGATGGTGCAGCAGCCACCATTAGCTGTGCCTTCTTCCAGCATGCACCAACAGAACGCCTGGGACATGAAGGGGGGAAATGCTGACTTTGCAAGGAGCTCTGACAGCCTAGGAGAAGCAAAACCATGCTTGAGAGATCTGCAGATCAAACCAAGCCAGGAAGCATTTCTTGCCAGCCATGAGTGGAGGAAGGAAAGGAGGAGGACCAGGTGAGGCCAGGGATGAGGCACCATCTGCTGCCCGTCTTTGCGGGACGCCGGCCAGGTCGTGCAGCCCTGGAGCGGGGTCCTCTCGTTTGCACACATACGGCGCTGTCTGGTGGATCCAAACGTCTGTGGGGTTGGGATGAGACACCCCTCAGGAGCCTGTAGCGTGGACAGGAAGCCTGTGAGTCACAGGCTGCAGCCAGGTTGGAGGTGGTCACCGAGGACATCACTGTAATTTGCAGCTGAGGCATGGAGTGGGGCAGAAAGACCCCGGCCACAGGGTGCATTACCAGCAGATCACGCCTTGGGCTCTCATTTCCTTGCTCCCTACCCTGGATTCCCAAGCTGGATCGTTTCCCTGCCTTAGAGCTGGGTTCCGGGTGCACTGGATGTGCCACCTCCATCCTGGCGGTGCCCTCCACCCCACAGCCCGTCCCAGTGCTAAAGCCAACATCACTGCATGCCTAAATACAACATCCCCCAAAGCTCACTCCCCATGGGGACCACTGCTGGAAACAAGCATATGAAAGATCAAACACAGATTCTACAACAGGATTTCTAACAAGATTTTTCTGTGAAAGAGTCCTGGCTCCTCCAGCTTTGCCAGCCAGACCCTACCCTGGTGGCACAGCCCCTTCCTCCCCACCCCATCCTCCAGCCCCCTCCAAGCTGAGGCGTTTGGGTTTCGTTTCATCCGCCACTGCGGGAGCAGCTGCGAGCACAGCGTGCAGCGCAGCGAGGCCAGCAGCAAGGCTTGCCAAGAGGCGTGAGGGGAAAAGGCTGGTTATGAGGAGCTGGCCTTTGCAAGCTGGGTTGCTTCGTGCCTCCCTCCTGCCTGCACGGTCCCCTCAGCCAAATGTCATTAGAGTTTGTCCGCATGCTGATCACCTTATTTGCCTTCAAAGCTGGAGGGGGATCTCTCTTGGCGAGTGGTGGTTTCTGGTGCTGCACTGGAGCTGCATCTCTTGGCTGTGGGAAATTGGTTGGAGAGAAGCAGCTGATGCACTGAAAGTGGAGTTTGGGTTGATAAATGGGGAGTGAGATGGAGAATTTAGATCCTACTGGGTGATTATCACCTGCAGAAAGCTGAGGATTTAGCTGGCGGGAGAGAAATGATCACCAAGATAAAACCAATCTCTATCCCAAATCCGAAGTCCTTAGCGTTTGGTCTGGCTCCGAGGCTCAGTGTCTGAAGGGTCTGAAGAGTCTCTGGACACCTGCACCAGGGGCATGGAGCACAGCCCTCCTCCCTCCCATCCAGCGGCGAACAGAGCCGAGCACTGCCATGCGGTGAGGCTGCAGGAGAACAAACAGCTTCAGCCGGGAGAGCTGGCGCTGGGAGACGAGAAGTGACTTAATTTCAGTAAGTCCCTTCGCAGCAAAACTGCCAGGTGCTGAAGGACACTGTAATTTAACAGAGAAAGGCAGATCGCTGCCAAGCATCTGGAAGCTGAACCCCGAGAAAATCCAATTAAAAATCAGGCGATGCCACGAGTGGGACAAGCTACAAAGCCATGGATTGTTCACTTCAGGACTTCTTGAAGCAAGGGAAGGGGGAATCTACTGGATCCTTCTAGCACCGTGCCTGCGGTGCCCAGCTCTCCTACCCGGTCTGGGAGCGGGCTGACTTCATGGCAAGGGCACGGCCAGCAGTTTGCCGAGCGCAAGGTTCCCGTGTGTCACCGGGGGATGACCCGCAAGCCCTGCGAGGTGAGTCGCGCTGCCTCGTGCTCGGAGGCATTAATAACCCAGAACTAGCAGCCAACTCCATGGAAACCAACTGGTAGTCGGTGACAAGTTTTCCTGTTGCTATAGGAACTGGGCCCAAACAAATAAAAATTACCTATGATTTCTCCTCCCCAAAGTTCTCCCACATCGCATTTCCATAGCAACTAATTAGCTCGTTAGTGACCTGAACCACACCGGTGGACTGGTGGAAGTGCCCTGCTGCCTCTCGCCGAGAAGCCCCTGGGAGAGTTTGTGCCAGCTCCGAGGGAAAGGCTTGAGCAGAAGGAGGTGGGTATCTCCGGCTGGGTTTCTGCGCGCCGTCCCCGTGACACATCTGACACAAATAGCGCTCGGTGCCTTCTATTTCCAGTGGTCACCTTACGCCCTGGTTTCTCAGCCTCATTGTTTGCTTCCCAGACTCCCCACGTTTCCTCCACCCTCAGCTCTGGGCTGCGTGGAGGCTGCTGGCGTGGCAGTGTCCTCCTGTCCTCCTCCTGGCCACCACATCCGGATCTCTCGGCTTATTGCACCGAGCCAACTCCCTTCATCGGCAGGCTCCATGCAGGAGGTTCTCAGAACGCCCCATTGCTCAGTGCGGTGGGTCTCATCCCGTGGTTTTTAGCCACTTCCACCCAGTCCCAACAGCTTTAGCCCTGGGGAAGCCACTGCTCATCTGCACGTGGCCACACCGCTGCCGGCTGCGCCGCTCCGAAGAACCCCCCTAAAGTAGCAATGGGTGCTGTTGCCACCTTGATGGCCAAGGAAAGATCATGGCTCTGCAGAGTTAGGGCCAGAAGGATGCATCAGAGCCCTCTCTGGACCGCAAGACACCCTGGGTGCAACACGAGGCCGATGGACACACCGCGCTGTGCGGAGCTCAGGCTGGGTGATCCGTGTCCTGCTGCAGCACCCAGCAGAGCAACCGGGTGCTAAAAGTTGACTGGGAAGAAAATGTTAAAAAAAATGGAAGATCGAAGTGGCAGAATTGCAGTTGACAAGTATTGGTGTAATTAACACAAACAAGTGCATTCGGGGAGATTAGACAGATTACAGCGCGGTTGCAAGCCCACAGAGAGGAGATGGCACCCTCAATTAGTGTCAGAAGCTCTGGAAAACAGAAACCAGGTCTGACTGCCTTCACTGTGGTAGAAATCCGCTGAAACTTGGAATCCCCTGACTGCAGCCACGTGGGAACAGGACCCAGGGCTTCTTGGTTTTGTTTCCTATGTTTTGATAATTCTGGCACCTCTCAGGGAGTAAGTTGTGAAAAGGTATGAAAGGAAAAAGGAAACAATCAGCAATAAAAGGCAAGCAGCTGAAAGCCTGTGAAGCTAGCAACGCTGAGTCTCAGCCCAGGGACTTAAATACAGAGTGAGATTAAAAAAGAAAAAAAAAAGAAAGAAAAAAAAAAAGAAGAAGAAGAAGAAGGAGAATTCAAATTAATTCAAGGGGGAACAGCTTTCCTCCCCTTTTTCGTCCAGCCTTTGGACAGACATCCCCTCCCCAGCACCACAGAGCTGCAGGAGGGGAGCAAGTGCCTCAGGGACTCCAAGCCCTGTGGAAATGCAGCGTTTCCTTCTCCCATTCCCTTAGTTTTTGCCATTGCCTTGCTCCTCAGAACCTCAGTTATTCACACAGAGAATAGCTGAGTACCCCCTGCTCGAGAGCCGTGTCTGGGATCTGCGTCTCCTCGCCTTGTGATGCTTTCTGGTCCAGCCTCTGCTCCTACACACACGATGCTCCCCTCCAGCCCGTCCTCTCTGCCAGGCATCAGGGGCACCCCCTGAGTCCCTATTCCCCTGGGATGCCACTCATCCGAGAGGGACCAGCATCTACACCAGCTTGCCAGTGAGCACCCCTCCTTGGCAGCATTAATTTGGAGTTTTCAGCTCGCAGCATCCCTCTGAGCTGTGTCCCAGCTTGGACACCTGGCTTTCCTCTGCCTAAGGGTTATCTGCATAAAACTCTGGGTGTGCACTAGGAACAGAAGTAAAATCTGCCAGGTCAAGGTGCAGGATTATTGCTTTTCCCCCAAACCAGGGGAAAATGCCGGGTGTTTCAGGCTAGGGACCACAGCCCTGCTCACCATCTCCATTGCCGCATCCCGCTGCTGCCGAAGGCACAGATGCAGAACGGGCTGCTGCTCCTCCCTGCCTGCTTCATTACCTCCAAAATTACACGCACGATAAATGCCTAATTAAACACTTGCTGGCAGAAAGGCATCTGGAGCAGGAGGGGCAGCACGGTTCCCCAAGGAATATTCCCCCCCAAGCCCAGGGACTGTACCTCCCGTTGAACTCGAGTAAATCACACCTTTCCCTGAATTAATTGCTGCTTCCCTGGCTGTGTGCATGCTGCTGAGCAGGGACGGATACAGGGACCTGGCCCCACATCTGCACGAAGGCACCAGCGAGGCCAGGGTGACGCCAAGCCGGGTGCCCCATGCGGGATGCTGGGGGTGCTCCCATCGGCCTGCGGAGAGAGGGAGCCATGCTGGGGCTTTTCCAAGCAAATTAGCTTCTTTCGACCAGAAACAGCCCAGCCCGCCTGGTTAAGCCCCTACTGAGACATGCACTACATTTATCCAGCCCCAAAACCTGTTGGGTGGAGCCTGGTGTAGCTTCTCCAGTGTCTCGTAGGGACCGAGCGGCGTCAAGGCGACTGCATGAGACCCAGCTCACCCCCACTCCCCAACCCCATCTCTGTGCCACCCATGGGAGCGGGGTTAGCAGTAAGATCTCTGACGCTGTCAGATGTGATCAAAACCACAACTCAGTTAGCTCTGACTGGATTCAAGGACGACGGTTTCAAGGAGACAGGCACGTATGCCAGAGCTCCGCGGGATGGTGAGCTGGGCTCGGTGGCACGGTCACCTGCAGCTGGTGGGGCTGGGCAGGGCCAGGCATCGCTGGCAGCTCACACACGCACCCATGTAGGATCCCAGGTGGGGTAACATGAGCCCAGCCTGCCCTGAGATGCTTTTAATTCTTTCTCATCTTCTGAAATCAAATAAAAATCTGAAGGAGAAACTTTGTCATCTGAGCATCAGCAGAGAAAAAAAAAATAAAATAAAAGCCTGGAGATGAAAGGGAATTGTCGATGGGTATTTCATCTCCTGCTCTTGCAATGAATGTAGAAACAAAAAAGAAACAAACAAACAAAAGATCCCAGACGCGGTTAATGAGCTTTGCATTTCAATGCGGCACCGATGTCCCCGCTGTCACCGTCGCGCTGCTCCGCCAGCGAGCAGCGGGCGCAGCAAGCGTCGGGCAGGGCGGGCACCGGCAGCGCTTACTCGGTAACGCACGCGTTTGGAGAAGTCAAGGAAAAGTTTGTTAAATATTTCAGTACGGCTCCTCTTCCCCACCCTCAGAGGGACTCACAAAATGCTTTGCATATTTATTTTAGCATGCACTAGATTTGTTTAAAAATAGCATCACCAGCACTGGAAACAGCCCACTTGCTTTTCATCTAGATCTTTGCATTGAATCAATGAATCCAAAATTAAACAAGGTTAGGTGAACTGAATCTGTGCAAGGACCGGTTTGCTGATCAATACAGAAGTGGATGCCTGGGACTTTACCGCGTGAAATATGAGGACTTATGAGAGAGAGATTGCTTTTGTTATTACATTAAAAAAATCAGATTTAATCTCCCCGCATAAGAAAAATTATTTGTTGGAGAGATGCTTTGCCCTAAATAATTGATGCTGGTTGTATTGTACCAAGAAGAGAGAAGACTCCCTCCTTCCATTCCTAATGAGATGGAAAAAGACCTCAAATATTTTTCTTGGATTCGGTTTCATCAGTGCACGGAGCTGAAAAGTTTGTCTCCCCCAGGCACAAGGAGAATCCACAACACGCTGCACAGGGAGGGAGAGGAGCTTCAGGCACACCTGGGGGCCAAACCCAGGCACCCTGCAAGGGGCACCAAGGTTCGAGGGACAGTGGTGGGGACCAAGGAGCCAGCACCCACCGCAGAGAGGGAAGAAGGGTCTCCTGGAGGAGCCACCCCAATATGGCCATAATGACCTGCCCATGGGGCTGAGGAGCATGCATCTGGTGGGGGAAAAAAAAAAAAAAAAAGGGTTATCGGACTTTTAGCTCCTCTTGGGGACAACATTTGGGGCTTGCTTTGGGAATGGTGGCATGCTCAGCTGGGTCCCTTTCCCCTGAGCATGCTGCAAGAATTATCCATCAAGTGCTGTACCTGCTCTGCTCTGAATAAATCTGCATATCAGCTGCTTCCATGAATGAAAAATGCATGCACCGGTAAATTGGAGGTGAAATAATACATCTGTTGTCAGCACCTCTGTTTTTTTTTTTTTTCGTGAGTTTCATTAAAGAGGACATACTGCCTGATAAAGCTAACGCCACCCATTCGCTAATGGATCCCGACGCATCCCGGTGGCTCTGGGATGGGTGGATGGACAGACGGACGGATGGATGTAGCAGCCCCAGCCCCAGGGGAGCATGAAGTCACCTCCTGGAGGCGCTTTTGGACAAACAGGGCAGGGAGCTGCAGGGCTGGAGGCAGCCATCCTGCCTCACCACGGCAGGGGACAATGGGTGGCAGTGCTGTCCCAGCCCCCAGCGAGGTGCCAGCGCTGGGTGTAGATCCCACAGTGACAATTTTGGGGGCCAGTGCCCCCGCACTGAGGTCCAGCTGTTTGCATCCCCATGGGGAGGGACAGCACGGTGCAAAGGATGCAGAGGGACCAGGTGACACCTGGGGTGATTTCAGCTCTCATGGCCAAGGTGAGTGTGATCCTCACAGCCAGCATCACCTCAGCAGGGTGCCCGTGGGGTTTCTCATCCCTGTTTTAGGGCCCTGTGCCCTGCTGGGAGCCTGCATCCCTTGGGACACTGGAGAAGACAAGCAGGACAGGTGACACCGGTGTTCCTTGCCTCCCTGCACTGTCCCCATCCTGTCCCCACGCAGCCAGCAGTCGGGTTAGCAGCTCGCCACACACACATGTGCAAGCAGCAAAGAGGCAACAGCTGCTTCTCGCTGGCCCAGATTGGGATTTTAATTAAGGAGAAGATTTGGGGGAATAAAGGGGAAAATCATTCTGAAAGCTTTAATTAAAGAAACTCAGGGTGAGGCAGGACGATGGGAAGGATGCAGCCTGCTGCCAAGGGGGCTCGGCTCAGGGGGGGGCATGGACAGCCATTAGGATGCTCAGTGCCGAGGGGTCGGGGGCATCCCTTGTGCTCCCCCTGGTTTGATCTTCGTGGAGCTGCCGCAGACCCCCAGGGAGCTCCAAAGGGAGCGTGAGCACGCCCTCCAGCCTGGTTGAACATACAGCAAAGCCCAAATTCCTACCGATTCGGTTCTGGTTCGTGGTGAGGTTTTAGCTGGGGTTGGGGAGGGAAGAGGGTCCCCATGGTTCCTGAAAATATCACTTCCACGCAGCACTGTCCAGAGCAGTGATGGGACCGGGCTGGGTGCCGCAGCCCAGGGTGGGTGGCTGAGGGCACCGGACCCCTGCCCCACTTTGGGAAGCAGTGCCCAGCTGGGGGTTCCGGGAGCAGCCCCAGTCCCGGTGCCAGGCACAGCCCCTACCACCAGCCCACGGGTGCTGGTGTTGGAAATGATCTCCCCAAACATGTGGTGAGGGCTTTATTTAGCTCTTGACACACTGTGGCAGCTCTGGTGGAGCATCTCAGCCCCTGTCCCCACAAAACCCCTTTGTCCTGGGAGCAGAGGCTTCGTGGCCACATCCAGTGCTCCAAAACCCTCCAAATTTCAGCAGGAAGGCACCGATCCAGCCCCGCACAAGGCAGCAACATCCCTCCTGGTCCTGTCACTGCTCAGGGCACTGTCCCAAGCCCCAGAGCAGTACGTGGGATACTTTGAAGCTGGCTCTCGTGGCCTCCAGCACATGGCAAGGGGGAGCCTGTCCTCACTGCAGAGAGCAGATTCAGTTTGGACCAATGCAAGTTCAATAAAGCTCCCGGAAAAGCAGAAATTAAAAATAATTCAGGAGATGCTGGGTTTGAAATGCCATAGCAAAGCCATGCCAGTTTGGTTGGGAAGTGGGCTTTTAAATGTTGCAGGGAGGAAACGCTGCCTGGTGATTTGTCTTCGCTGTGTTTTGTTTGGAAATTCCTGTTTCTGCTCACCGCGGGGTTTGCAGCAAACTGTTCCTCGGCAGAAGCACCGCTCTGAGCACCGCTCGGTTGGCAACAGCATGCCTTCAGCCCGAGCTCCTGCTCCACTTCTTTAATAGAAAGGAGAGGAAGAGGAGCAGGGCTGAGCCTGCAGCACCGCTTCCCCTGACACGGAGTGAGTCTGTTGGTGTCAGGCACCGGCCACCTGCAGGGGTTCAGCTGGGGGAAACCCCGGCAGCACAAAGACCCCACAAAATGAGCTTCCAAAGAACAAGAGCCAGCCCTTCCTCAGCGGTCACAGCAAGAAGAGAAGGGTTCGGACCCAGTCCTGACACCAAGAAAGGCTGCAGGAGCTGGGCTCACATCACTGGATGTGTGGGATTCAGCTGCATGCCCAGGGCTGGGAGCCCTCCATCACATCGTGCCAGGAAATGAGGTTTGGGGGAGAAAAGCACAGTGTTAGTCCCTGCACCAGCACCTCTGCATCCCCCTGCTTGCTCCAGGCTCCCCAGACCTCCGGTGCACACAGAGAAGGCTGGTGGGCCCCAAGCATGATGGGGTGGACCCAGATAAAGCCAGGAGAAGATTCTGCTATTTTCAAGCCATTTTCCTTTTTCCTGGCACATTTTCCATCACACAGCCCCAGCCCATTCATCAGCTCCTCAGCTCTGAGGCCGTGCGGGACCTGTTGCTGGCAGGCATGATCCGCAGGGACTTTGCAGAGGGTCAACACCATGCAGGGAATTCCAAACCCAACGCCTCCCTCCTCCGAGCACTGCACGCAATGCAGGCTTCGGGGCAGCTTCAAACCCAAGCTGGACCTTTTGCCTCAGACCTTGCGTTGTTGGCGATCATTTATGAAATCTCAGCTTCCATAAGAAGGAAGGAGTACATCCCTCTAGGAGTGACATAAGCATCCCCGAGGTGGGAGTGTCACCGAGCAAAGCAAAGCTGGTATCAAGGTAACCGCTTTGGTTCATCGAGGTTCCCATCCCCTCCACCCCAAGCAGCTCCAAGATGCAAATCAAGTGCAAAAGCCACCTCGGCTCCTCCGCAGCCCACTTCCCACGTGCCTGCAGCGTCTGGAAATAAACAGCCTGTTCCTGCACCGCCTGGTATTTGCAGAAAGGTTAACGCAGCGTGCAACGGGCTGGAGTCACCACGTGTGGGGCTGGGAAGCTCCGAGCAAACCTGGAGGCTCCTGCGCAGGAGGTGACCTCCGTGGGGAGCCCAGCACCTCCCAAACGTGCTCGCTTTGACCCTTGATATTTTCAGGCTTTGCACTGAAGGTTTCCTTCTGCAGCCCCCGTGTTCCCCAGTCAGCATTCCCATCTCTGCAAAAGCAGCAGAAATGTCAAGCCCAGAGGAGGGCTACACCTGCTGGGCAAGGGGGGAGCTTTCACCCGACCTCTCCTGCTGCTTTGCTCTGGGGTGCTGCACAATGGGGGGCAAAGTCACCCTGGTTTCCCAGCACCCGGTTGTGAGGGATTTGCCACTGGCCCCACTGCAAGTCCCAGGGGAGGGCAGCACGAAGCAGCCACACGCAGACCCACGGCTCCATAAGTGCACAGACTCTGGGCTAAATGCCCGTGCGTGGGCTGGATTTGCAAACCAGGATGCTCGGATGCACAGAAAGGGCTTGGAGATGCTTCCCCACAAGACAGCAGTGAAATCAGAGCAAAACCTAGAAACTCATACCCAGGGGTGGCCAGTTATCAGGGAGAGCACTTGGACACCCATGGTCAAACCCGAGCTCTGCTCACCTCAGAGCAAGGCACCCACCTTCTGCTTGCAGGGGAGAGCTGGGAGATGCACCCTCAGCAGCTCTCATGGGCAGCAAAGCCCTCCCCACCCCATGCACCCCGCTCGGAGCCCTTTACTCCCTGATGGGCTGCACTGGTCACTCCAGGTGCCAGCTGAAATGATTTTAGAGCCTCTCAGCAGCCTGGCTAGGGCTGGAAAGGCTAATCCATATTGCTGAGGTCTCATTGGTATTCTGCAGTTTCAGCTCATTAGCACTTAGGTGCTACAAGAGCAGGAGCGTTGGAAGTTTCTGGGCGAGACAGCTATTAGGGGAGGATTGAACACATCTCGCACAAACTCGCTAATTTACGCTATCGATCTTGAAGGTGCCCACAGGCCACCTGAACCAGAAAAAAAAAAAAAAAAAAAAAAAAAACCCTGCCCTAGATACAGCCTCAGCCACCTTCAGAAAGAGAAGAAAAAATAAGTAAAATAAATAACCCAGCCCCAGAAAACTGCCTGCATCATCACGCTCTCTGTAATGCCGTTAGACGTTGGCTCTCCAGGAGCACTGTGAGCTCCCCACCAGCTCCCAGTGTGACCAGTGGGGAGGGGACTGGGCTCCCAGCGCACACAGCTCAGCACAGGGCAGGGCCGGCTGCCTGCCCTTAAACTCGGGAGGGCTGAGCTGCTGCAGCCCCCAGCGCGGTGTCCGCGGGGCTGGGTGAGGTGTGATGAGTTTTCCTGTCCCTGCAGCGGGGGTTTGTCCCTTGGGCACTGCCTGTTTACACCTCGTGATGTACCCGCAGGGACGCAAGCAGGCAGAAGTAACCTCTTTTTGCTTATATTTGAGACAAATGGGGAAAAAAAAAAATAAGAAAATAAAATAATAAAAAAAAACTTTTCTGCTAATAAGGGAACTCTAAGTGATGAATTTTCTGCTTCTGCTGAAGTTCTCTCCTCAGAGGCACTGATACATTTTTAATAGGTCTCGATGTAGCTATTAAGCCGCTAATTGAAACGAAGAGCCCTTGAGCTCTGCCTCGCGCACGCCGAGCCCCCTCCCCGCTCCGGGCCGATATTTGGGATCTTCCCACCCCCAACACACCCCCACCCGTGTCCCCCTAAGGCTGCCCCAGCTCCGTGACATGGGGGATTGAT
>VXAV01008634.1:126274-151391 GCA_013399715.1 Alectura lathami
CCGGGGACGGTGCCCCCGGCACCGGTGCTCGCTCCGCAGCCCCCGAGCCTCCGAGCTGGGAGGGGGGACACCCCACCTCGCCATCCCACCGTGGGCCGGGGGGAGCGCCCGTCCCGCCGAGCCGCGTGGGAAGCGAAGCCCCGCATCCCGGCCGTGGGTGGTGCCCGGGGGTCCTACACCCCTGGGTACCCCAAAATGGGCAAGGAGAAAGCACCCCACTGCCACCCACTCAGCCAGGGGGCTGCCAGCCAGGGGATGAACCCGACAGAGCAAGGGAGGATGCTCAGACACAAAAAGAGGGGGCACACGGCTGGTTGGAGGGGTAATTTTATTGAAAATAATGAGGGGGTTTCATGGGCACAGACCGTTCTCAAGAGTACAGGGCTAGAGGGGCTCTCCCACCCTAAGGCCTAGCTGGTGGCCACAGGTCTGCCACCCCTGTGCATGGCAGAAGGGAGCAGCAGAACCAGCCTGGCACGCAGGGCAGGCAGGACCTGAGCCCAACGAAGCAGCAAAGCCTGGCTTCACCTACAGCACCCCAAGAACCCTCCCGCCCCAAAGCATCACCCAGTACTTAGGAACGCAGGTGCTCCCCTTCCCCAAAACGCAGAATTCAGGACTTTCTCCAGGAGGAGAAAAGCAACCAAAAAAAACCAACCAAACAAAAATTCAAAAATAAAAATTAAAAAAAAAAAAATCACCATTCCCCTAAGCACCAAAAAAGGGTGAGATAAGGGAAGGGGACTGAAGCAAGGAGAAAGGGGAAACCCAAAAGCTCAACATCAAAACAAAAGCAATCCAAAGCAACCAACTATGAAAAAAGAGTTACAGTTGTACTCCCCAGCTGCAAAGCTGTCCATGCTGGTAACGGTGTGTGTGACATTGGGGAGGGCGGGGTGGTTTGGGGAGCATCCATCACCTTGCTTTACACCAGCAGGTGGGGTGGGGGCTATGGTCAACCCAAAGGCAAACAGGGTTTGTCCACACAGCCTGTGCTGCGTCCAGCCTGTGTTGTTTCCTCCAGGTTTGTCCACCCAGGGAAAGGGGTGTGACACTGGGGGAAAAGTCACCGTGTGATGTCCCAGCACGGGGGCACCGCGCACTGACCCCAGACGGTCCCCAGGCCCTTCCCCCAGGAGCAGCAATAGGCTGTGCAAAGCAGCAGCTGCAGCCTCGTCCCCAGCCTGGCTTCATCCTGCAGGGAACGGGGCTATGGAGTTAGGGGGTGTCACGCTTCATCATGTGGAGGACCCTGAATAATGGAAATGCACCCTAAAATCCAGACCTCCAGGGCAGGAATGTCAGGAAGAGTGTTTTTTTTAGAAGATTCAGTTAGAAAATAGATGCATTTCTTTCCTTCTTTTTTTTTTTTTTTCCCTTTTTTTTTTTTTTTCTTTTTTTTTTTTTAAATAAATCTTAGGCCAGGGTGTTTTCCAGGAGTCTTCCCCACAACCCCAAATTTAGCCAGAAAATTGCTAGTCATTCTACCAGAACTGCTGGCCACATAGACATTCAGACATTCATCATTGATTTAAAAATATATAATATATATATAGCGCACACATACACACACACAAATATATATATATATTAGAAAAGGAAAAAAATCCCTCTGAAAACTCAATCTATTAAAAAAAATCCACAGTGGATGCGTTTATCCTGTGATCACATACAGTAGAAGACAGAAATCCCTCTTGCTGCCATGGCTCCTCGCAGGGCTGGGGAGTAGGGACACATCAGGTTTCACAGTGGATTCGTTAGCGGAGAAGGAACCGCTCCTCCCTCCTCCCACACAGAAGGGCTTTAATTTATAGCAAGTTAGATTAAAACCAGGAAACGTTCCAAAGTCCATTATATATAGACAGAAAATGTACAACTGGCTGCAGCCCCCGTGCAGGTCGCTGGGGCGGGGGCTGACAGCGCGGTGGCGGAGCTTGAAGGCAGCGAGGGGTGCGAACGCAGCCTCCAAAGCGAGGAGGGGTCACAGTGCAAGGTCTTGTGTGAGCCCCAGATGGGAGAGGAGATGGAGAAATGGAGCAGCATCCGCCGTGGAGGGCCAGAATGGTGCTGGATGCCTGCCCGCCCCGTGTCCTTCACAGGCTGGAGGCTGCTGCCTGGGGACCCGCTGAGCCCCGGGGTCCCCTCGTGAGCATGGAGGAAGATGAGGTCCTGCGGGAAGCGTGGGGAGCTTGTGGCGAGGTGGGCTCGTGGAAAACGCCTTTATTCCCCGCAAGAGCCTCGTGGATCATTCAGTGAAGGGGAGGGAAGGGCTGGTGCTGCGCTGAAGGGTCATCAAGACGTCAAGCTAGGCGTTAAAACGGGGGGACAGTGGCGTGCCCAGGGAGCCCTGCAGCCTCCTAAAAGCTGCCCAGGACCCTGCGGCAGAGAGCAGGATGAAGTTTTGGGGAAGGGGCTTGGGGCAGGCAGGGGAGATGAGGAGTGGGAAAGCACAGCAGCGTGTTTTCTCTCTGCCTTCCCCAGGCAGCAAAAGGGGAAGAAAGGCAGAAACTCCCCCCGTGCTGTGCCAGCAGCGGGCACCACGGGCACCGTCCCCTCCCCGCGCCCCTGGCACCAAGCTCCCGAGCCGTGGGTTGCAGCGGCTGAGGCAGGGAGGTGTCAGCTTCCAAGGTTCCTCCTGGGGGATTTCGGGCAAAGAGAAAAAAGACTGCAAAGGCGGC
This sequence comes from Alectura lathami, assembly GCA_013399715.1. NCBI lineage: Eukaryota > Metazoa > Chordata > Aves > Galliformes > Megapodiidae > Alectura > Alectura lathami. The sequence continues at coordinate 128,953 of VXAV01008634.1, forward strand.
TGAGCCCAGAGCCGTCCAGGGGCTGGGGAGACGTGACCTGTGCAAGCCACCGTTAACTCGAGCCCGCGGCCGCTCCCCTGCGGGAAGCCGGGACTGCACGGAGCAGCTCGAGTTAGGAGTCCTCCCCCAGGATCTCTGTCACGAAGGAGGCCATGTCAGTCTCTTTGGTGTCGTGCAAGGTGAAGAAAGGGTGCTCCTGCCAACGAGAAGGAAGACGTCAGGCACGGCCCGGCGCAGAGCGGCCCGGGAGCAATCCTGGGGACGTCACACCGCGGGCAAGGTGGGCACCGGTGTCCCCTCCATCCTTCAGCTTCATGCTTTCAGGTTTGGTGTGGCTGGGTTTAACCCCAGCTGTGCTACAGCACTATTGGAGGTTGTCAGCCTCAACCCACCAAGAGCAGACAGGGAGAAAACACCTAAAACCCTGACCCAACAGCCACCAACTCCAGACACCCTTGCACCTTGGGCACGCTACACCCACCTCGCTCTGAGCCTGAAAATCAGCCCCGCATCCTGCTGTATGATTTGTCTAGGACCCTTCATCCCAACACATATCAGAGGTCAGATGAAGGCCAAGAGAAATAGCTCCACACTTACCATAAGTTTTAAATAGTTCATCCGCTCAGCAGGGTTCTTCCTTAAACTGAGAGGAAAAAAAAAAAATTAAAATAAAAAAAAAAAAGGAAAGAAAAAGGCTGTTGGGTTTTTTCTTTACCTTTTGCCATATGTGGTCTATTATCAGAGGGGACCTCCCCTTCCCCAACCACCGTAACTTGCTTCTCTCCCTCCCTGGCCTAGCAGGGCTGAACCACAGGGCCCTGCGAAGCGGCCACCAAGGGAACCACAAAAGCAGAGTCAGGGTTTTGCCAAGCCCAGCAGCTCACTGCCTCGCAGGGAGGGAGAGGAGGTGGCCCCCCACCACCCGTCTCAGGGTTTGGTGGCACCTCAGAGCACACGAGGAGCAGGGGACGCCCGAGGCGAGCAGCTCCTGCACATGGTGCCCACGAAACCAGCTTTCACCCAGAGGCACCCACACGCTGCCGGGGGTTTGTTCTCGTTTTGTCGCTGCTTTGCCAGAAACCACCAACACTTCAGCAGCGCCGAGGGTAAAATAGGAAGAGAAACCTCTGCACCTTCCAACCAGCCTGGATGAGTCAGGCCGAGAACAAAACCTGTTTGGGCAGCAAAACCTACTCCTGCTGTGGCTGAACACCAGGCTGGGTACAACAAGGAGGGGAGAAACGGGCTCCAAAGCTGCACCCAGCCCCGCACCTTGCTCCCACCCTGCCGAGCAAGGACCCCCACCACCCCGGCTGGGAGCAGCCCCTGGTCCCTGCTGCACTCACCACTGCGCCGTGAAGTCCACGAACTCCTTGGAGAAGCGATCGGCGGGCAGCTGGGGCGAGGGCTCCTCCACCACCTGCTTGAGCTGCTGGAAGGGGGTGCCCCAGGACTCGTAGGGGAAGCGGAGGATGGCCAGCTCGATCTGGGGACAGGGACAGGTCACTGTCAGACAGGGGGGCCACCCCACGCAGCCTGCTGCGCCGGAGGCTGCAGCAAGCTGAGTTTCAAAGTGAAAAACCTCTTCCCTTACAAACCTTTTTCAATTTGGGTCATACTACCTTTTTTTTTTTTTTTAATACAAAGACCCAGAGGCCAAAAATACTTCCTTTTGAGGCCTGCTCAGCAAATTAATGCATTTGCAGGAAACAGACAGAGATATGTAAAAATGGGATTATTTAAAGAGATGATAGTAACAGCACGCACACCACTTCTGCGCTGGCTTCTGGAGTGCTCTGCTCACCAAAATCTGGCCTCTGGGCTCCAGGCTAGTGCTGTATGAGCTAGACAAAAAAAATTCCACGAACACAAGGGAAAACAAGCTTTAGAACATGACTTAGGAAGATCTTTGCCAAATCACTTCAGCTGCCCCTACTCCATCACTGATTCCAGCAGGAACAATCCTACGGCAGCTCTTGGGCATCTCACGCCAAAGGCTGGGATGTGAGGAAGGAGAAACGCGCAGGGACACAGGGCAGGGCCAGAGGCCGCACGCGGGGAGCTCAGTTCCTGCGGCTGGAGATCTGAATGAAGCCAGGAAAGGCCTGGATCACTCCCTGCAACTCAATGGCCCTAAATTCAGCTGGTCTTCAATCAAACCCCTCCAGGAATAAAAAACAGGAAGCCAGCCCAGGAGGAAGACATTAGGGGGAATGAGGTTGGGCTCCATTCAGCTGCAGGCTGGCAGGCTTTCAGCAAGCTCCCCTCTCCCATCCAGCGCTGGAAAGGTTCAGAGATTTCGTCACTGACGCAATCTCCCACCCCACAGCTTCCTGCACCTCGGAGGGAAGCCGGAGCTGATTACATTTCCAGCCAGCCCAGCTCTGCATGCACAGCACGAGGATACCAAGAGGGAAAAGGGAATATCTGCCCAAAGATCTGCGCAGCACACACAGATGCAAGGATGTGGTGCCCAGAACAAGGGTCACAGCTAAGAGGGTGCAGGAAAAAATCATGGAAATAATCTAGCCAAAGAGATGCAGCTTCCTGAAAAGCAAGAAGAGTGTTCCCAGGCAGCATCCCCTTTGAGCCAACAGCTGGGATTTCCTTTGTCCTCCAGTGCCAGGAGATTTCAGCTGTTTTCTGCTAGATCTGTCTCTTGCAGGAGGCAGATAAACCACCCTGAGCAGCTGCAATTTTGGAACTGAAAGCATTTCCCCTTCCTGCTGGCTGCTGAGAGCTGCCCCAGAAGCAGGGCTGCTGCAAGCCATGCACACACCACACCCCCAAAGGCAGGGGGGACACATCCCAGTGCTCCTGCCAGGCATCGCTAACAGGGGAGGCAGTGATTCCAGCCCCCAGCCCACCCCCAGCACCACTGGGTGGTGGCCCCGGCCCTCTGCATTACCATTGTGATCCCCAGACTCCAGACATCCGACTTCACGTTGTAGCCCTTCTGGTTCAGCTCAGGATTTATTCTTTCTGGCTGCAACAGCAGAATGGAAGATATTACAGCCCTGTCTCATTTTCCCAGTGCAAACCACACAGAGCAAAACTGGCTCCAAATCCCACGCTGGGTGGGTTCCCCATGAAGGCAGGGTTTGAGGTCAAATCTGCAAGCACCAAAAGCCACGTCTTGCTCCACACAACTCCCACAAGCATTCCCCGCAGTGTGTGACTTGCACCATCCCTGCAGCAGGATCCCTGCCCCAGGAGCACACGCTACCCACAGAGGTGCCACGGATGGCAGAGGGAAATTCATACTGACTAGAGAGGATGAAACGCAATGACGCCGCCAAGGAAAACCCCAGCGTTTTGTAGCCAAGAAGGAACACCCCTTCCAGCCACCACAGCCAGCACCAGGCAGGCTTTTACCCTTCTGCAAATGGAAGGTGGCACAGGAAGAGCCTGCAGCAGGATTAACCAAACAGCAGGGCTCACAGGAGGGTAATCCCGTCCTCGGAGGGCTCTGCAGAGCCAGCAAGCCCAGAGCATGCTGTACTGCTTTCTGCCCTTACAGAGGTGAACCATGACTGGTTTCTAAGCAGCAGCCGCTGAGCGGAGGCTGGACAGGCCCCACAGGAGCACACTTACTGCCATGTACGGTTTGCAGCCAGCATCCATGGTCTTGGCGACCGAGTCCACCAAGTAGCCGCTGATCCCGAAGTCACACATCTTCACGTGTCCCTCCTTGTTGATGAGCACGTTGGAAGGCTTCACATCTACGAGAGAGAACATGAGAGAGCAGATGGGGCCTCTGCAAGGTATCGCAGGGCCTGGGACAACACAGGAACTGATCTGAGAGAGGATCAGGATCTGGGAACGGAAACAAAACCCCTCCACGCAGTTATTGGACCAAAGGGTGTTCACAGAGCTATCACCCTGCCCTCCGGGCAGAACAAGCCTCCCCTCTGCCCTCCTGCAGAGCAGGCAGGTCAAAAGGCCCTTACACAGTTGAAATAAAATGCTGAGGAGCCAACACCCAGCTCCCTAGGGAGAATTTATGCACCCAACGCAGCCTTGAAAGCTCAACCCCTACCAGGCTCTCAGCACAGCTTGCTGAGATTGTGATCTGTGCACAAGTACAGAAGGAACTGTATTAAGATGAAGAACAGGACCTGGCCGTTACGATTCCCATCCATGATTTGCAAGGTCTCCTTCAGCCCTCACCTTGCCAGAACCGCCCAGCCAGGAAGGGTATGGGATTTTGTCCCCACGCGCTGCCTGCAGTGCATCTCAGTACTCAGAGGGAGACAGAGATGACCACAGAAATACAGGCAGAGAGGAATTCAGTCATTACATTCAACCCTTCACCTGGAAAGGTCAGCATCATGCAACCAGATGCATGAAGGATCTGTCTCTGGAACAGGCCCAGGTCACCTAGGCCTGTCCACCACAGCCCCAGGTGCCCCTAGCCCCCACTGCAGGCATCCCAGAGGCACACCCCCCAAATCTCCTGGGAAGGAGCCCTCCCATGGCTTATTGCAAGGCTGGCACTCCAGCACACCCCACAAATCCCAGCCAGCACCCACCTCTATGGATTACGGACAGCTTACTGTGCAGGTGCTCCAGCGCTCGTACAATCTGGGGACAAACAGAGCAAGAGAGCACCGTTAGCCACAGCCAGCACCCGCCTGTCACCGTGAACACAGCACCCAGTTCTAAACGCTGTGAGCCCAAACAGAGATCTCCATCAGGCTGCACTCAAACCCCAATCTGAGTGCAGAACACACAGCGGGGGGCATGCATCCCTGCAGAGCTCGAGGAGGGCACAGAACTCTGTGTGAACCCAAGAGGCACTCACAGACACGGCTATTTTCCCCAAAATGTCTTCAGGGATGGTTTTCTTCTTCTCCAGTACTTTCTTGTAGAATTTATCCAGGGAAGTGTCCATGAGCTCCATGCAGATCCACACGTCGCCCTGCAGAGGGACAGAAAGCAGCTGGGAGGGAATGCCCTGACCCCCAGAGGAGTTGGGGATGGACAGATGGACACTGTGCTTCCACCCAGAGCAAAGCAACGTCCCCAGTGGTGCAGCTGCTGCTGGTCACACACCAGCACGCTGCCTCTGCACCTGACAGCGAGGGGCACAGATGTTGGGTGCCCCCAAAACCACCCACAACAGCCACTTTCTAAGGTCTCCCTTGAAATCCAGCCTGGCCCATGGGCAACCCGCTCGGACACCTGCTCCTGCAGCACGGAAAGGGCCCTGCTGCGCACTGCCTGAAGGAGGCAACGCTTCAACTCCGCTCAGCTGAGGAACACAGAGGTGGTTTGAAACAATTTTGTGCCTTCAAAAGAATCGCAGGGGCCCAAGGAGTTGTGCAGCCCAGCAGCTCCCCACCAGCCCAGTACCTCTCGGAAGAGGGCTCCGTAGAAGGTGACGGTGTAGAAGCAGTCAACTGTCCTCATGGAGATGTCCAAGTCCATCAACAGCCTCTTCTGCTCCTGAGTGTTCACCGTCGCTCGAATCCTCTGCGACAAATATTAAAAAACAAGGTTAAAAAAAAGAGGGTTTTGAAAAAAAAAAGGTGGAGTTTTGTAACCAGCAGAGCCCCCCAGGAGATGCCCTCTTACAGAGGCCACCTTGATGGATGACGCCACCTAAGCACCACATCAGGCTGCATGGGGACACTGGAGGCTGCCAAACCCAGACAAGCCTCCATCACATCTCTGTCCCCATTTTGTCAGGGCCAACAGCAGAGCCTCTGCCCCTCGGAGCTGCAGGTCCCAGCCTCCATCCCCGCCAGCAGGGAGCTGTCCTCACCTTCACGGCCATGATGGTGCTGCTCTGCGCGTGCCGCACCTTCTCCACCACGCCATAGGCCCCCCGGCCCAGTTCCGAAATTGTCACTAGGTCATCGGCTTCCACCTCAAAGTTCTTTAGGGGGAGACATAAAATAATAAATGAAATAAATAATCAGACACAGGCATGCTTACTGCAAAGTTCAATGCTTGCACACAGCTCACACAGAGCATTCCCAAACCATGGTACCTACAGGATGCCAGCAGCCCAGAGGCCCTGCGCCTAGAGGAGCAGGATGTCTTTTTTGCTCTTTATCTGCTCAACACCACGCTCACCAGGGCTCACTGCGAAGCTAGAGATCAGAATTTTCACCAGAGGGCACACTGCCACTGGAAAAGGCCCAAGGGTCGGTGCCTGCTCGGGATGACCGACACGAGGCTATTCCTGCGGTTGCTGCACAACTCGCAGGATCTTAGCAGCTCCCGTGCCAGCACGGGCAGCGGTCAGGAGCCTCTGCTGCAGCTCCAGAGCCCTGCACGCAGCCAGGCGTCCCTGCCTGCCGCCGTGTGACCAGCGGTCACCAGCACCCGGCTGTGCAAAGCTGCTCTTGGACCGTGCACGCTGCAATGCGACAACTCAGCTCCTGCTATCAGGCAGCTGGGATTTTGCCTGCTTTCAGCGCTCTCCCACCACCAGGAAGCAGCCAGCAAGGCACGGTGTAAGTTAGCACCAAGGAAGGAACTCGGGTGAGCGCAACACTGAAAAAAGACAAATCCCCAGAGCTCAGACTGCCGAGCACAGCAGGGAGCGAGCGAGTTTCTGTGCAACCCACGGAGAAGTTTTCCTAAACACACGTTACTCTGTAATTGCCTGCTCCGCTGGGCAGGGCATAAACCGCTCGAGTGAGACACGGGCTATTTTTGGAGGCTGCGTTCATCGCTCCTAATAGGTTACAGACCTCCTTTTAACCAGGCAGGACTTCATCCAGCCTGCAGTTTTCCTCTGGTCCCAGGGAACAAACATAATACCAGGATGCCAAACCGACCCAGCAGCCACAAAGGCAGCAAAGGGTGGGAGAAGCTCACGCTGCACGGCGTCGGAAGCAACGCCCAGAGCTGTGCCTGGAGCAGGACAGCAGCGTGCCAGGAGCTGGGCCGGTGGCCATGGGGTGACCAGCAGCCACCGGTCCCGTTAATTCCAGCCAGATGTGGCTGGCAGGTGGCCGAGGCAGGGAGCAGGGGAGGTCTGGGCTTGAGCTCAGCAGGAAGCTATGTGCTGCATGGCACGGGGAGGTGGCAGCCCTGTCCCGGGCAGAATGGTGGATCTAGAGGAAAGAGGAGCAGGGTTATAGGGGGCCACGTAGCCCCCATCCTACTGCCCTGGGCAGAGGCACGCTGCAGGCTCACTGCTCCTGCAGGGGCCTCCAGGAAGGATCTAGCAGTGCTTTACAGGACGCATGTTCTGCGATTGTTCCAGGGCATTGTGTTTTTTTTTCCTGGCATTTACCCGAAGGCTTCCCCAGAAGCTGGCAGTTCCCAGCACGCTCCAGGAACCAGGAGGGCCCTGCCCAGCTGCACCAGCAGAATCAGCAAACCCCAATGCATCCCTCACCCTCAAACCTCACCCCTGCCCTGCACAGATCGGCTCGACCTGAGGTCACCCTCTAAGCCATGACCCAAAGCCATCCTTGCACCCCAGCACTCCTCCGATCCCACCTGCGTTGCTCTGAAGCACCCAGAGCCAACCCATCCTGCAAACACCGGAGCAGGCAGAACACAGCTGCCAAATCCCTTAGAAATGCACTGCAGAGACAGCAGCCAGCCTGCAGAGCCGTCCGCAGGCTGCAGCTCTCCCTCCGTGCACACCGTGCCCAGGCTGCTACACGGAGCCTCTCTCCCAGAGCTATTAATACACCCAACAGCCGGAAAACAACCCCAACAGTGGGGCTGCTCCCTGCACCCAGCCCAAGCTGCTTCTCTCCCCTTCCCTCCAAGCTCCCCCAAACTCTAAAACCCTGCACCAAGGATGGGGCTGACCCAATGAACTTTTAGCAATGTATTTTTAGCTTGCTTGCAAACAGCCTTCTGCAGCCCCAGGAGAGCCCCTAACAAGAGAATGAAAGAAAAGGGAAGCGGCAGCTATTTCTAGCAGTGTTTTCCATCGGGTCACTTGGAAAGGCTTTGGAGAGAAGCTTTGTGCCCAGCTTCTGGTGGGAGGCCAGCAGCAACAGGGACAAAGGGGACTTGGGCTGGGGACACCAGAGAGGGCAGCCAGGCTGGGTCTGGCAGGGCTGCCAAGGGACCGGGGCCCCCACCATGCACAAAGCCTCACCCCACGTGATGCGCCCACCTCTCTGCCAGTCACTGCTCTTGATACGAGCACAAACCCCACAGCCAACAGGGGAAAGGTCCTGCTCAAGGACGCCTCATTTCTCCAAGGATGCATGCCATGAGGCTGCACCAGGGAGCCCCCACACGTCCTCGAGGGTGCTTTGGATGACGAAGACCTAATTTGACAAGTTGTCATGGCAGCACGACACATAAAACTCCCATACAACAGGAGAGCAGGACTGGAAGCAAGCAAGAAGAAACCACGTCGGCACGTACTTTATCTCCAATGGTGATGAACGTTCTGGAGTCCAGGTTCCTTGGGGGCCTGCAAGGAAAGAGAGAGTCAGAGGCAGGCACAGCTTCAAACCCACTCCCGCAGAGCCAGGTTTCACGTTCCTTCAAGTGCTTTCGGCCACTGCTTCCCACTGTGCCTCGTTATGGTGCGCATCAGCCCCCTCCAAACGCTCACAAACGCTTTAATCAAGCGAACAACACCCACAAAGCACCGACTGAATGCAGCCAGCAAGAACCCAGGGATCAGTTAGGTGAGACGTGCATCAAAGCAACAGGCTACGAAACCATCCCTGCTCGGGGAGCGGGGCGGCTCAGCTGTCATGTTTTGACAGGCAGGTGTTGTAACAGCACAGCCACGTAGCCCGAAACACACGCCTAGGGAACAACAGGTAATTCCTCACCAGTGAGTCATCTGTGTACACTTGACGGCCTGTTCCAGGCAGCCTGGCATGCAGAGCAGCCAGCAATCCACAGCGTCACGCTTCGCAGAGCACCGTGCAGGCAAAAGTCTTCCTTTATGGCTTTTTCCCCCCAGCGCTGCCCATTCCCCAATCTTGGGAGCACGGGGTTCTGGAGCAGACATCAGGCTTTTGTCCCTCGTGCCTCGCTTCTACGCTCTGCCCAGCTCCTGTGACCTCATCAGGCTGGAAATTGGGCAATTTGTTTGGCCTCCTGATTCCCATCAGAGCAGCGCAGCAGCCTCCAGCCTCAAGGAAGTGCTCAGGCTCACGGCAAAAGCCTCGCGCTGTGCAAATATTTGCGCTGCGCCTTGAAAAGCACAGGTGGGTGCCTGGCACCAGGCTGTGCAGGAGTGCTCTGGGCATGCAAGCACCCAGCAAGCTGCGGGCTGGCAGCTCCTCCAGGGAAACTCAGACACTGGCAGGAGCTGGGAGAGATGCAACCACCGAGGGGAGCGGCTGCGGCACGCAGGGCTTGGCGTGCCCGCCAGGCTGCATGGTGCTAACGGGGGAGGCAGGGGATGCCCAGCCATGCCCAGCATTCCCAACCTCACACCCTGCTCCTGCTGCCAGTTCAACCCCAGTGAGCACCTCCCAGAGGCACGCAGCATGTACGTGTGTGCACGCATGTGCTCGTGTGTGCAATTCCTTCTCATCACCCATGAGCCAGAGCTCCAGGGAAAAAAAAAAAGGGCTGATGCGGTAACATCTAGGCTGGCCATTTGGCTCGAGACAGCTCAATCCAGCTGCTGAGAACAGCAGGCTGGCTTCAGGAGCACTTACGTGGTATTGACAGGGGGCTGTTTGATGGGGACACATGTTATCCTCAGATCCCGCTTCTTCTTGCTTTTCACTGGAAGAGAAGATGCACGAATGAGCAACCAGCATTTTTATTTTCTTCCTTCAAACACCCTCTTGGCTGCAGGTACCAGTCCCAGGGCTGCACTGACACTTTCCCAGGTCTCACAGCCATCATAAAAGTGCTCTTTCCCCCACCACGGTCATAAAGGATGCCTCCTCTTTGGGGATTTTAATTGCTGACATCCTGCAGACAGGGTGAAGCTGCTCGCTCTGCAGGGCACTCACCAGGTTTGTGCGGCTCCAAGGATCCCTTGGAATCTGGAAGAGAGCAGGGAGACACTGGGTCAGTTTTCACACTCCAGAGTACCCAATACAAACCCTATGGTCCCACAAAAGCGCCGAGGAACACGCCATGGCAGTGTGCCCTGTGAGGACAGCACAGAGGGGCAGCTGGCAGCCAGCCCTGTCCTGGGCTGTCCAGCCACCAGAGGTCCCCATGCCACCAGCTGTGCATGGGGCCACGGCCAGCACCCTGTTGCCCCAGCTCCTGCAATCCCACCAGACCCCAGGTCCCCACCGGAGCCAGCCTGGGGAGCACAGACCCATTTCTCAGCACCCTCCCAGCTGTGCATGGGAAGGGATGGGACAGATCCAGCATGAATGCTGGAGGAGGCAGGGAAGCAGCCAGGGGAGCAGCCAGGGGAGCTCCATGCCAACAGCAGGGTGATGGCCACCAGACCTCAAGGAAACCAACTCTGCAGCAACTCTGACAGGAGACACCCCATGAGCCACCAAAGGAAACCACAGGACAGGAGCTGGCTGTCTTAGAGCTGCTAGCCACCAAACCAGGACCAGTCTGCACAGGCTGAGACCTCGGGGAGGGAGCTGCAGAGGCAGCTGCAGCCCTGCTCTGCTGCCCCAGTGCCCAACAGGGACAAGGAACTGCTGCGCTTTGCCCTGGAGGCCGAGTGCCCCAGCAATCACAGCCCTGCTGCAGCATTTCCCTTCCCAGTCCTGCATGTGGCAGGGATGGGACGGGGAGCTCTAAATAGCCCTGCACTGAGGACACCGCAAAACACCTGGCTGAGCAACGAGGGGAGCAAACACAAAAGGCAGCCAAATGAAGGATGCTGCCCTCGGCTTTGGCAGTGCCTTCCCTTCCTGCAACCAGCCACTGCCCAAGGCAGGGGACCACAAATCTGGGGGAGACAAAACGTGGGGGTCGCAGCATCCTCCTGCAGCCAGGCAGGTGGGAGATGTCCACAGGGCACACGCTCCCATCCCAACCAGGGCGACAGATTTAACACGTGCCTCAGCGGCAGCTCTCCTCCCCCAAGACGCAGACAGCGGCGTGCACACAGCGCCCAGGGGCTGCAGCGCTGCCGGATGCCCCCAGACCAACCCCAGCTCAGAGGGCGCGAGGCTCAGCCGCAGCAAGCAGCCGCTGCTGGGTCGATGCACACCACGTCCTGGGCAGCATCACCCAAACACCCCAGCCCCACCACTGCTTCCCGCTCGCATCGCACAGCCCAGCCCCTCTGCTCCCACCCTCCGCCTGGCAGAGGCAGCAGCCACCAGTCAGCCCTGCGCACCAAGCCCTGAAATACCCCCCATCCCGGCTGCAAGATTATTTTGCTTAATCTGTTTGCTCTCCTTCTCCCCAATTGCCATAGTAACCCCAGCAGGAGCACAATGCTCCTTCTGTGCAGCCGGCTCCCCTGACAGCGACGTCGGTCGGAGCACGGTGACTCATGCGGCAGGAGCAGGGTCCACGCAGTCCCGGCGGCTGCAGCGTCAGCCCTTCCGTGCCCCGGCTGTGGGACTGGGGCCGCAGGGAGCTGGCAGGACATGTGCTCGGGGTCAGGATCAATGCACGCCTTGTGCTTGCAGGATTTTGCCTGCAGGATTTGCAAGCAAGGGTGAAGGGGTCACCAAGGGACAGGGAGATTCCCTGTGCAAACCCCCTGCACCATGCAGGAGGATTACTTAATGTTTCTGTGCATTGGCCATCCTCCCAAAAAAAAGGGATTTGCACTAGAGCTGAGCCACAAAGCACTCACACGCTGCTGTAAGAAGTGCTCTGTGCATCAATCCGTCTCCCCAAAGCACTGCCCTGCGCTTTCCAGCATCACTGAGTCGGCGCCAGCAACAGCCCTCTTCCTCCTGTCATGCCTGGCCCCAAAAAGCATTTCCTAGCTCCCATCTGACAAAGCACTGATGACACCGATTCCATGAGCTGCAAAACCCATCTCAGCCCATGCCTACTGAAATAAAACGCACTGCTCTCCCATGGGATGCTGCCCCCACCTCTGTGGGAGCCAAAGCAGGGATGGAATTTGCCTCTTGCTGCTCTCCCCGTATTCGCCATGGCACCAAGCTTTCCAGCACCCTGCAAACCATCAGATCCCAGCCATGGGGGACCAGAGCCCAGCTCCATCCCCGTTGCCCAGCCCAGCATCACCCCAACACCGCTGCACACCCCGGAGCTGCACGCCCGGTGCCAGAGGAACACAGCGCGGCGTGACCTCGCAATTCAACCCCCGCTGCCCTGAGCGGCTCCCACGGCAGCATTTGCTGTCAGCCCACGTAGGTGGCTGCTCCCTGCCAGCTGCCAGGCTCTCAGCACCTCTCTCATTTCTGGGATCCCACAGGAGAGCTGCTGAAAGCTCTGGGAACGCTCCAGCTCACTGGGGCTTTTGCAAGAGAAAAGGTGCGGGCACAGAGCCTGCAGCCACTCCCCGCTGCTTGCAGTGGCTCAAGGCTGTTTCCACAGCAGTAAAATGACAGCAGCAGGACAGGGAACCTGGGGACACATCCCTGCTACCCCCAGCCCTGCACCCAGGCTGGGGAAAACGAGCTGACCAAAGTTCCTAGCGCGGACGCACTTGCCACCCACGTGATGCTGCAAACACGTAACTGCATCCTTTATGCTAAGAAAGGCACCATTTCCTCCTAAAGAAAAAGAAAAAAAAAAAAAATCACACGAAAAACCCTAGCAATTTTTTTTTCCTTGTGCTGTAATCTCCACCAGCTAAGACCAGACACATTTCCTGGAGCTGCTCCATTCAACACTGAAACCCTCATCTTTGCCACCACCAACTCCGGCCCCGTTCCGCTGCACCTCTCCCCACGAGGTTTCTCCTTCCCACTCCGCTGGTGTGGGTGGAGAGAAGCGAGCAGGACAACCTAAAGCACTGCAAATAAAGCTATTTGCCTGAGCTGACCTTTGAAATCAAACCTGGCCATGCCTCCCTAGTGCTCGCTCCAGGTAAAGTCCTGCTGCGGGGCTGTGTTAGGGCTGGGAAAGGGTTTTGGATGCATCCAGACTCTCCTCGACCTGCAGAGAGGAGCCAAATGCTGCAGAAATGGCAAGGAGCTGAAGGGTGGGTCCCAGCCATGCTGCAAAGCAAGAGCCAAAAGGGAAAAAAAAAAAAAAAAAAAAAAAGCATGCTCACCTCAGAATAACATATAGATATTAGAGGCGAGGTGCAAAAAGCAGGGAGGGGAATTTGGTTCCTTTGGTCACGGGAATGGAAAAAGCTCCGGAAAACCAGCGCCCAACCTGCTGAAAGCTGTCACTCGTCACCCCGCCGCGCTGCTCCGCGCTGGCCACTTCTGCAAAAAATGCAGCGTGCGGAGGAGGGAAAATGTGCCAGGGGAAAAAGCCCCAGGCAGCAAGCTGCCTGCAGGGAGCAAGTCACCAGCCCTGTTGCAACAGGCGTGCAAGGCTGCTGGAAAAGGCTGCATCCCAGGAACGGCACCAAAACGGGCAGGAGCAAGCTGTACCCTCCAGCAGTTTCCTTGAGCTCTGCTGGGTTTGTGCAATGAAGACGTCGGTGTCTCAACCCCGTGCAAAACATGCAAGTTGCCAGGGCGTTAAAAATAGCTGCAAACACAGAGCCCCCTCCCAAGCAAGCAGAAAGACAAGAAAACTGCACGGATCGACCCAAAAAAATTACACCAGGATCGGCCCTCCGCTCGCCCCCCGCACGCGTTTTGCGCATTGCAACATATACCTTGCTTCTTGTCCATGGCTTCCCAGAAATGAAGAACAGAAACGGCTCGCCTGGCAGCGGGGAGGGATGGCGGGGCCGGAGGAGGGAGGGACAGCAGCCTGCAGGACCCAGCCCAGGGCGCTTCTTGCGAGCACCGCGGCTTCTACGTGCAGCGGGGCCGCATGGTGGGGTGCAGCCGGCAGCCCCTCGGTGCCACGCAGGGTCCCCGCGAGCCCGGGGCGAGGGCAGCACCGCGTCCCTGCACGGGCAGCTGCGCTCCGCTCAGATTGCACTCGAAAGCTCAACAGTTGTAAAAACTGCAGCGGCGAAATAGCAGGTGACGTCAACAGGAAACCGGGGGGGAGCCAGCTCCGGGAGCCGCTGAAGCACAGGATTTGCACCGGGCGTCCCGTCAGGATGCATTTGCTTCCAATAAATTAAAATCCTTCCAGCCCAGCCTGCAGGGAGCTCACCTCCATCTCCGTGCCCCTCTCCAAAACAAACAAACGAAAAAAAAACGACGGTGCTCCTGCCCACCCGAGCCCCCCGGCACGGTGCTCGAGGCAGTGCAGGGCCAGCAGCCCCGTGCACAGTGGCTGCACACCAGGGGCACGGGGATGCAAGCGCTCGCACGGGGCCGCCTGCACCGCGCCCACGCTCGCTGCTCCAGGCACCGAGGGAGCGATGGGCAGCACGAGGTCAGGTTTCTCCGTGCTGCAGGTGCCACGCGCTAATTGCTTTGCTGCTAACAACTATAACCACAACAAATAGTGGAAATATTGTTCCATTACAATAGCGGCACGGGGCTTAGCAGCTATTCCCGGGTGACAACTGAGACGGCATCGCTGCCGGAGACACAGAAATCGCCGTAAACAGCGAGGGAGAAAGAGGGAGACGTGGAAAAATCATTCACTTCACAGCTCCTTGCACATGTTTGCCGAGGAATTGCATCGCTGCTCTTCCCCTTCCCCTCAAAGCCAGCGCTGATGCCCCTGATCAGAGCCAGACTGGGTCTGACGGGCTGCAGCTTTGTTTCCAATTGTTTTGTTTTCAATTTCCCTGACAGCCTGGAGGGCAGACGCTGTGCCAGCTTACCTTCACCTAAGGACAGAAAGCATGCCTCCGCTGTGCTCCTGAGCTGCTCCCCAGCTCGCAGGCCGGGCTGCGCCATGCTCATGTGCAGGCAGAAAAGTCAGAGGTCAAGGTAAACACACACATACCAACGGAATGAGCGGCTCTGATCTCAAATAGTGTTTGTAGCAGTCCCGGGAGGACTGCAGAAGATTTTCTGGGAGCATTCCCACTCCCAGGGGATAGTTTCAAGCAGAGATCATCGGCCAATAAAGGATGCTGACGCGGATGCTGATCTCGGGTGGCACCAGGTGCCTGTGCCCGGTGCTCCTGGGATGACAACAACACCACGTCCCCCCCTCAGCTCCACTACAGCTCCACAACGATGCCCCCAGCCCAGGCAGAAGATGCTCCAGGGATGTCTGCAGCCCTGCATGAAGGCAGCGCTGCCTCAGAGCAGGTTGGGAGCATCCCACGTGCCAGGAAATGGCTGGGAAATGCTATTTCCTTAGAGCTGACCCCGTTGGGTGTCAGTGCCCGTGGCCACCAACCCGCTGCTGGGCTCTGGGGAGCCAAACCTCACCCACCGGGCAGCTTCCACCGCTCCCTGCCAGGCTTCAATAAGGGGAAGAGCACACCCTTAAGAACAGCAATGAGCTCAGGCAGCAGCCAGGCGCCAGGCCCACTCCCACCCTTCTCCTGCCCCGGGAAACCCTGAAACAGCGAGGGACTGGGGCACCCAAAGCCACCGCCGCGGTGACATCCCAGCCGCCACCCCCAGCTCCCACCACACCCCGGCTCCGTGTGCCAGCCAGATAACGCCGCGGCCAGCCCGCTGCGCTGCAGCTTTGGGAGGATGTCACCACCCAGTGATGTCCCAGTTGTATTTTTAGGTTACCTGCATAACCCTGAGGGATGGAAAAAAAAAAAAAAAAAAAAAAGCATTTGGTTCTGTGCTTTGTTCCCGGATGGCAGCTTGCTGATCTGCAGCAGGGCAGCTCTGCATGCCCCTACCCCATCGCAGGGACCCCAACGGGTTCCCCTCTGGGAAAGCCACCAAGCACAGCCCAAGCTGCCCTTAGGAAGCTTGAAGCAGCAGCCAGCTGGCATTTGCACTACGGCATTACAGGAGGGAGTGCAGACACACCAAGCACCGCGCAGCAGAACCTGTGCAAAACCCTGGTGCCAGGCGGCTGCAGGGCACTGTTTGGGAGCAGGGTCAGCGCACAGCGCCTGCGGGAGTGGTGCTGCACACCCACATCTATCACCCACACTGGATTTTTCCCCAAAAAATAATCACAGAGGCTGCATCTGCTCAAAGCTCACTGCACCACGGTGATGCTAGCACAAACCCACTGAATGCAGGCAGTGGGAAAATGCTCGGGTCCAGCTGCTATCCCAGCCCGCAGCCAGGCCGTGTCACTTGATTAGCTTCCTACCATCCTCCCTTCAATCTATTTTGGGCAGGGAAAGAGTGATTTCACCTCTGCAAATAACAAGGGCACCTGCTCTGAAAACTGAATTTGGAGGGGGGGGGGGAAGAAAAAAGAAAGAAATCAGGCAGCGCTGGGTGTCAGCAGCAGGAGGGAGGGAACCGGGCACCCAGCCCCACAGCGCCAGGCAGGGACCCTCGGGAGCAATCCCCGTGACTCGGGACTGAGTGCTCACAGCCCACGTGCATTGGGCGTGAGCTAACTGCAGGAGTTGCAAACTCAGCGCGGGATCCCTGAGTCAGCACAGGACCTGCCGTCACCGCCAGGACCAAAGACATCATCACGCAGCAGGAAATCCCAGCCGAGGCTCTTCAGCACCTGAGCCCGTGCTCTGTCTGGGGCAACACATGTACTTATGCCTAGCAGATCCAACAGGCTCACCTGCTACTTTTAACTCCATTTCTCCTCTGATTACATCCATGCATGCAGCTGAGACGGAGCAAAGGAGCAAACTGGGGCGCACACACCGCCCACAGCCCCTTCTCCCATCGTGGCCGTGCTCGGCTCCAGTCCCCCGCACGGTTCCTCCATCCCAGGGGAGGCACAGACATCCCCATCCCCAACCGAACCCACATCCCGCTGGGCCCCGGGGTCAGCCCCAGCTGCTCAGGAAGATGACACTCATGTCAGTAAGAGCAGCATACCTGCAGAGCTCGCATTTTGCGGAACTCACCTGCAACCATCTCTCCCGTGTTCCTCCAAACTCCCTCGCTGCACAGCTCAACGCCACCCCAGAAAACACCTTTTTTCCCCCGGGGATTCGCACCGTGAGGGCAGCTCTGCCTGCTGGCTGGGGCCGTGCCCAGCCCGGGCTCGTTTCACCACTGCAGCCCCACGTGGCAGCCCTGGCGCCCGCCAGCAGGAAGGGCACAGCCTTGCTCGCCCGCTTCCGTTTCGGTGGAATTTATTTTATTTTTTTCTGCACCACACCGCGAGGTTTCCTAAGCTCGGTGGAAAGCAGCGGGGCTGGCTTTTCCCAGCAGAGCCACCCAGGAAGGCAGCAGCCTCCGCAGAGGCTGGTCCCGAGCATCCGGCTCACGTCCTGGGAGCTGGTGGTGACTCAGTGCCTGGGGCACGCTCAGGGCTTCCAAGAACCGTTTTTATTTTAAAATGAAAAGAGAAAAAAATCCCTTTTTAACCCTGAGGGCAAGCCTCAACTGAACGCTCTGGGGAAAGCAGCAGCGCTGCACGGGGAAGGAGCACGGAGAGGAGACCACAGGACGTCAAAGCTGCGTGAGATAAGGGCAGCGAGCTGGCTGCCGGCCCCGCCGAGCACGGCTTCCCCCGACGAGCTGTAAAACCCCCGGGGAAACCCGCGGCTACCGAACGAGAAACGCTCCGGGGATCCAGAATTAAGGGCGAGCTCTTGCAGCAGCCTGGAATGCACGCCGAGCAGAAACGGCTCGGAGCGGAGGGCTGCTGCGGAAAAGCTGAGTCTCAAAGCGCATGCAAGGCTGCTGAAGAATCCAGCGTCGCCTCCTGCAGCCACAGCTCTGCTCCGGCCACCTCCGCCCAGCCAGGCGGTGGTAGGGCTCATTACTCCCTGCAGAAAGCTTCTGTTGGCAGGGCAGCAGCCTCTGCGTGGCACAGCCCCGGGGGCAGCTCCTGACCCACCGGTGCCACCCGTCCCCTAGCACCCAGCGAGCTGAAGATGCTCAAAACCAAGAAACTGCAGGGATCAACCAAAAAACAGGGACGAAACGGGCTGCAGAAGCTACTGCAGAGGGGGCCGTACAGGCTGCAAAGCAGCCGTATGAAATACCCTCCTCTGCCTCCCCTCCTGGCAGCATTAAAGCAGCGGGCGGCTGCTTCCAGCCTTAAGGAACACGAGCACTGCCAAAGGGAGAATGCAGGAGCACAGCACGGAGCTGGTCCCTGTGCAGCAGCACCACGCACACCCTGCATCCTCCCCGCTGCTCCGTGGCCTTGCTGGGATCCTGCGAGCACCGAGGCAACGCGGGGACAGCGGCCAGGAGGGTGTGACAGTGACACGGGGTGGCCAAGGTGCCAGTGGCAAGGGGCAGATGGGTTTAGCTGCAGGGAGACTGAGGAAACCTCAAAAGCCTCTGAAAGAAGAACACGTACAGATGCACAAAGCATGCTCTGTCTTGGCAGGGGTTTTCTGGGTGTAAGTGCAGGGTTCTGAGAGCAGAAGTGGAATGGGCACGTGGGTCCACCTTGCCCCCAAGCACCCTTTAAAGGTGCTCCAGCACCACAGCAGCACCAGACCCTTTCCTCTTTGGCTGAAGCGCAACTTGGCAGCGGTTCAGGAGAGAAACCAAGCGCTGCACAGCAGCAGGGGATTTTTAACTCTGCACAGCAACTTTCGTAAAAAGCCTCCGCGGCGAACACATCCGGCTCGTACAGAAGGAGCCACGTCATTTTTAGTGACTGCTCAGGAGTCCTCGCGCCTGCAGGACAGCCCCAAGCACGCAGAGCTGCAGGCATGGGACGGTGCTTGCCCTTCCCAGGACAGCTGGCCTCAGCTTCAGAGCAAACCAAGCTCTCTCTACAGCAACAATGACCTCTAACTGGGGAAAAAACAGGACAAAGTCCTGCAGGGACAGCCTGCTTCACCCAGAGCGCCCAGCAAAGGGGAAGCAGCACAACCTGAGCCGGGAGCACGGCAGGCTGCTCCCTCCAGCTCACTGCACCCCTCATCTCTGCACCTCTGCAGGGACACCAGCAGGATCCAAGCCTAGCTGCAGATGGTTTGCATTCTTTACTGGAAATCTGAGACCTCTGGGTTAGCAAAAAAATGATAATTGGAAGCTTTAAGTTTCCTGAAACGTACCAAAATGCCAGCTACTACAAGGCAGAGGAGCATCCTGCACCCAGGGTCAGCTCCTGGCACGCAGGGCACTGCCACTGCACGGCTCCATGGGACACATGCAGCCACGCCGATGCCAGAGCCAAGCCACAGCCCAGGCTAGCAGCCCCTGCTGGGAAGCTGCTTGCACCGAGCACTCTGCTTCCTCCTTTCCAGAAAAAAAGGAAAAAAAAAAAAAAAGATAATAATAATATAAGTAGCGGTGTAAGGGGCAGGAAGGGTGGATGCTCTGCAAGCAATTTCTGGTAAGTTTGTCTCCTCCTCACCCTGCCTCCTCTTGCACTGAAGTTTTGTTTTTAAAGGAAAATTATCCTTGAAAAAAAAAAAAAAAAATGAAAACAAGCATTTCACTTGAGATGCTGGAAGTCCAGCTTTGAGCACAGGACACCAGCGGGGACCTCACTCCAGCCCAGTGGGGACAGATCCCTTCCTCTCCCCTCTGGCAGCTCCCAAAGGTGACGGTGACATCCAGCTGCCCCTACACTTTGCTAAGAGGGGTCATAAAGCCAGGGACCAAAGGGGAGGGACAGGGGTGTCACTGCACAGACCTGAGGTCGCACATTTCCATTTCAGAGAAACCCAACTCCAGCCTTTAAAAGCAAGATCTTGTTGTACAGTCTGGCTTAGCTCATCCCAAAGCTGTTGGGCTGGCTGCAGGAATTTCTGGAAGCAGCACGCTGACCTCCCGGCTGGCTGCAGCCAAGCATGATGCTCTCCATCGTCCCTTCTGCCCCTAGACCAAAGCATTTCCCCCATTTCCCCTAAACCACACCACAAAGCCAGCAGCACACGAGGGCAATCCTTCCACACAAAGCCCAGTGCTCCAAAGCAACCCCCATCCCCTCCTACAACAGAGACGGAGATGCCACCACCCGCCCCACAGAGCGCACAGCAGCTGTTCTGGAGGAGAGGGTGCTAGAGGGGGTCTCCCACCTCCCACCCCACCTGCATCCCCAGGGCCACGCACCCCGTCCCCGCTGCAGAGCGGGGAGCAGAGCTCCAGACCCACTGCCAACCAGGCCAGCAAGGTGCTGGAGTGGTACCCGCAGCCATGCCCAGTCACTGGGGTGCTCCTTGGGGTGATGGCTGCAGCTATAAAGCAAAGAACAGAAAAAGCAACAGGAACTTCCAGTTTCCACCATAAAAAAAAATCCTCCCCACCATCTCAAAATCTCTGGCCAGGACTCAACCTGCACAGCAGTTTTGTCAGCAGAAGAGGCCTCGGGCAGAGCGAGCCCCACGAGCAGTCCTGAGTCACACCAGTAAAACCCCAAACTTTTTGTTGGTCGAATAAAATTGCCCCTAGACAACAAGTTCCTCTCCCAGCAAGCAGCCTCTCCCCATTAAGGCAGTGAAAGCAACTCTCTGCCAAAACAACCACAGTGCCCCATGTCCTCAGCCACAACATCAGCAGGACCAGAAAGCCAGGCACCCGCCGGGAACTCTGCACCACTTCCCTCCAGCAACAGCACCTTGGCAAACAAGGAGGAGGGGGGAGCTATGTGTAAAGAAAAAGCAACCTCTGGGAAATAAAAGCAGCAGCAACCTTCCAGAGATGCATGACCGACTGAAAAAACACGGGAGCATCCCTCCAGGAGGGAAACAAACTGCTGAAGCACAGCTGAAGATTTATCGCGTCCAACGCGATACGCTGCAGGCACCCAGCGTTGTGCCAGCAGCAGGCAGCACACCCGACCCCGGAGCAGCACGAGCAAAGCGCTGCTCCCTCTCCTGATTGCTGTAATTAATCAGACACAAGCTCAACGATGCTTTAATCACAATTAAACCAGAAGCCTGGCTTCGTGGCTTTGGAGCTCCTAGGCCACACGCTGGGACATCCTGCGGGTCACAGCCCCAGCGAGGCTTTACCAAATCCCGAGCTGCTAAAACGCAGCTCCAGGGAGAGCTGGGGACCTGAGAGAAGCTGGAGCTTTCGCATATTCGAGCAAACACCGGACCTGTCGCTGGCTGTCCCGGCGTTATCTCCCATTATTTCCCCTACACCCTGCGAGGTGATTTGGACAGAGCAGATCCGGGCAGCGGGAAGAGGAAGAAAGCTGAAATCCTTGCTAAGCTCCGCATAATCCCCACAAGGTGTTTATCTCGGAAGCTATGTATAGCGCGAGGCAAGGCTCCCGCCCGGCACCATTCCTACCGCGCGTGTCACGGGCGGCCACGCGCATCCCCAAAATCTCCGGAGGCAGGAGGCAGCCCCGTGACTAAGCCCAGGTGACGGCAGCCGAGGTTTTGCGCGCAGCTATCGGGGAAGCAGCCAACCCGAGAGCCGCGGGCAGCGCTCTCCATTCATTGCCCCGACCGACCCGAGCAGGGGATGCAGGCAGCACGATCCCCAAAGCACCCAAATTCCCCCAAAGAGCGGCCGGTTGCACTCCAGGCTGCAGCCCAGCTGCGGTTGCCCACGCCCAGCCCACCAGCACCCCCAAAAAGCAGCAAGCCCGCTGCGGGGTCTGAAACACCAACGGCAGAAGGCAAAACCGAGACAGCTCCAAGCCGCGATTCCACGGCTGAACCAGCTCCTTGAAACCAAAAACCCGGCGCAGAGCATCCCCCGAGCCGGCAGCCCACCGCGGCCCGCCCCGAAACCCCGCAGCGGCACCGCGCTCACCTCTTCCCTCCATCCACGCACCCGCGGTCCCGGCGAGGTCCGGGCTGGGCGCGCTCCCGGCCGCCTTTTGAGCGGCCCCGCAGCCCGGGCATGTGCCCGCACCCGTGAGTCAGCAGCTCCGCTCGCAGCGCCGTAAATCGCTGCTGATTCACACCCCGCTTACACAGCGAACAGGAAACTCAGGTCCACATTCCCTCCGTTTAAGCCACGGATCATTTAAAATAAGGGGGGGGATAAAAAAAAAGTCACGCCGAGGTGCGTTCATCTGCTCACATGGCGCCTGACTTCGAGTTTCCAGGGCATCGCTGCCCAGCGAGGAAAACCCCTCACATTTTATTCCCGTGATAAGCGAGGCTGCGGGCACACCCGCACGTCCCCCCCGCCCGCAGCCCCGATGTCCCCGCACCTGGCAGCGGCCGGGCCGTGCCCTGTCCTCGCTGGAGCACACCTGGGGGCGGCCGGTGGCCTGAGTCACCCCGAGACACCGCCCGTGACACACGGTCACGCTCGGCTGCGAGGCGGTGGGAAGCCCACCCGTGTCCCACCGCGGGTGCCGTGCACGGGACGGGAACGGGACCGGGACCGCTCCGCACCAGGCACCACGCTCGCTGACCCACGCGCGCTGCCTTTAAGGCAGGGAATATTTCCTGCTATTTCCTCCAGAATAGGGTTCGTGGTGGTTTTTTTTTATTATGATTATTTATTTTTATTTTTTTCCAGCTCGGCGAAACCTGCACTTTATCACCCCGCTGCACCTCGCTGCTTCCAGCCCAACGGCACGAAGCCCACGGCCCC
>VXAV01008636.1:0-12290 GCA_013399715.1 Alectura lathami
CAACCCCCATCCGAGCTTTCCACAATCCCAGGTTTAACCTGGAGAAAAAGCTACAGGAAACTTCAGCAAAATGGGCATTAAAGGTGTACGTGGAGAGCCACTGCTGCCCACCGGGGAGCCTGCCCGCCGCAGCCAGCTTCCAGCTGGCTGGATGGGGTGGCCCCGATGACTGGTGACATCGGCTGGAAGCTGGGCAGAGGTCTGCAGGATGTGGGCACCTCTGGCAGGTAAAGCATTGTTCTGGAGGAAAACAGCAAGGGGCAGAAGGATCGTTCCTTTTAGGGAACCACAGCCAATCCGCAGCCCAGATAATCCATGAATATCAAGATCGATCTGTTGTGTTCTCTTAAGATGACTGGGACAACGGAAGGGCTTCAGGGAACACCCTGCACACACCCTGTACCCAGCCACGTGTGGTTTTTTTAGGAATAAATGGGAAGTAAGTGTTCTTCACTTGCCAAGAAACAAGCTGATTTCAGTATTGCCGTAGCACACGCACGGACACAGTCAGACAAAAGCAGGTTGGCTCTGCACTGCCAGGCAGATCGGGGAGCGGGTGCCGTCCCAGTTACTCATATCCTGTCAAAATGGGAAATAAACAGGAAGCATTTTGCCTCCTGGCAATATCTGCGGCTCTGGAGTTAGCACTCCGGAGCTGCAGCGCAGAGGGAGGTGAGGTGTCCCCTGGATATGGCTGGAAAAAAAAAAATACAAGTGGTCCCTGCGTGATGCGGTGAGTTTGCCGTGGTTAGAGCTGGGGCTGTGCGCAGCTGAAGCGCGTGGCCGTGAAGCCTAGTGGACAGGTGAGTCGTCTGATGGACTGAGCAGAGCATCACGACCTCCATATCGGAGAGAGCCTTCCCTCCGCAAAACCAAAAACCTCGCAGCAGCCCTACGAGGTGGCAAGCAGAGCTCCGCCTCTGTTGCCTGTCCCCAGGGCACAGCCAGGACCCCAGCCCCAAGCAGCACCCTCAGCACAGCCACGTCAATTTTTATCAAAGTGAAGATGTATGTGACATAAAAGAGTGCTTTCTCTTGGAAAATGTGTCACCTGAACTAAATGAATCCAATTTGCTCAAATCAGCTGATGCCCAGGCTATGCAAAGGTGGGGAAGCTAGCCTTTGTAAATTAGAGGACAATTTCCTTCAGCCTTTTTTCACCCCAATTAATACTGTTTCTGTGCATGTTGTATGGTTTTTGTTTTTATTTTTTGTTTTTTAATAAGCAGCCTCATTGTTTTACCCTGTTCATGGTACAGTTTGGTTACAAAGCAACAGGCAAAGCCCCCGAATACTCAGGTTTTGTAAACCTGTTGGCAGGGATGCTCAGAGTCAGGTGTTGCGGGTAAAATGCCTAACTTGCTTTTTAAGACCGAAAAAATTTTGGAAACATTCCCTTAACAGACAAATCCAAGCACGAGTGTTTATGTGTGCATGTGTGTCAACAAATCCCACACAGTGCCTGAGCGTATGGGTGCAAATACCAATAGATGTATGTGTGTTTATACACACACACACACATAATCACACGGCTGCAGAAAGGAGACATCCCAAGTAGCAGCACTGCAGTACAAAGGAACCCAGTGCATACATGGCTGGTACAGCTCACATAAGGCAAAAAGGAGTGATGAAATAATTTCTGGTTGGGAAGCGCAGCAATGCACCTTTCTGTCTATAACTGCATCTGCATTTACATTTTATCAATGCCAGAGAGCAGACATAAAAACCTTTTGACTAAGAAAGCAACCTCAGCACTTGAGGACAAGGCTGAAACTACATCACCTGCACGCACAGGTGCCACTGCATCTGCTCCACCCACTCAGCCACTTTAAAACAGGAAAGAGAAAGCTACTGGGGGATGTGGGTATGTGCTAGGAGCTGTGGCTCCTGCACCTGAGGAGGTTCCCTGCTGAGAGGTGAGTTGGGGGCTGGTGGTGCTGAGCACCTCCAGCTCTGCATGTAGTGTTTCTTCTAAGGGATGCTTGCAGCTGCCCTTAGGCTTCAGCCAGGTTTCTCCAATGCGTCCACGCACCACTCTGCATGTACAAGAGGCTAGGGAACCTGTGCCCAATTATGCAAAATGTTTAAATCACACCTAGGTTTCTGCAAAGCACAGAACAGGAGCAGAAAAAACACAGGAGAAGCATGGACCGAACTGATGAAGCTGTAGCCATCCTAGCTGGGCATAGCTCATTATCCTCAAGCTGCTGGATGCCTCAGGTGTGGAGAAGCATCTCCAGTGCATCCTGGGCAGCAATGTGAAGTCTTGGAAGCAGAGCACGTAAGAAGCAATAAGGTAAAACCCGTTAACAAAGAGTAGCACCTACCGTGGTATAATGCTGCATCGGGTCGCTAATGTACAGCATTTTGGTCTTCTTGGGGTTTACAGACAAGTGGGAACCGTCCTGCCAGAGGAGTCATGGGGTCGGGGGGCGATGGAGGAGCCGGCCGGGGAGATGCAGCGCTGGACCATGAGGTGTGGGGCTGCGGAGGCAGTGCCAGGGATGCTGCGCTGGCCGCCTGCACGCCGTTTGTTGGCTTTTTTGCTTTTTTCATCTCCCTTAGTTCTGTCAACTAGCTGCATCCAACAACAAAACGAGGCCCACCCCTTTCTGTCCCTCATGACTATTCATTAAAACGCAGGCAGGCCCCAGCTTGCCCAGTGACCGCTGGGCTATACCAGCCATTCCCACCGAGTGGAGAGCGGGGGTCCTGCTCAGTAATTAAACCCAGCCAGACTTTATTCCAGAAAGCTGCTTGCAGCATCACTGGAGTTGAAACCCATCTGACAAGCATGCTTTATCCACAGATGGAGGTAGCTGCACGGGCCCTGCCAAGCCTATGCAGTGGCCCTGAGATTACTCCAGCTCGTACTTCTGGAGCTGGGCAAGCCAGCCACAGCCACCGCTCCGACCCTCCATCCACCCCAGCCTATGCTCTAAGGGGTTTCTTCCAGTTGCAGATCAGTGGCATTACAAACCACATCAACAGCTCATGCAGGGGCTGTTCTGGCTCAAATGCTCCTGGAGGTCTCATTGACAAAAATGCCTGGAGGCAAGGTAGGCACCAGTGTCCCAGTGCTATAAGGTCTGCATCCACTAACAAATGTTCTCTTGCTGTCTCTTCTTGTTTCACTGGATTTAGTTGCATCATTGAGAGATGATCTGCTTTTCCTGAAGAAGTCTAAAAAGGCTAGATGCTTCCTAAGCAACAGGCTGGGAGCAGACAGCATGGGTTAAGAGGCACAGACCATCAGCTACAGCACCAAGCCTGCGGTTGGTCAGGTTTCCTCCTGACTCCAGGCAGAGGGCTGAACGGGCTTTTCTTCACCCAGACCCCATGGTGGAAGTCACGGTATTAGAGCAGAAGGACCCAAACGCAAACAGATCACAGCAGCTTGGTAAGTAAAGCCTTAGGCACTGTGTGAACTGAAGCTGTTATCTCTGAAGAAAAAAGCAGAGGTGGCTGAGGAGTTGTTCACATTCATTTACAGTAACTCCTCCCATATGATCCTTCAGTGCTTCAGTTTTTGTGGAGCAATGCAATGCCTGTGTGAAGCTGGCACAGAGCATCCCACCTGCCTGGAGGCCAAGGCACGGAGTGCTGAGGTGTCCTTGTGGCAGCCACCAAGCATCTGCGCTGGGCGCTGCAGCACTTGCTGCTCCCTACATGTTTGCCTCTGGCACCCTCTGGATACCACCAGCACTCAGCAGCTGTTCCTTCACTGGTGCCACCTCTGTTTCAGGCCTGCTGGATCACACTATCTGTATTTACCTTCATACATGTCAGCCTGCCATGTGTTTTGGTGACAACAGCTAGGGTGAGCTGTACTCAGCTTGTCCTGAGTTCAGCAGCACAGCATTTAGTTGCACAATGGGGCTAACATAAATATTTATTTCTGGCTCATTACTTTGAGCTCCCTGGCCCCTGCAAACCCCCAGCCCTGGCACCCTGTGGTAACAGCCTGGTCACCCCGGGCTCGTGCTGCACGGGGCTTCGGTTCCGCAGCAGTGCAGAGCCAGGCCGTGGCCCCGGCGCTGGGGCAGCTCCGCAATTAGCACCACAGTCCCCACCTGAGCCGTCTGCCAGGCTCCTGCCCTGCTGCACACAAAGGCTCGGGAAGAGAGGGAAAGTAAGCTAAAAGCGAGGGAAAAGGGGGCTGGGGGAGGGGATGCAAGCTGGCCAGGAGGGAAATGGGAGCTTTGTGGAGGGAGATGCTGAAATGGCCAGAGCTGCTGGAAGCGTTACGGAGGCTCACGCTGCCCTTAGGATGCCTGGTAGTGAATTTCTAATGCCTGGCTGGGCAGGGGGAGATCCTGATCCCAGATGAGCAGTGGTTACTGAGTGCAGTGCAAGGCAGGCCTTTGGCTTTCAGCAGAGATGGCAAGCTGGTGTTTGTAAGGGGTTTATTCCTGCTGTGCATCCAGTACTCAGGAAACAAACAGAGAAGCACGGTCTCCGTGTTTTTTTTTTTTCTTTAAACTGAATAATTCTAAAGGCCATGTTCCTGATAGAGCACATCCTAAATAGCACATCAGACAGATTCTTTTGTTACCAAGCTCAAGTTTTTCCTGCCTTGCCCTTCCTCCCACAAGGTCCATTCAGAAGAGCACCCAGCTGAGCCCCACTGCAGCACAGCATGACGTGGCTTTCCGAAAGCTCTACCTGCTGAGCAGCTTGCAAATAATTTTTACTAGGCAGCATGTTTATACCTGAGCAAATTAAACTCTGCTTGTATCGAGGTGCTCGAGCTCCACCACCATCACAGCACAGAAGCCCTGCTGCTGCACGCTTAAGCAAGCAGGGGGAGGATGCAAGTGCCCAACACAGAGCCTGCTTCCTACAGTCGCTGTGACTGGTGCACTTTATCTAAACTGTGACAGCTATGCTGTTGCTTCCTGGCTTCAGAATTGTGATTGTCACAGTTGATGCTGTTGAGAATGACCTAGAGGATGAGCAGACAGCTGCTCCTGCTACATGTGAGGAGTATTTCATTGATACTGCTCAAACCTGGACAACCAGCTGCTGAAACTATATCTGACAGAAATGTTATGCCCATGCTTGGCAGAAGCAGGACTGTGATAATCTCAGCCCAGTGGCATCTGCTTGTCTTGCCAGGCCATTGAGACCCAAGCCCTTCCCAAACAGGAGGAGAGTCCAGCAAAATCTATTAATACATAGCCACTGTTTTAGTGACCACTGTGCCACATCACTGCCAAACTGCAGTACAGCCATTTATTCCATGTTATCAGACACTGAGCAAATGATGGCAGCCCTGCACCTGTAGTGCTTCTCTGGTTTATGAATCAGTAAGCTCCCATTTCCTACCCTAAAGCCACCCAATCGCCAGGAGGTAAACAAGCCTGTATCTGAAGTAGCTCCTGCTTTTGCAGCCTGAGCACACTCACCATAACAGAGTCATTCATGCCTCTCATGTGGAAGACATCCATCGTGACCTCTGTGCGGTCAGACACCTCGTTGCTGCCTGCATGATTGGACGGAGGGAGGTCGAAGTAGGTGCTGTCTGGTTCCCTGTGAGCAAGCAATGGCAGATGGTCAGCTTTCCAGCTCTTCTGCACAGCCTGCACCAGCAATAAGGGCCACAGCTCAGGAAATCTGGCCATGCCCAGCCCAGGCTGGTCAGAGCTGGTTCTGGTGAGCACTGCTGGTAGATGTTCTCCATACAGCGTGCTGTGCTACAGGGGCAAGGGTGGGGCTGATGCTGTACTGCTGGGGCCAGCAAGCTTCCCAGCGGGCATGGCACAATGGACATGACATGGCCTTCTCCCCTTTCAGCAAAGGTGAGTCAGTGTCTCCTCTCCCCAGCTACTGCAGAGGCATTGCTGACCCTGCTGCCCAAACAACTTTGCTTCCTCGAGCAAAAAGTGTGCCGAGGTGCTGGCCTTTGATGTGCAAGAGGGCAGCTGTGCTGGGGGAGCTTTGAGTAGTCCTTTGCTGCATTCCTTCCTTTGCGTTTATGGTGCACATTGAAAATGCTGCTGGTTGCATAACTCTTCAGAAACAGTTTCCAAAACCTGGAAACATTTGTGGGGCCCTGCATTCAAACTCTGT
Organism: Alectura lathami; assembly: GCA_013399715.1. Lineage (NCBI taxonomy): Eukaryota > Metazoa > Chordata > Aves > Galliformes > Megapodiidae > Alectura > Alectura lathami. The sequence continues at coordinate 6,073 of VXAV01008636.1, forward strand.
CTAGCATCATTGAGGCAAAGGAGTTTGGCGAATGAAATAGTCTGAGCAGGGAGATCAGAGCCTGGGAGCAGCATTCTGAGTGCAGAAGAGGAACCTGTGAAAATTGGAGCATGTGAAAGAAGCTTGTTTCCCTTCAGGCTGTATTGATGAGATGTGCTAATACAGATCACGCAGTAAAGAAGCACTTCTGCCTCAACACACATGATCAAACACCACTTACAGTGTACTCCAGAGGTGCTCAAACGTTGTGCCTTCATCAGCTGGAGAGGACTGGGACATCTTCACAGTGGGGGAGTCTGACAGAGGATATATCACTCTACGGACAAAGAAAAACAGCAAGGTTAGCGTTGCTAGAGTGCAAGCAGAATGTCCCCTTTTTTCCTGGAGGCTTTAGGACCTGGATGTGGGATGTGCAGGGGTTTCATCTGTTCAGCACAGGAATGGAGTGGATGATGTAGCACAGCTTTTACACTCCTCTACTCCTGGAAAATGTGCAGAGACCCGAGTCAGCTGCACTAAAGTTGGTTCATGACAACACAGGTTGCAAATGCCGCGTTATATCACCACGTCACAGGGTATCAGCTCCCTCCTGCTTTTCACTGATGCCCAAACTCAGGCCAGCAAAGTGCAGGAGCTTTCTGGGCTGCCAGGGCAGCTCCCACTGGGCTCCCAGCAGGGTCCTTGCAGCAGCCCTCCAGCTGCAGGAGCTTTCATATAAGGGTGGTGTTTCAGGTGATGACATCACCTCATCTGCATTCTTACGAAGATGTGGGTATTTTGGAAAGTGCCAAAGCGGCAGGGTGCTAGGATGTCAGCCCATTTCTGCTAAACGCTGATCCTGTGACTCAGGGTTCCCATCTGAGGTGTTTACATTATGCTCCAGTGGTTTTCAGCGCCGCTACACACAGCCCCCTCCACCCTTTGACAACTCTTCTTAGTAATCATTTTGAACCAGGTTCATTCAGTAAAGGGCTTAGATCTTTCAGACAGACACAGCAACACCGAACTCTTGAGTAGGAGGCCTCTGAATAAAACTGAAACCCCAAGTTAGTTGGCAAATAAAGTCTTGCAGTAAGAATCAGAGCCAAAAGCACCCTTCGTGTTGCTCCCCTGAGAGCATCCTGCATGTTTGGCTGCTCAGTGGCCCAGCACAAGCAGAGGAGTGGGGAAACCTCTTCTGCAAAGCTGGTAAATAGGGGGTGATGATAAATAGCAAAAGGTGATAGAACCACATGGACAGCCTGCATCTGAGAGCACGTGTCGATCAGCTGCAGTGTGCTGTGAGCCACAGGGAGCCCAAAGGCCTCCTGGCCTCCTTCCAGCACCAGCGAAAGCACTGAGCACACCGTGGTCTCTCCTTTGTGCCTACAGCCCTGTCCCAAGCCCCCAGAAGAAGCGGCAGCACACTGCAGAGGGCTGGGCTGCAGCCATCTTGGTCAGCCCTCTGCCTTCCTCTGCTCGCAGCCGCACCGTGTGACTGTCTTCCTCCTCCTCCTCGGTCCCCTGCTCCCCAGAGCTGCAGGGACTGCTGCCATGCTCTTCCTAACACATACATGTCCCAGCCATGCTCTGGCTACCCCTTTCACCCACGCAAGGGTTACCATCTTGTTTCAACTCAGTACCGACATCTAATAGCGAAAGCCTGAAAACTTCCTGCTTTTCAATCTCAAACTGCTGGTGATGAGAGCAGCCGCTCTCTGAATGATGTTCAGAGGAGCCCAGCCACAGGGCCAGGACCCAGGGTCCTTTCAGTGGTGTCTGAGTCAGCTGGGGACCGGGTGGCTTAGGAGCAACAGGCACGGCACCAGACGCTAAAGTGAAAGCAGGGTGGTGTCCCCGAAAGCTGACCCCACGCTGGTTTCTGCCGCATCTGCGACTCATCTGTGTGATGCAGCGTCTGCAGATGCTCTCCCAGGGGAGCTTGGCATAGCAGCAGAGGACTCGCGCCCCACAGGACAACTCGCAGAGGAGCGAGCTCATCAAAGCTTCATTTCCGCCCGTCTCTCCTCGTCCCACGTGTAAGCGGAGAGAAACAAAAGGACGGAAGCAGCAGTTTTGAGAAAAGGAAAAGCTGAGAGCTGCAGTGAGGCTTCTGGGGGCCTTACCCTGCTTCCATGCTGCTTTCCATGGTCCAGGGTATCGGCAACACCGAGATAGAGCCAGGGCTTTTCTTCCAGCAGAGAAAGCACCTCCGCGCTGCCCCGTGCTGTGTGGTCAGGCTGGGTGACACCAGCTCTAACCACGTGGCTGCACTCGTTCTCAACAGAAAAAAAATCTGAATATTTTAAGGGCGTTTCGGAAGTTCCCTTTCCCTTTCAAAGCACAATTGGCGTTGGCAGGGCCAGGCCAGTGTCCTCTCACACCTGAGCACTTGGGCTCTGTGGTACAAAGGGCAGCTCGGCTGTCAGCGCTGTTAAAGCACTTCCCTCATGCAGTGACTGCTGCACGTGCTGGGACTGTACAAAACTGACGGTCTAAAACTTGGGCCTCTGAGAGCTGCAGAGGACTTTGCAAATCGCATCCCTGGAAGCTGGCAGCAGTGCTGGGGATAGTGAAATCTGCTCTAAAGCAAAGGTGCTGTTGAGAGTCAGTGAATGGTGGCGGTGTTCAGTCAGGCTTGATGGGAAGCAGGGCAGTCACGGTGGGGAGGTCCAGCAGAAGGAAACCATATCCTACTGGAAGCAGCAGAGCCCTTGGCACAGGCTAAATGAAGTTGAGAGCCTTAGAGACTAATTCTGTCTTGGGAGAGAAGCATTACTAGATCACTTGGGTGTAATTACCTCCCAGTGCCTGTCAGCTATGCAAATGGCACTCGGAGGTGACTCCCCCAGGGCTAAACATCAGCAGTGGCAGAGCTGGAAAACAGCCACAGCACAGATTCATCCTCTCTGCCACTTCCAGTCTCCCAGATCAGTCTGGAGGATGTGTAGCCTCTGCCATAACAGCATCAGCTCCCTGATGTCATCCCAACACCTCTTCCCAGCACCACAGTCTGAGGAAAAGCCAGAGATAACACCTTGATGTCTGCACAGAAGAGCTCTCTAGCCAACCCTCCAACAGCAGGATTTCCACACTGGCACCTCCAGAGACCCACATTTGCTTCTTAAACTGAAGATCTCTTTGTCTAGGGAACTGTGCAGCAAGGGGTCCTCTGTCCCTTCTGCATCTATGTGACATGGATGCACTGGGGGAGCAAGGCTGCCTGGAGTGACATACAGGACTGCTAAGGGGGGCTGCAGCCCTGCGCATGCACGGCTGCGGTGAGTCGGGCCATGCACCTGATTTATTGCAGGCTTTTAGAGGAAGCAAGACTGAAACATGCAAACTAGGGGGCTCAGTGCACGAAGCTAATGCTGCTTACGTGACTTGCTTGTTTACACACGGGGAGCTGCCTCTCCACGTGCCTTCTCAAGTCATCCCCACCGTTTGCTGGATTTTTGCTTCCCTCTGTTGCTAGTTAGTGCATTGCAGGGAAATTGCACAAAAATCAGCTGGAAGTACAGAGACAAAGCTGGCAAGGAGGAAATAGCCCACTATGGCTTGCTTTGGGGTCTTAGCTCAGTACACTGCCAGATTAGCAGTGATGGGGGGGGGGGGGGGGGCTGCCACCTCCCACTACTGAGCTGCTGGACTGTGCAGCATGGGATGGGCTGGGTCACTCCAGGGGGCTGATTTCTTCTAAAGGTAAAAGTCCCACAGGTTTAACGAGGGGGATGAAGCCTTGCTGGGGGGTGATGTCTGGCTGCAGAGTTTCTATGGATGCTAGAAGGAGCATCTTCAACCTCACCATAAACTTTGAGCCTCTGCTCTAGATACCTAGAAATGTCTGTTAATATTTCAGCAAGTAATAACATGTTCACCACTATCCTGCCACCTCTGGGAGCCCCGAATGAAATGTGACATTTTTTGCCACCTTAACAGGAGATAAATGCACACAAATCCGTACAAATAGGGCTATTCCTAACCTCTAGAGGCTTGGCCCATCCTCAGAGAGGAAGACCTCGGGAACCCAAACAAGCCGTACATGTCTGCAGATCTGCACTGCTGAGATACTGGACAAGGAATCGCTCTGTTCCCACGCAGTAGTGTGGAGTGCAGTGAGAGCACAGGGCTGGGATCAGGACTTTGGAGAGACACCCCCAGTTCTCACACCAAATTGCAGTGTTTTGCTTCACAGTTTGTGAACTTATCTCTGTGCCTCCTCTCCTCCCACCAGCTGCACATTGGGAACCTCAGCTCATCCAGCCTGCAGCAAACAAGTTAACGCTTGCAAAACATTGGCACATCCCAAGGTCACATCTTGCTCACTTGCCCCTGATTAGTAACTTCACCCATGCAAAACGATGCTTACAAAAGTATCCAGGAGTAAGTGAGCTTTCCTGCAGCACTTGGATCCTGGTGTCCAGCAGCATATTAACAGCAGTACTGCTGGGGGAACAGGACACAGTGGAGCTGCCTGAGGTACCAACAAAACAGGCTAGACCGAAATCTGCTCTGACAGATGGAGAAGCTGATAGACAAGAGTCCCCCACCTTGTGATGGGCAGCAGGCTGGAGGAGCTGGCTGCTCCTGCACCAGGCAGCCAAGCCAGCTCTGAGCTCAGCCTCGACCCTGCTGAGCCTGCGACACTCAACCAGCCCCAGCATAGTGCCCTTGTCTGTGCCCTCCTCTGCTGCTCCATTCCAGGCTTGGCTGTTCTTTCCTCCACAAGCGCTTTAACTCTGGAGCTAAGGCACTTTGGAGACTCCAAGATACTTTAATCTTGCGCAAAGCAAAGCGTCCACAAACCACCTTCCAGCTGCACCACCAAGCAACTGAGAGAGGGTCTGCAACGTGTAACGCACACACACAAATAGCAAGAGATTGCCTTTTGTCTTTTTCTCCTACCTGCTCTGGCTGCCCAGGCGTTTAGAGTTCCCCCGGAGGTCTCCCGTGGACAGGAGCGGCCTGGGATTGAGGATCTGTTATTTACTGCACTACAATCTAGTAGCGTCCCGGTCGCCTAGGCAATGACATTGGAGCTGTTGAAAGCTATGTGAAAAGTGAGGCAAAGGCTTGTGCACTCCCTTCCTGGAACACAAGGCAGTTACAAGGGGGTGGGGAAAGCTCAGCCAAGCGTGCAGGGGAATTAAGCTGGTCACCAGCGCCAAAGCGACTCCAGAGCACACCGAGTCACAGACATGGCTGCTGTAGAGACAGGAAGGAGTCTCAATGTAACCACAGCTCCGAGGGAGGCTTGCACCCCATCAGACCACCGGTCTGGAGCTGTTTTGGTGCTTGCATGGGTCACAACGACCTGCTCATCCCCCCTGGGGCACCAGCGGCCGAGGGCAGGCTGCGCTGAGGACCATCCCCAGTGGCACTGAGAGCCGTGTCCCTCACCTGCACCAGCTTCAGGGGCACAGCCATGGGGGAAGTTTCACAGCACGCACAAGGAGGCAGCAAGCAGGAGCCCTCTCTCTCCACGCAGACGTTTGCATGGGTTGGTTTATCGCTCAGCCCCACAGGCTACGGACACCTGGACACGCAGGAGAAGCGCCTTGCTGAGCCGCACGTCGCAGTGGGTGCAGATGGAATTTTCCCGTGAACAAGCAGCAGCCACTGGCATTCCCCAGCTGCTCCAGTTACCTGCGTTCTGCAGACTCACTGAACATGTCGACACCCCTTTTCATAAACCAGAGTTTTGCTTCAGCCAAAGCCTTGCTTTGAATTTCCACGTGCAGCCACCCAGCAAGCACAGATTTCAGAGCTCGGTGGGGGCACGTCCTCCAGCGGCTCTGTTAACGAGCTTTACACGGTTTGGGGCAGAAAAGCCAGCCCTGAGCCAGCCCCGGGACAGGGGCCCTGCCTCCCTCTCGCCAGCCACTCGTGGCTCTTTCTCTCAGAAAAGCCCCAGGACCTTTTATTCTTAAACATCAGCGCGCACCCCGCGCACTGCTGCGCTCCTCTCGCAGCTCTCGGCCGCCCGGCCTCTCATTACCGTCAGCAATTAGCCGGGAAGCGGCGCGGGCCGGGAAGTGAGACCTCGAGCAGGCTGGGACACGCTTCCTCCCCAGAACGTCGAGAAATCGAAGGAGGGGGATCTCTGCTCGCTAGGGAACGGCCTCGCAGGGAGCGAGCAGCTCACCGCCGTGACCGGGGAGCTCTGACAGAGCCGGCCGGGGCGGGGCGGCGGGAGCGCCGACGGCTCGCCTCAGCGCCCGGGACTACAACTCCCG
>VXAV01008636.1:12707-30654 GCA_013399715.1 Alectura lathami
GCTGGGCAGCGTGTGGGGCGGGTGTGGGGCGGCTCGGCTGTGAGCCGGCCCCGAGGAAGTAACGGCCGTGCGGCGGGCCCTGCCGGAGCTCGGCCGTGCGCGCAGCGTGACCTGCCCGTTGGAGGCTGGTGCTCTGCGCGGGTCGCAGCGACTGGGACCTGAGCGGTCACCGGCAGGAAGCAGCCCCAGCACAAAGAGTCGTTTCTTTGAGAAGCAGGCTTAATCTCCCCTAACAAGCAGCCATGGGATTAATGGGCTTGTTTTTTTAAATGACTATAGGCCCCCCTACTGGCTTAACTATTTTTACCACGGTTTGTGTGAGAGCACAGCTCCTGCCAGGCCTCTGGCAGCAAGAGAGCTGCGCTCCGGGCCGGTGGCAGCACGGCGTCCCGGCGCGGTGCAGCACGTCCCGGTTGTCAGCACCAACCCAGCTTTGCTCCTGTTTTCGCTCAGGCTTCCTGCGTGCAGTACCGGCTGATCGTCCGCGACGTGCACACCCTGCAGATCCTTCAGCTGTACACTTGCCTGGATCAGATTCAGTACATAGAGTGGTCGTCTGATTCTCTGTTTATCTTGTGTGCCATGTACAAGCGAGGGATTGTTCAGGTAAGGGCCAAAGCGGAGTCCTGGCGTGGGTTTGCATGCGGTGTGCGTGAGAACTTGTGAACAGCAGGCACTAGCTCAGTGCTTGTGCTAAAGAAATTGACGCTGTTGTTGGTAGTGCATGGTCTGAGGTAGCCCAACATGCTGTTTTTTATAAAACCCTGACACACACCTTAGTTTGAAAACAAATTTACAATGAAAACATGTAACAAACCAATCTGATCAAAAGCTAGAGAGGATCTTAGGAGTATCTTACTTCAGCAGGAAACAAATGCATGCAAAATTGCCAAATGGTTTAAAGTACACTTTTAAAATTGCTGGATGTTCAGAGTATTTGTCACAGAAGAAAACAACAATACAATTGTTAATACAATCTGTATCAACACGGAGAGGCGTGGGGCTTACTTTTGTAGCGGAATCCAGCGCCAGTCCTTCATGGCCACGGCTCTCAGAGGTTTCCTGACCTCTCTGCTATGTGATGCAGGAACTTTTTCCTCAGCTGCGGCGTATTGTTGCAAGAAGAGGTTTCGGTGAGCTCTTCATTTGGTTCACTGTCTGCTTGGTTCCCTCTCCGACCCAGGTCTGGTCCCTGGAGCAGCCAGACTGGCACTGTAAGATAGACGAGGGGTCCGCAGGATTGGTGGCTTCGTGCTGGAGCCCGGACGGTCGTCACGTTCTCAATACCACCGAGTTCCATGTAAGTGTGAAGTCACGGTTACCCCGATGGTATCGGATGTTACCGCCTGCCCTTTGCCTCCTAAAATAACCTGCAGCTCTTAAAGCTGTAGTGGTGGTGCGGAACACGGTTTTCCTGTATTCACAGGTGTGGTGTAGGTTAGTTCCAGTTCAGATGTTAGTTATTCTGTTAAGACTTTATTTATAGAAGATGGACACTTAGCTTACACAGGTAAGATTGTGTGTTTGAGAAAAATGTAGAGATAACTGGCGCTTATGAAAGCAATTTTAGTAATCAAATATGGTGTTGGTACCTGAGGGAAATCTCAGAGCTTTTAACACACACACACACACACACACACACACAAAAAAAAATCCCCAAACAAGAAACACATCCACAAAATGAAGACTGGCTTTTGAATTAAAAAATACAGCCGTAGGTTTGTTGGAATATGCTTACAGGAGTGCTTGATTTGGCATGTCAGATGGCTGCTGATAGAACCACTTGTGAAATTAAAATTAAAACATAGGTAAGTACTTATGAAGAGCTATGTTCTGGAATCTGGATTAAGGTGCAGAACCCAGATCAGTTCGGTGTGTACGCTGGACACCGTGGATTTGTTGGAAAGCACGTGCAAGTCCAGCTCTCCTCCTTTTTAGCTGGTGATTGATGTTATTCAGTGAAAGGAAGAACAGTCAGAAAATAGCTAGGAAAATAGCAAGAAACTTTTTGTATCTAATCTTTTCAAAACGAGTTGGAATTTATGTGATGCATTGTTGCACTGTAGTCCTCACTAGTGCTGAATTCAAATGTTACACTGCAAGATTTCCCTTTTTCATCCAAATCTCAACCAGTGGGCTACAGATGGAGGGATCTGTCATCTGTGTGTGCGTACTGGAGTTAGCCTAAGTACCGATGCTCTCAAGGGAACCTGTGAAGAAACCTGCATGCAGCTGGAGTGTAGCTCCCCATGCACACATGCTGGAATTCGCTGGCAAGAAATTTTAGTGCTTGGCAAGGATTTTTAGTGCTGGCTGAGGCAGAGGTTTTCTGGCTGAAAAGCAGTTTCCTTCCACTTCCCCTCACCCTTTTGGAGCATGGGTTCTAAGGAGTGATTAACTTAAGCCTCAGTTTCTCCAGGAATGATTCACCTTAATGGTGATTAAAATAAAAAATGAGTCCAGAGCTTCAAGCTGAAGTCAGTGGACGTGCCTGGTAGTCAGGCAGGAGTGTTGCCGTCTGCGTAACCCAAACTGAAGGCCGGTGCTATGTGCTACAAATGAGTTTCTTACGGCACATGCGTGTGGGGGTGGACTAGCAAGTATTTATTACCTCCCAACAGAACTTGGTTTGACCTTAGAGGATTTCATTAAGCCCTTGCCAAGTTGGCATCTGTGTTGGGATAAGTTTTCTTTCCAGCTGTAAACAGGCTGCTAAATTAGCTTTTGTCAGACAGCTGCCTGGGTTATGCCGATGTCTGAGTTGTGTTTACTCTATAGCATGCTAAATCCATGGTCTGGTGGGACAGACGTTAGCAGCGCTCGAGACAAACTGTCAAGATACCTAATATTGGTGTATTATGTTCATTATCAAATTCAGGGGTTGCCTGGGGGGCTTAAAGGTTCCCTGTCAACTGGCGCAGTTTGGCTTTGGAAGCCTGACATTTTCAAACAGCACCAGCTAATTACTCATGCTTGTAATTCTTCAGGCCAACATACGAGCTCCACTGTAAGCTCACAAATTAGTTTTATTTCTACCAGAAATTTTTTTAAGCATATCGTTATGCTAATTTATTTCTAGCAATCCGTGCTTATTAGTGCCACAGAAGACACATTCACTGGCTAACTTGCAGTCAGGTCAGCACTACAGTGGGTGATGTTTTGGTTTTATAATGTGACTGCTGTGCATCTTCTAACTGGAGAAGAGTGCTTCAGAATTCTGCCACCTTCTGAAATCCATTTTGACTCGGTTACCTTTTGAGGTGGGCAGCAATGCTCCCTAGGTGTTTAATGCTGGCATAGGTCTGCAGGTGTTCTCGTTTCATTGCAGGTGAGTCTGTCATGGTGTGTAGGGAATTATCACACAGTGTACAGCCAAGTAGAGAGGCACAGGTAACTACCTCAGTCCTCACATAATCCCAGCGATGCACGGCGTGGCCCACAGGGCAACCAAATGGTACAGCCTGGTGGCAGGAAGTACGTACAGCCTCTGTCCTTCCCCTCAGCAAAAGACTGGTTTCCATAATAATGAACTACTAGCAGATGCAGGAGAACTTCCTGTGCTTCACTTAATTACAGAAATGTGTGTGTAGTACCTAATGTAAGCACCTGGTTGCCTGCCTGAAAACTTTGAAAGCATCTTTGTGCGGTGGTAACTTAGGTCATGCTTTAAGGGGCCCTTCTGAAAATGTCCAGGATTCAAGTCCTGTCGAGATGTCCAAGAGATGTAGGTTGTTTCCTAAGCTGTTGCTGTGCTGGACTGGAGCATTTCTTTCTCTCTAGGCACTGTCCAGGCTGCCAAACTCCAAGGTGAGATAGCAATCTGCTAGGTCTTGCCAGACAATAGCTAGTTGTACCATCCAACTGCATATATTCTAAGGTGCTTCCAGACCTGGGAGGCATTTTTGAATTGGCTGCTCCTGCCTTACAGCTGCACGTGGCAAGTGGTCAGAATCACTGCCCCAGTGATTCCAGCTCTGGTGTAGAGAACAAGGTGGTGGAAAAGAATGTACCAAGTGAGGGTACAATTCTGTTAGGAAAAGTAGTTTTGAAAAATAAGGATCTGGAGGTACTTCTTTGTTATTTAATAGATCCAGAGCGAATCTAAATTAGTTGGAAAACTTTCTGAAAGCCTGCTATGCGAAGTCTACCTGGAATTTGAAAATGTTGGAGGGCTGTCAATGGTACTGATCCACGTGGTGCTCTGGAAAGAAGCTCCTTGTCCCTCAGCTGTTGTTTTCTGCTGTATTTTGTAGCAGGTGCTTCCTCTCCTGCTGGAAACCGCTCTGTCCTGTGAGGCAGTCCTGCACTCTGGTGTTGCAGTGTACCCAGCACAGCAAGTTGGCTGCTAGAAGGTTCCACACTATCAGTTTGCCCCGTGGAAGGTGTCCTTCCAGGTGTTGTTCCTCTTACCGTGCTGTGGTCCACCTGAATGTCAGATTGGTAGGCATGTGCAGAGCTTAAACAAGAACTGCAGGTAAAAGATGGGGAGAAAGCGAACGGAACTTGTTCAGCACTTCCAAGTTCTGTGCTAAGGAGCTGAAGAGCATCAGCATTGTTCTGGAGCAGCGCTTTTAAGAGCCACGGTATTGTACTTTATCTAGTTCCACTTTAGTACTGAAGCACTAAGGAGCCTCTGTAGAGCTACAGTAGGAGGAAGAGAAATGTGTGTGTTTCTGTGTATATTGGAACTAATCCCTAGTAACTGTAAATGGCTTCGTTGGCTGAAAAATGCTTTCTGTCGAGGAATGTGCTCTGAATAATCTTCTGAAATCCGGCGCTGACAGACACTGCTATGTAAGGAGGCTGTGTGACCCAGTCAAGTCTGGGACAAAAGTTGACAGTCATTTGAGATGCAAGGTTGTTTAAAAGTGTGTTTTTATCTGTTGAAAATCACCAGTCTCACACCTGCCTGTAGCTGTCAACGCTGGGATGTGGTCCTGAACCCAGTGCTGGAGACTGTTTATCACGTTACCATCTAAATGCTTTTTATTTCTCAGCTGTTTTTAGGCTATTTTAAAAATGCTTCTGCTTTTGGTTTGTTTTTCCACTGCAAAACAACAGCTGAAAACTTTTCAGACACCATTATCATTAGGATTTGAGTTTGACAACTCCACTCAATCTAGTCACCTACAGTTGAAGAAAGAGCCCCTCAAAATGATCAGTGGAGAAGTGCCTGCCTTGAGCTCAACTGACCACTGGCTGTTCTCCTGCTGTAACAGCAATTCCCCATGAACTCTGCAGATAAGAGCAACCCAGTTCATTGTGATTTTAAAAGTGTATTTGTCTTTCTTTTTTCATCCTCTGTGCATCTTGTTTCTGTCTCTCCATTACCTCTGCTAGCTGTGAAATAATCCTTGGCTAGTTTACGTTGGCAGCTTGGGTAAGACCGTGGGATAATGTTTCAGCCCCATCTGGAAGGATGAAGGTTCTTCCTCTTTCTCACCTTTAATTGTAAACATTGTGTAAGATAGGTGTGAAGTCCATAGATGAAGCACAATATAGCCTTGTCAGCGTAGAAAACCCTTGTGATGGAGACAAGTGGAACAACTGAAAAGAATCCTGGTTGTGAAAGCAAAGCATTGTGATTTCAGATTCTAATACTGGGCCCAGACGTTCAGGTTAGGTGTTGTGTGACTGGGACAGGAGGGTGCACTGAAGTCACTGCAGGACTTGCAGGCGGCCTCCAGGTGGGTTGCGTGCACCTTCCGTTAGCCTGCAGCCTGTAGAAGAGGGAGCTGCTGAGGCAGGGGGCAACGCAGAACTGCTCCAGCAATACCGGCGCTCAGCCTTGCTGAAACCTGGTGTCAGTGCGGTAAGCCTGTGCTTAGCAGTTCAGTGCAACATCACCAGAACGATGGGGAAACCTGCACCCCGTCTGCCCTGGGGAGGTACCAGAGGTGGCCTCCAGAGAGGGCTCTGTGCGCCGAGGGACAGCATGGGACGGCTGGGGAAACCTTCCCAAAAGCAAGCTGTGCCTGCCTTGCCACTTCTGAGGTGGAGCCTGGGGCAAGGTGAGTTGGCTGGGTGGCCAAGTGGCAATACCAGTGTAAACTTGGGTGCCTTTGTCAGGAAAAATTACGATCCAGACCTCAGCATTCGAAGCTTGCAGCTGCTAAGCTTGTTTTAAGTGGCTGCAGAATGCGTGCCGTGTGTGCTGCGTGTTTGGGTCAAGGGAGGAACAGCAGCAAGAGCATTTACCGCTGCAATTAATAGGAGCAAGCAGCATATCACTATTGCAGTTGCCACAGAAGAATGTGAGTAGGCATTGTGTTGGTATTTTTAAAGTAAATCTTGCATGAAGAGCAGACTAACAACGCTGTATTTCTGTGTGTCCGGAAGCGAGCAGTTGCAGTGATAAAACTTGATTAATGTTGTTCATCTCGAGGATTCCACCAGGACCTGTGAAACTTTAAGGTGGTACCACACATGTCTAGCTGTAATTTCGTAGCTGTTAATGAAGGAAGAGAATGAAGGCTGCATGGAATAGTGGTCCTATGGAGCCTTTCTAAACTTTGGACACGAGCAGACTGGAATCTGATCTGGCCATTGCTCTCTCCTGTCATTGAAAAAAATGTTTTGTGTGTTGTCTTTTCAGGTCTCACAAGTTTGTGTGTGTGTAGATAATAGATACATTAAAGCAGTATTAAACCAGCTAATGCAGCCCTTTTGCTTTTGGACTCCACATTTCTGGAGGGAGGCGGCATTTGTTAGGAGCCTGCAGCTGGTCTGAACACCGTATCAATTAATCACCTTTGCTAGAGAGCATGATTCATGTCAGCAGTGAAAAAACCTCCAGGTCCTGTTGCAGTGCGCAGTCTCCAGTGCTACCAGGTAGAACCAACAGATAGGACGCTGCCTTGGGGTCCTTCCTCACCACTGCATTGAACCAATTACTTCAGAGAAGGAGAAATATGTATTGAGGACAAACACAAAAAGGTGCAGCAGAAACTTTCTCCCACCAGTGCTGGTAACTGGTCTGCAGGTGGGCGACAGAATGGTAGGTGGTGCTAAAGTTTTACTTATGTATGAATCAGAACTGATTTTGTTGTTCAGTAGTCTTGAGAAACATGGTTTTATGACCATGGTTCTTTAGTGGAAAAATAGTTTTACCTGTGTCTCACCTAGAATCTCTTACCTTGGTGCAATAAAATATAGGAAAACATGAGGAAAAAACATCCCCTGGAAACATTCCTTGCTCCAGATAGAAGTGCAACGGTTCACATGACATGCTGCTTAATGCACACATGTCTGGCGTGGCTGCCGTTGCTAAGGGAGAGTAAGTATTTGTTTTTAATTGAATAATCTGCAGATGGCAACGCCGAGCTCCCAGAATGCAGGCTGTGACCTTGACGAGCTGCGGAGGGGCTTGTTTTGCAGCTGACTGCCTTCTTTGCAGTTTTCATGTGTTGTGGATGCACAAATCTCCAGAAGCACCCCACACCTGATGTTCAGTGCCTTGCTGTGTGTTAGTTCTCTTCCAGTAATTCAGTAATGTTGCCTTCTTGTGGGTGGCTGAGGACGGAAGAGCAAAATGCGAATCAGCTGTCAAAGCTGAGGGTGTGTTTACAAGTTTCTACACAGCCTAGGATGCAATGTTCTTGAGGGGCAATAACTTCTCATCTGCTCATGAACACAAGGACTTCCTCACCTCCTCTCCATGTTCTGTGACAGCTGTTTTCCAGCTGAGGAGTGTTTGCGTGCAGTCATGTGGCGAGATTCACGCTAACATGCCTTAATGTCAGTGAGGTGCTGTTGTCCAGGCTGGTGTTCTGCACCTGCACCCTTGCAGAAGATACACTGATCTACTCTGTGGTGTTGATCTGTGTTTAGTAACTTTTTAAATCTACAAAAATAGTCTCATGCTGCCTTGTCTTTCTCTCGCTACAGCTGCGGATAACGGTGTGGTCCTTGTGTACAAAGTCCGTGTCTTACATCAAGTATCCCAAAGCTTGTCAGCAAGGTAAGTGTCACACAGGAACGGTGTTTTCAACGTGGCAAAAAGAGAAGTGCATGTTGTTGCTCACAGCAAGCTCTTCCTTGCTGCCTGCTGGGGGACGCGGTGCTGCCAGCGGTACCTGTGTGCCACCGGCTGCTCTGGGCTCGTCACCCCCCCCCTGCCCTGCAGGGAGGGCTTACAGCTGCTCGTCACATCTGCTCTGAACATCATTCTGTCCTGCTCCCCTCTGAAGGGTCCTGTAAGATATTAAACTGAGCTGGATGCCTTGGTGGTGAAAAGCACTAATCCAAAGCGCCTTTTCTCATGGTTTTACACATGAAAAGGTTTGAAAGGGAAGCTCCTATCCCGGGGCTGTGGTTAGCAGTTTCCTGTCTGAGGTTTGTGTACAACAATCTAATGTATGGAGAAAATGACAATATATCACACAGAAAATAAGAGTGGGGGAGTGAGTGGGGACCCATGCTTGGAATTTTCTGGGATGCCAGTAGCTGTGGAGCTAACTCGTACAGCCAGAGCAAATGAGCTGTGCATTTGAAATCTGTGGGTTTTCAGAACAACTGCCTGTTAGCAACCAAACAGGGTTGGCTGGTTGGTTGGTTTGTTAGAGGCATGCTGGACTTCTGCAGTAGCCCTGAAGCTGCATCCTTAGAAATAGTATATTCCAAGTTCAAGAACTGCATGAGCAAATCAGTGAAAGCCCTACACTGCCTCGGTTAATGGGATTTTCTGTAGTGCAAAAGGTGTTCTTCTCCTCCCGCTTCCTCCTTGAATTAGGAGTAACTGCTTTTCACTGAAGAACCAGCAGTTACTGCCCTGTTCTCTCCTCTCATTCCCCCTGTCTCCATGGCAGGGATCGCTTTCACCAGGGATGGCCGCTACATGGCAGTAGCAGAAAGACGCGACTGCAAAGACTTCGTCAGCCTCTTCGTGTGCAGTAACTGGCAGCTGCTGAGGGTGAGCCATGTCCTTGCCTTCCTCTGCTTCCGCAGGGACTGCAGGCATCTGTTTCACACTGCTTTAAGCACCATCACTGTGCTGCTCTGGTTTTAGACTTGCCAGTGTATTTTCTAGCCGGCATCTGGCTCCTTCGCTGGCTGCAGGCATTCTTGCATAGCAGGGGGATTCTGTTCAGGAAGCTGGGTGTGCTATATGTGTGCAAGGAATTCCTGATGGAATGCAGAAGTTCCACCTTTAAATTCTTGCAGGAGCTTATTTACAACGAGCTATGCTACAGTGATAACAGTGGAAGTATCTACAGTGCTTGATACAGATTGAAATGTGTAATAGAAATTGTTTTCTGTTTAAAATGAAAATGTTCTATGAAGAATACAGGCTAGCGTGTTTTGGATGTCTGGATGAATCTGGGAAATTAAAACCCAGTAAGAGCTTGTCTGTACGTGGTGTCACCTCTAGCTCAGGGCTTCTGAGTCTTAGAGGAATCCAACAGATAAACTTGAGAAATACCACTGAATGTTTGCTGTGTTCCCAGGCTGTTTCCTAATTCCTGTACTGCTCCTTCTGAGACAAGGAAGCAGATTAGCTAGATTTTTTTGTTTTTCAGATTCAGTGTGACTACTTTTCTTATGGAATGCTGTTCATTCTGAGATGTAGCAACTTCTTACCCTTTTCAAAGAAAAAACAAAAAAACAAATAACCCAGACCAAAAACAAACCCACAAAGAAACTGTAGAAATATTCTCTTTAGTAATAGCGAACTGCATATTTCTGCACTGGCATATGAAGGGTTGGTATATTCGTGGTAGCATTTAAAGGATAAAACTGAGGATTACGTTGAGGTCAGATGTGTGTTGGTGTAATGCTCCAAGTGACTGTTTTCTCTTCTGGGGGCAGCATTTTGACACTGAAACACAAGATCTCTTGGGGATCGAATGGGCTCCTAATGGCTGCGTTCTGGCAGTGTGGGATACATGCCTTGAGGTGAGGAAAAAGATTATTTTTTGAATTCAAGTTGTTTTATACAGCTGCCAGGCCTAAAGCAGTAACTAAAATAACAAGTGCTATAATATTTTTTTTTTAAACAAATGTAACACAGGCTGATCTCAAAGGAAACCTTTTAAAATACTGCACCTGTGTTGTAAGGGCTTCCTTACAAGTGTGGGTGAAACTTCTGTAAATCTTCAATGACAATGAACCATCTCATTAACTATTTCTGATTTATATGAAAGATATATTTCTAGTTGTGATTGTAAACACTGCAGAAGCAGCTATCAGGTAAATGATGACAGAATTATTCTGCAAGACTCTCCTACAGTATTACTTTATGTTGTGTTACACAATAATTTTTTTAGTCAAGCACTCACCCAAAAAGTCAGCAAGGAGTGTGGAACTTGTTACCCTTTCTGCTTGGAGTAGTGGTTTTGCCTGTCCGTGGCTTTGGTGACGCTGCTAACACCTAGCACGAATCCGTTTGTTTCAGTACAAAATGCTGCTGTACTCCCTTGATGGCAGGCTGCTCTCCACCTATCGGGCTTACGAGTGGTCCTTAGGCATAAAATCAATCGCCTGGAGTCCCAGCAGCCAATTTTTGGCAATTGGCAGCTATGATGGAAGGGTAAGAAACGGGTTTATTTTCTCTTTTCTCTCTAAACTATGTGCAGAGCTTTGTCATAACCCTCCTGTCTCTCAATGCTCGCTTGAATTAGGTGCGCATCTTGAACCATGTAACTTGGAAAAAGATCACAGAGTTTGAGCATCCAGCAGCCATTGCTAACACAAAGACTGTAAGTATGGATCCAAAATCTGTGGGATTATTAGCAGCACTTTGTTGGTGTGGCTGTCTGCGTCTGGAGGTGCCAGTAAATCCATTTCAGGCTGGAGGCTTTGCTTTGTTTGTTTTTTAGACCTCCTAAGGTCTAAATAGTTCTTGTGAAATTGCTTGAAAACTTGAGGTTGTAAAGAAAAAAATAAAGGAATCCTTTCAGATTTCCTGGAACACACACATGATTCTCAGTGCTAGCACAAGTAGATTCCCAGAGGACTGTGTCATGCACTGGTGTGTTTTGATGTGGCTGGTGACTGCATTACAGGTGTGGGCATGCAGATGATGATGACAAACTGGGGAACTCATTTCAGCGATTTCCCACCTTTATACAATTTGCAGCTTTAAACAGTGTTGGAACTGGATTCTGATTAGATTTGTCTTGTATTTACAAGCTCATCCAGCTCACCTAAAGAGCGTTCCCTGGAAGCATCTGTCGTTGGCTATTTTATCCTTGCATACGCTATAGTCTCTGGCCCTGTAGACTCTGGGTTAGAATATCGTTGCTTCTGCAATGTTACACTTTGCATTTACCTAATGTAGTGCCAGATTAAAGATTTTGATACAGAAATCAAATCTATGTTCCCATGAAAATCATTTATTGCACTGCAATAAATCTAGCTTCCAGGAATAATGAATGAGGCAGACTCATTCTTCATAGACTTCAGGTTTAATTTAGCTGCCACAGGAGCTTTCTTGCTCGTGGTTCCAACAAGCAAACAGTTCCCTGAGAATGATTCAGTGTTTGCCTGCTGAAGCCCCTTTCCTCTGTTGGTGAACCAGGGGATGCTGAGATGCATTGTGCTTGAGTTAGTGGAATGCGACTGACTGTGAACAGTCCAAGTTCAAGCTCTCCCAGGCCCTTCTGCAGAACTGTCACTTGTTTCTTTGTAGATTGTGTATAAAGAAGTGGAGAAATCCCCACCTGTTGAAACAGAGAGGCTTTCTTTCCCTCCAACAAGAGCATTGGCTAGTTCTGTCTTCAGCACACAAAGTAAATGTAAGCCAAAGTTTACTCAAATAAGACACTGGAGGTTGCCATTTGAAGTCTTTCTATAAATAAATGTTACAGGTGAACTCTGATATTGGAATGGGTCCTCTGGATGCTCCGCTCAAGTCTGAGCTGACTGAGGAGCTCCAAGGGCAGTAAGCACCCTGCCAGAGAGGATGCTGTCTGCCCGTTTGAGGCAGGGTAAGGACTAGTGGGGTGCTGTGGAAGAGAACTGTTAATTGCTTGGGCATAGGAGAAACAGCAGCCAGTTCTCAGTCCTGGAGTGGCTTAGAAAAATTACCCTAACACTGTGTGCATTTTTTTCTGATGTGCAGACACCTATGCAGTATTATCTCATGCCCTGGAGTTGTGTCAGCTGTAGCAGATAACAGTGATAGTTCACCTGACTAGGAGCTCGGAACCTTATCATTGTGTGTGGCAGTTCCAATGATTTTACAAGATAAAAATCAGGTGTTAAGTCTTGCTATTTGTTTTAGGATAGCATCCCTTTGGTACCATGTTATGTTTCAAAAAAAAAAAAAAAAAAAAAAAAAAAGAAATTGGCTTTTGCGAGGTGTAGTCCAAGCACTGCCTTTGTTTAAAGTACTGGTTAAAAGGTAAAGATGGTGGAACTTGATCTTACCAATTTTTCACAATTCAGTCTCAGACTTGATGGGATTTCCAGCCCTTGTAGGAATAGTAAGCTGTTCATATGAACATGCAATGTCTTAAACACTGCTGAGGTTCTTGATTGGAGCATCTTGGAGAAGAGCAAAACACTGTCCTACCATTTCCAGGATGAGATCTGTTAAGGTGGAGTTCCATGTTTTGTCCATTCAGGCTTGCTTAGTGAAGCACTTCTGTCTCCAATTCCAGATGACATTGCGCAGGTGCCAGTCTCTCTCCAGTACATCAAACCAGTGGCTGACAGGGCTAATCCCAAAATGGGGGTTGGGATGCTGGCATTCAGTGCAGACAACTGCTTCCTGGCGACCAAAAGCGGTAAGTTCCTGCTGCCCCCTGTTAAGGGGAAGCCCATCCACTGGGTGGGCATGGCTTCATGCAGCAAATGGGGACAGTACTTGGTAAGGAGCTTTTCTGCACTATGGAAAACCCGTGGCCCTATTTAAAGCTGGAGCTCTACTGTGTAAAGACTTAGCCACAGAGGAAACTCGGCCTGCGTTCTGTAGTGCTGTGAGCTGTGGGACCTGCTTGTCACCATGCTGCTTTGGCTTTGTATTTGACATGACAGTCTGCTCTTTATATTTCTTCCCATATGTATGAAGACACTGTACTGGAAAACGAAGTGCAGAACTCCTTCCCCTTGTGCTTTCAGCACGTGTCTCTTGGAAGGCAGAGTTCTTCGCAGCCCTCACAGCAGGGCTTTCGATGAACACACGGTCATGGGATCAGCAGTGAAGTTTTCCCTTTGACAGGCCTGAGGGCTGTGTATGTCAGGATGCAAAAGCTGTGGTTCAGGGGCAAAGCCCACTGACAGCAGCAGAACTGTGAATAATTTGGTAAAAGCCAGTGAAGGACTAGAGGACAAACAGAAAAGGCTGAGAAACCTGCTTCTCCTTCAGGTACCCACACAATTGCCTCTTTCCCTTCTGACAGATAACATTCCTAATGCTGTCTGGATCTGGGACATTCAGAAGCTGAAGCTCTTTGCAGTCTTAGAGCAGCTGTGTGCCATCCAGTCCTTCCAGTGGGACCCACGGCAGCCTCGCCTTGCTGTGTGCACAGGAAATGGCAAAGTCTACCTGTGGTCCCCGGCGGGCTGTGTGTCGGTGCAGGTGCCAGCAGAAGGTAAAGCTCCCTGCAGTGGCCCCACAAGCAGCTTTATTCATAGACTACTCTTCCACTTTTAAATTCGCCCAAGTGTTGTTGTGTAAAGGTTTGGCTGTGACTTAGAAACACTTGCTTTTCAGAAGCTCTGTCTTTAAGACTGCAGGCTCTCTGCAGTGATACACTAGAGAGCAGGTGGCCCTGCTATAGCAGGAACAAAACCAAATGCCCCATATTAGAGCCTCCACAGTGGGAAGGTATTTCTGCAATGCATGTGACTTACCTAGGAAAAGGAAACTGGAGTAAGATGCTACTTGCTGACAAACATCTGTTTCTGCAGGCGACTTCCAGATTGTCTCTATCTGCTGGCATCCTAGTGGGGATTCCATGGCGCTTCTGAGTAAGGACAACTTTTGTGTGTGTTACTTAGAAAGAGAAGAAGTGAAATAACTATCAGGTGCATTAAAAATGCTCACGAATTTGAGGAAGAATGAGGAAAGGGGTCAAAACCCCCTGCCCAGTCTGAAGCTTCCATATTTATAAATTATTTATTGGAAGGAGCGCAACCAGACTCCACTCTGTGAAGTACCGAGGTTGTGCTTGAGTGATGTTGCAGCTGAAGTGTAGAGAATGAAGCCTGGGTTTTAAGAATACTTTAGCTCTGATGTAGCTCAACTTTTCTTTTGAATTCTGTCAACGATCAAATCTTATTTTTTAAAATTGTAGCTGTGTGTATATAATGTATAGACATTATTTAAATTTGATAATTTCCAATAAATATTTTGATAGTTACAAACTCTCTGTATGACTCTAACTATAAAACTTGACTAATTTGACAGCCTTAGTCTCTGCAAAATGAGTGAAGAACCAGTTAAGGGCACTGTACTGCCAGACAAGAGAAATGCAATAGGTACCTTAGGGCACGCTCTGAGAGGAGCGTGCAACTTGCTGCATCCAGCATGGTTTCAGCCTCACACAGGTGTCAGAAACACGCATCAAGGTCAAAAAATAGCACAGCAGCACAGTATTTATTCAGCATTGTAGTTGTGCAGACAAATGCTCCGATAAAATGATGTGCACAGAAGGTCAGACACCATGAAAAAGCTGGTTACAGGAACCTTACGGGAAATTCTGGTTGTGGCATCTCTTACCCTGCTTCTGAAATTCAGTACTGGAGACTTGTATGAGATTAAGAATGTATAAATCCAGAGTGACACACACGGCTTACAGTTTCCTCTCTCCTTTAGGAAGTCCTGCACTGCGGCTGTCCAAACTAGAGTTAAGAAAATTGCTAAGAATATGAATCTAATCAAAGTAGAATTACTTCTAAGTTATAAAACTGTTCCTGTAAATAACAGCTCTGAAGGCAAATGTGTTTGCAATGCTGTTGGCAATATTCCCTCAAGTCAGTTGTTATTTTATGGCTACAGCCAAAAAAAAAAACAAAACAGGTAAGCAATTAGCAAATTAGATTCAGCTGACAGAAGGAGCTGTTCCTACAACAAGCTCACAGATGTACATTTGTATATTCAGCCACGGGCTTCAGTTCACCTAGAGTGCTGCGGAGCAGGGGGAGCCGTACAGCTTTCACCAAGGTTGCTGTTTTGCTGAAGAATGACTGACACAGCTTCCAAAATTCTGAACAGGCATTAATCAGAATGCTAAGGTTGCTGCAGCTGTGAGACACTAACACCTCTCTGAACAACACAAATCAGTCCCAAGCACACCACATGATTTGACACATACAGGGACACGGCTGTAACGTGGCATGAACATGCTGCCCATTATCCTGGGCATTTGTGGAGATTTTGCGGATGCTGATGGCATGGAATCACCAGGGAAGAACATGTCAGAAATGGAAGAGGCAATGCCACTGATCACTGCCTCGCGGAGGAGCCAGTAAGGGCTGCAGATGAGACACAAGAAGGACACCACTTTGTGTCTGCTTCGGATTAACCTGCCTCGTGCATGCCACCACCCCCCAGAACAACCTCCTGTGTCCTGCTGCTTCTGCAGCCCCCCTGCGCTCCTGTAACTTCCTCACTTGGACCAGCAAACGTTCTGCCACGCACCGTGCGCTCCCCAGGAATATAAAATCACCTTCCCTTAAAAAGATCCAGCGCTATGCATTTTAAAACCCAATTTTGCCTCTTGTCATGGAATAGCCAAGCTTGGCCTCGTTGTTGATGAAGGACATCAGTCCCAGGTAAGTCTCAATCAGAAGGGGTCGCTCCAGCACGAGGACACCGTTTGCCCTTCCTGGCAACGGCCACTCCTTGTGAGCTTTCTTCACAGCCTGAATTAGCTGAGTTTTAAAGTTTTCCAGCTGAAAGAAAAAAAAATTGTGATGCGTTTTCCATTGCTTTAAGAATTGGTATGCTTCTGTGGGCAAAGAGCTGATCTTGGAGGGTAAAGGATCAACACTAAAGCTCGAGCTGTCACGGGTCTCACGTGCCATAACAGATGTACATTCTGACTTTCACATTACCGGTAATTCATCTCATACGGTGACACTATTTACAAGCAAACACAGGCTAGATGTGTAAAGATTCAGCAGCAGCAAACATTGCTCATTTCTGGCTGTAGTTCTCCTGCCCTGAGCATTGATGTGCTGAAGCTAAATTACTGTTGTGATCTGTTATGAAGTAGAAACCCTCAGAGGAGAGCAACCACAGGAATAAAAAACTGAGAACTATGCAAGTGAAGGTTTGCATTAGCAGCTGTGTTATCTGCACAGCTAGCTGCTGGTAGGCCCAGGTGCAGCCTGTCAGGTACAGCAAAAGCAGGAACAGCATCGAGATCCCCTTCCTTTGGGTTTTGCAGGGCTCTGTCTGGACCATTAATGGATAGCTGGCAAAAACTGTGCTGCCCTGCAAAGCCAAAATGGGGAAGATGGGGAAGCAGAGTTGGCAGCTCTGAGCTCTCTCAGAGCTGCGCCTGACCTGAGCAGCGCCCACCCTCCAATACCAAAAGCCACCTAGGACAGGAGAGGTGATGTCCTTACTAGGCAAAGGGACGCGATCTTCTCATCGGCATCTGCCATGGGGTGCTCGGTGAAGGTGGCGTAGGGGACGTTTGTGGACCACGGGTTCCACCGGTCAATGAAGGAGGCGCGGCTCTGCTTGTCCCACTGAATGCGCACACCGACGCCTTCTCGCCTGCGGTTGGAGACAGCAGAGGTGACAATGTCAGACCTCGGTTAGAGGTGTGCTGGCCGAGAGACCTGCTGAAGGCTGGCGGCTGAATCACGGCTGCTAACACGCTCTGCTCTAGGGAAGTGATGGAATTAAAACACCTCAGTAATTCCATCCCTGAAATATGCGAAGGTGCGTTCTGATAAGCTGAGTGCAGAAAGGTTCAGCTCATCAGACACCGAGGGCACAAAGGCCAAAGCGTGCTGCCTGTGACAACCTACCTGCAGCGTGACCTGGCATTTACACGTGGCCTAATTACTGCGTGACTCAATGGCAACGAACTTCTCCCAAACCCATTGGTCTTACCTTGTCCTTGAGCAACTTCTAATGTAACGAGTAACTGCGCAGGCAGGGCAGCAGCTACTCTGCGATCCTCTAAGGAACTTCCAGTAATTGTAAACTAAGTTGGCAGGCAGCAGCACAAGGAAGAATTCTCGGAGCTTGCCCAGCGGTTAACGCTGGAGACTGACAGCTCACGCGGCCTGCGGTGACAGCAGTGGTGACAGCGGCACCGCAGCGTTAGGGCACCAACTCACTTGTTCAGAGATTTAGGTGGGAACTCAAACTCTCCTACAGAGATGGTGTCAACCGCATTGAGCGAAATCCTCGTCACGTGCTGGCACTGCAGGCTGACGAAGTCGTATTTGCAGATCAGCAGGGACCGGTCCGTGATGAGCACGAGGCGCTCCTTCTCGTTGTTCCAGTGATCGATTCTGGTAAGAGAACAGAAGCCTGAGCTTCAGCTGCTCTCTGCTGGCTGGGAACTCCGAGCAGCCCGAGGGACAGAAGAGCTGCTATGGAGAACAAACTGAAGGCTCGGGAATGCTGCATGTTCCGCTGTCGCCCTTGCTTTGAATCACCAGGCCTGCCAAGAGGTTGAGCGTCCCGCACAAAAATGGCACAACATAAGAAAATACTACAAATACCGGAACTGCTGCCGCACTTACTGCATTATTTGACTGCATTTGTGTGTGCTCAGGGGAGAGAAGCAGTTCTGTGAGGTCTGCCACGTGCACCTGTGGAGCACCCTGCACTCCCAGCGTGACCGTTCCTCCACGCTGGGCTCTGCCGCTGCCCCCACCCCGCTGCACCCCGCTCCCTCCCCTCGGGCCGCAGGGCAGAAGGCTCCCAGCGCACGGCACGTTCGCGGAGCAAGCAGGCGTCAGAACCGCTCCAGCGTCCGAGTGGGTGCTGCAGCCTGACGGGCTCTGCAACGAGCTCGTTTTTAGGGCTGCGGGG
>VXAV01008636.1:31273-48197 GCA_013399715.1 Alectura lathami
GGGTGAGGGCAGGGGGCGGGAGGGCGAGGCAGGGCCCTGCAGGCCGTGCTGCGCTCGGTGGGCTCGGCCGTCGCGGCAGCGGCGGTGGTGTGTTCCCACCTGTGAGGATGCTGCGGTTCCTGGCGGGAGCACTGGCCCCTCTTGCCGGCTCTCTTCCCAACCTAAAATGTTGGTTTTTAGTGTGGGGACTGCGGTGTGCAGAGCCTCGGGCGCTTCTGGAAGGGACCAGCTTGGGGCATGGCTCTTTGGTGGTGTTAGCCATGATGCGATGTTTGTCTTGTGCAAATTCAGTGTGAATAAAGCCTCCTTACATCGTGTATCAGCTGTGTGCATTTACTTTCCCCCTTCTCTTAGACCCGTGTCCCATTCTGCTGTTCCAGCTTTCAGCTTGCTGTGCTCCAGTGCCAGATAAATGCTCGCTTTAGGATGGTCCTGCGTCCTCATTCCTGTCTAACCCAGCTGAGTGCCAGTGCAAGCAGTGGCCCTGCACACTGAGCTTGGTCCTGCAGCTCCTGCCCCTAGGAGCCTGCCAGGGCCTGGCCTGGTGCTGTGTGCGTTCAGCGCCTGGCGGTGAAGGTCCCTGCTCTGCGACAGCAAAACGCAGCTCGGGGCAGGGTGCTGCAGTCCTGTCCTTTTCAGCACTGCTCAAAGCTGAAGTTACATGTGTGTGGTGTTTCCTCTCATTGATTTCCCTGGGCAGAAAGTGGACTCGAGTTTGGGGTCAGTCCATGTTTCTGACCGTCCATACGAGCACTGTGCTGCGCTGTGCACTTTGTGGCCAGTGTGCATCCCTCCTGGAGCAAGCAGTCAGACCGGTCCCTGCCAGCTCTGCCATCCTCGATATTTCTGCAACGAGCGGCGATAACGGCCGTGGTGCTCCTGGATGAGCAGGGCTGGGCAGAGGGATCTCTGCAGGGAGCTGGGGCACTGCCTAGGGTCTGCGGGCTGTCCCCCGGCTTCAGCAAATCCACATCAATTCCTCTGCTTGTGCTCTTGCTGTAGAGCAAGACTTTGGGAGGAGAAGGCAGGCAGAAATTCAGTCCTGTTCTGCAGCTCCCTCTTTGCCCAGCTCATCCTCCCAGAACTGGTCAATTTGCGTCGCGAGTCTGCACCTTCCCTGCCAGCTGTACAGGCAGAGCAGAGTTTCCTTGGAAAGAGCTCATTTCTGTTTTCTGTTAGAGTGCACAGGAAGACTAAACCTCCGTGGGATGGCTTCAGGTTTGCTGGAAAGGCGTTTGGGTGGTGTGTACAGGGGTTGCCCTTGGGTAGTGTGTAAGAGCAGTTTTTGGGGAAAAAAAGACAACATTGTTTCTGCTACCGTTCTGCAGTTTCCCCCTCCTCTGGTGGGGCTGGGCACAGCTGTGGGAGGGATTTCTGGCTGTCAGCAAGGAAAGAAAGGGGAGAGCACGTGAACGAAGGGACCTGGGAGGGCAGGAGGGAAGTTCTGCGGCTCTGCAGAAGGCAGGGGAGCTGCGGCAGGACGCAGCCCTGCGGCCGGGGCGACCGAGCACTCCTGCCAGGAGCTGCCCTGCAGTGCGGGTCAGGGCCCCGGGCCCACAACGTCCCCATGGGGCTGCACAGCTGGGCAGGACCCAGCCCTCGTGAGCTCCCCGGGCTCCGGATCTTGTCAGGAAGTAAATGCCAGAAGGAAAAGTCACTGCAGCGCTTTTCGCTACTAGCAAACGAGCACAAGAAGCCAGGTTTGCTTTTGGCAAACGCCCAGCGCCGGGCTGCATTGTAACAGCTTCCCATGGACTGCAGGAACGTGCTGAGCCCAGCCCGCACGGGAGGAAGCATCCAGGGGCGATAACTCCGCTCCGCCGGTGAACCCCAGCAGGAATCCACCCCTGCGTGCTGCAGAGCGCTGCCCCGCGCGAGGTGGGAGCCAGGGGCAAGGAGCCCCGCGGTCCTGCGGGCGCCCACGAGAGCGGAGCCGCTGCCATGGGGGCTCTGGCGCGGGCGCTTGTCCTGGCGCTGCAGATATCTGCCCTGGCTTCTGGGACCGAGCTCCAGCCCCACATGTGAGTAGCGAGGAAGGAGCGCCTGGGCGCACTTCTAGGGCAGGGAACTGAATGCTGTGTTCTAAAACCAAGGGTGCAGGGAGGTGCGGGGGCTGTTCTGTGGCTCTGTTTCTCTGTCTGGTGCCAAATGTACATAAAGGTGAGCAGAAGCTTAAAAACCTGCACAGTCCTTGCTTGCAGGAGGTAATTCACTGCTTTAAACAGAAATGTTGCCATTGTGTTGAGCACAAGAGAAAATTATTGTGCAAATATTTCAACCATTCTTCACAGAACTGCTTTCCTTTTATTTATTTTTTGCACTTTGTGTATTTCCTTCTCATTGCATGTTTCTTTCCCCCCTTTTGCTGTAGCTCCAGACACACATAGTCCTTCGTTTTCAATTACATTTTACAGTTACAGTTCGTTGTTAGTCGCTTGGCTTCCTTGGAAAAGCTCCTTGCGAGGCTGGTCTCTGCCAGAAGATGATCTCTGGATGCAGGGGGGCTGCCCGTTCCTTTTGTGAAGGAGCCCAGCGTTGCGTGGTGCAGAGGCTGCAAGCTGCCCTCCCTGGCATTTCAGCCCTTGGTGCACAAAAGGGGAGCGGGCTCCTTTTCCTTTTCAGCAGCTTTGGCAAAGACGCTGCTTCTCCCCGCGTCAGAGACTTTGTGCTTCTGCCTCAACAGGCACTTTTGGGGCTGTCGGATGGGACACTCGAGATGTGCCAAAGTGTCAGAGAAATGAAAATGCCAGTGGCTGGGAAGTGCTGTCCCCTGCCGCAGGGCACTGCTGACGGTGCCCATTATACACAAGCCCCCTGTTTGGGGCACACAAAACCCTTCTTCACCGCCACAAATCACACCGAAGCGTTGCTGCTGCTGGCCTGGCTCTCGTGGTCCCTTTCAGCCCTTGCTTCGTGTGGCAGCAGCCCGGGGCAGGCACCCCGCAGTCCTGTGCATGGGGATGCTCGGGGTCCGAGCCGCACTGGAGCTGCCCCAAGTGCCGCACGTGGGGGGACGGGGGGGGGCTCGGGGCTGTGTATCTGTACCCAGCCAGCGCTGCCCGGCTGCAGCTCACCCTGCTGTCTGTCTGTCTCCGTCTGTCTGTCTCTGCCCAGGCCACACGTCTGCGCGGAGCCAGAGCTGGTGCTGGTGGCACGCCGGGAGCCCTGCGCCCGGGCACTGGCCCGCACCGTGCGCGTGTGGACGCGGGACTGCGCAGGACCGCGCTGGTGCACCCGCTACGAGCGCAGGTATGTGCCCTACCAGCGCCTTTAATTCATTTTCTCATCGGCTAATTCACGCAGAGGTGTGTGGCTTTTGTTCTGAAGTTCCACCGTGGTTAACTGCTTCCAGCCCTCTGATTGTCTCTGATGTCTGATCCTCTGATCGCTAAGGAAATGATTTAATCGCATCACGTGTGCAGTTCCTGCACCGCTCGGTGTCTCGGCTCCCAAGCAGAGGCATCGCAGCGTTTGGCAGGGCTGAGGCTGCTGCCGCCCACAAGGCTTTGCTGCAGGGTCCGTGCAGGACCTGGGCTGCACAGCGCGTGCGTCAGTGCAGCGCTTGCACGCACCGAGAGTGAGCTGGGGTGTACCCCGAGCAGAGGGCCGGTGCTGTTGTGCAGGTGCCAGGTTTCATTCGGGTGACAGCAGGGCTGGGCTGGGAGGCAGAGCCAGGAGGGCTTGCAGAGGGAGCCCTGCAGCTGTGCAGCAGTGCGGGCCGTGGGCGTTCCTTCCCCACGCAGAAGCCAAGCTGCAAGGCCCCCGGCCCTTTTCCGTTCCCCCCCCCCCGATTTTCTGGCCTCGTTAAGCAGCGACAAGCCTTCACAAAATAATAGCAATAATTTCAACCAAGCATCCTGGACCAGAGGCAACTTTTAGGTCTTGAGTTTAGGAATTCTTCCTGACCTGTAATTGCCGGTAATTACCTGGGTGACGATACCTGTGTAGTGGTAAGAAGGGAGCAAACAGACTCTGTCTTTTGAACATGTTTTAAGAGAGGGCTTTGAGAGGCTCGGTGCCCTGTCTGCCTCCACATCAAAGGCTGCGGGCTCTCCGGTCCCAGCTGTCCCCTTGGTCCTTTAGTGTGTGTTTGTGACGCTGTAAATCAAGGGACTGAAACGAAGAGGCCCTCTGTTGTGCATCGTCACAAAGACCAGAGCAGCCTGTGCAAGAGCAGCGCCCGCGGCACAGTGGGCTTCCCGTCGGGGTGCCGGGGTGGGCAGCTCACGTCGCTTAGTGGGGGACACTGGGGACATTGCTGCTGCCCCGGGCTGGCAGGGGCCTTCCAGCAGCAGGACACCGCAGCGTCTTTGGAGCCTGGGTTCCATTAGTTCTGGCTCGTTTGACTTTTTCTGTGCCAGGGACTCCTTGAAACACAAAGAAAAAGAGAAACATTGACAACTCCTTATCTCCTGTGTGGTTCTTTCCAGTCTGCAGCATCCAGATAGCGCAGGCAGCAGAGGCTGTCAAAATATTTGCAATTCCTCGAGAACCCCCGTGGGTGAGCTCAGCTGGGGCTCCCCACGGCCTGGGGCCACTCAGGGAGCTGCTGGGGCAGTGGGCAGTGGGGCTCGGCCCCTTCCCATTCTTCATCCATGAGGGACAGCACTGAGAGGGCCCGGTGGGAGCTCTGGTGTCTCGTTGTCCTGAAGTCTGATTTTGGAGTGCTTGTGGTTTACCCTTCTGTTTCCCTCCAGGAGAAAATAGCATGTTTTTTCTTTCAGCCCTCTCAACCTGCATTATTTGTGCTGTAGGAAGCAACAGCAGGGTTGGGAGCGTCCCTTTACCCACCCCCTCGATTTAAGTGGGACAGACATGGGAGGATTTTTGAGGATAGAAAGCTCAGCGGTCAATCCTCTTCTTCTGTCCCCAGCTTCCCTTGCCATGAATTTTCCTCTTCGTTCTGAGCTGGTTTCGGGGTGGGTGAGGAGGCTGCTTGCTGCCTGGTGCTGGATCCTACCCTCCCAGGCCGCGCAGTGCTGCCCCAGCCCCACAGAGCTCTCTCATCTTCCCGCTGCTCGCTGCCACCACCAGAGCTCCGGGCTGCGCTGGGGGTGCTCCTGACACCGGAGCATCCTGCTGCCGCCCCGTGCTGTGAGTTTGCTTTCTCAGCTGCTCCTGGAGCACGGTTATTTCCTTCGAAATTTGTCAACAGCTTGTACAGCAATTGGTGTCTGCTTTCGTTTTTCTCAGCTGTGCTTCCATATGCTGGCTGGCACGGAAGGATGCTGAAGGTTTCCTTCGCGGGGATTGATGGTTCACCGTTATTTAGTCTTGTTTGTGGAAACATTCAGACAGAATCAAACAAATAGAATGAGTTAGGATAAATATTTTCAGTGGACACGCACAACACATCTGCTGTGCCAAATATTTGTTGTTGTTTGTCTGATTTGCTTTGCTGGAGGAGTTCTCATGTTCTGCCAAAGAAGCTTTTTAAAATTCAGCTTCAGAAGTTTTATCTCTGTTCTGATTTTCACACACACACAACATCCCCATTCCGGGGGAAAAAACTGTCGCTTGTATTTATTTGTGTTCCAGATCAATCCCTGCTCTCCCACCCTGGCAGCTAAGGGCATCCCCTTGTGCTGCATCCCCACAGCACACCGGGGAAAAAATCCTCCCCAGCACCCGGGGGAAAACAGCCAGCGTGTCTGAAAACTGAATTCCCTGGGCTGCGTGCAGCCAGAGTTGCAACTCTGCAGCTCGCAGCCGCTCCGTGCTGCAGGGACTGACGCCGCCGGGCGCTGTTTGCTGTGTTGCAGGACCGCGTACTACACGGGGTACCGGCAGGTGTACCGGCTGCAGCGCCGCGCGGCGTTCCGCTGCTGCGCGGGGTGGTCCCGGCTCCCGGGGGACGCCGGCTGTCTTCACCGTAAGTACCACGCGGTGCCGCTGAGATTCGTTAAAAAATAACATTTTTTGTGTTGTTTGTGGATTTATTTTTTTTTTTAAGTGTTAATTTTGTGTCAAAAAAGTTTTTCTCTGGCTTCCCAGCAAGCCCTGTGCGCTGCTTTTCCGTTTCTGCAGAATTTCCTCGTTGCAGCATGAAAGGGCTGTCAGAGTTGCATTCATTCACCCAGCTGCCAGGTGCTGTGAAGCTTTTAAAATCAAGCCCAGAGTGATGATTTAAATGGTGCCATTGGCAGAAGGTCTGGAAAGCTGTATCCGAGCCCTGAGCGCGCTCCTCGTTATCCAGCCCCGTAACTGCTGCCTGTGCTGGACGGTGCCGGCGGGGCTCGTTGCCCACTGGTTGCTCTCACCCAGCGCTTTGGAAGAGGCAGACAGACAGGAATTGCTCAAAGTCTGGGCTTCAGCCACGCTCCAGGAGCCAGGGAATTTTGGCTGGAATCGTGCGCACACCGCGCGTGCTGCCTGGCCGTCACCCCGAAGTGAGAACGAGAGGTTGAGGGGAGATTCGTGCAGTAACTCGCTCGTAAGGGGAAGCTTCTGCACTGCTTTGGAAAGCAAAAAAAAAAAAATCATCTTTTAAGTCAAATAAAGGTTTGTCTGAGTGTGCGTGTAGAGAGAGATGTTAGCATCGAGGCAGAATCGCCTACGGCCTGGCGATGGGCTGTTAGTTCCACACCCCAGCAGAGCAGGGCTCATTTCAAGCACTCAGCACGCAAACCAGCAAAGTGTTTGGGATCCGACCTGCCCGGCCATCAAGGGGCTGAAAGCAGCAGTTCCCAGTCCATGGGGAAAGTGGGTTTGATTGTAATTGCCCTGCAAGGTAGGAGAATGGCTCCTGGCTAGCTGTCCTTTGTTCTGTACAAAGGCTGCACGCACCTTCCTTGCTCTTTGAAGCTTGAAGAAAATGTTAAAAAAAAAAAAAAAAAAAAAAAAGTGTGTCTAGCAGACCAGCCCTCACCCCTCCTGTTCAAAGCCCGCAGTCCAGCAGCCCAGCCCCACCGCCCGAAGGACGCGCTGCGGGTACCAGCAGGCTGCAGACCTTAACCCCAGGTGAACTCCAAAAAGCATGCTGTGAGCGGTGTTCCCGCGGGGCGGTGAGCGATTCCAGCCGGGAAGGAAGCGGAGCTGTCGCAGCAGCCCCCGCCGTGTCCCAGCCCCTGGCTGCGTGCTGGGCTGGGAGCGGGGGGGCAGGCGGTGCTGGGGCTCCCCGTGCCCCTCCATCCTGCGGGGTTTGTGTTCTTGTCGCTCCTGCTGCGATCTGTGAACGTTTCTTGCTTACACCTTCTCCGTCTATTGGTTCCAAGAGCAGCAAAGCTCGTCGGTGTTCTGCAGCTGCAGTGTAGCAGGTCAGCAGGTCCTGGCTTTTTCGTCGCTTCCGCTCATTAACCTTCGTAGTTCCAAGTGAGGGAGAGGTCCCAGCCTCAAAGCTTGCCCTGCTCAGACCTGGCACACGCTCACGAGGACGTGGATGTTGGATTCCCAGGTGCCTTTCTGGCCCTCAGGTTCTACCGTTCCCATTACTTTCTGTATTGGATTTCTTTTAAGTATCTGTGATGCTCTCGTGGTGCAGAAGATAGAGATGTTCCCCCGTTCCATGCTGCACCCTCACCAGAAGCGCGTCCTGATGCCTGAGGCTTTGCCTCCCTTCAGCCACTCAGACCCGCTTGGGCACCGTTAACCTTATAACTGGGACTGTGCTGCAGCCCTAAGTTCTCGAGGCAGAAAAAGGGCTGTCCACACACCCCAGGTGCTATGTGTGCATGAGGGAGCTCATCTCCACGGGCCTCTGCACAGCAAGGGGCTCTTCCAGGGGCTGTCCAGGACAGGGAACGCCAGCGACACCGCCCTGAGTCGCCTCCCAAACCGCACATTTCCAGGACACCCCATGCATGCGATGCCCGTGCTGGTCCAGCAGGACGGAGTGGAACAAACATCCCTGACCAGCCCTTGGGGAAGCCGTGGTTGTGCCTGGGTTCTGCAGATGGATGGGGCTGGAAGCTCCTGCCCCAACCTGCAGACTGCCCCGGGATCTGGTTCTGTGCTGGCAGATCTTCATCCCAGATCTTCGTCCCAGATCTTCGTCCCAGATCTTCGTCCCAGGTTTTCACCCCAGATCTCTGTCCCAGGAGCAGTGCGCTGCTGGCTCGCGGGGGCGTGATGGCTTCTCCTGCTGGTGGCCTGGACAGCCGGACACGTTCCTCTGGGCCAGAGGTGGGTGTAGGAAGGGCTGGCGGAGGAAATGAGACAGCAAACACTGCTGAAACGCTGAGGCAGGGAAACACAAGCAGGGCACTCCGCACATCGGAGGATTTTCGGTTTTGTGTGCAGCGATTGCGAGTCAACCCGGTGCCAAGTGATGCCAGCTTGGAGGCTGGCACTGCTTCATGCGGTGCTCCCAACACTGGGCTGTTCCCTCGCTTTTCCTTAAAAGTAAAAACCAAAAACTCTGCGATGTATTATTAGGGGAAATGTTCACTGCTGTAGGCTTGTGTGTAGCCAGCCAAGACACGTTGCTTTCTTCTTGCTTGACTCTGACACACTGTCCCACGTCGGACAGCGAGCAAAACGAAGGCTGGAGAACTCCAGGTCTCGAAGCACGCCTGGACCCGGGAGTGACAGCCCCTGGCTCGTTGCGACGAGCTCCCTCTGCCTTGCACGTGGGACGTGTGCGACACCGGGCGGGCAGGGCTCAGCTGAGCAGGGCAGCACGCTCGGCGCGGGACGTGCATGGCTATGGGAAGTGGCCAAACATTGCACAGGGGATAGCTGGCTTCCTGAAGCAACATTTCATCACTGGTTCATTACCTGGGGTAGATGAGTATGTGTGCTTCAATGCTACCTTTGTTATACTAAATCTTTTCTTTTTTTTTTTAGAAGGGGGATTTGAACAATCATCAGGTCCTTAAAGCAGCCAGCACTGAGGCTTAAGTATTTCGCCAAGGTGCAAAGCCTGGGGAGTTCCCATGCTGGCTCAGGAGGCTCTGAGCAGGCTGGGGTGCAGCTGGGGCTGGTGCTTGGGTGCTGGGTGAGCCGCAGGGAGCTGTGCTTTTTGGGGCCTGGATGGGTGCCTTTCCTCCCCATTTTTGGTGACACAAAATGAAATGCCTAATCACAGAGCTGCTTTTTGAGGCACTAATTAGTTACAGCCGTAGCTGGAGCGGGCAAAGGCAGCGGGTGCCCGCGGGCAGCCCGGCGCGCTGCATTTGCAGCACAGTGCTGCAGTCTGCTGCTCTGCTCCGAGCCAGCAGCCGAGCACTGCCAGCAAGGCAGCCACGTCCCGGTCGGTGAATGGGGAAAATGGCCCTGGCCCAACCTTTATGCAGACCTAAAAGCCGCTGTTCTGCACTCTTGCATTTGGACAAAGCACTGCAAACGTGACATCATTTGTTAAAACCACTTCTCCTCTTGAGCACTTTCTTATGGGAAACATAAAATATTTGCTGCATTTTGTGAGTTTCAAGAAATATATTTCACTGGAAAAACATGTCTTTTTTTGTGGCTTTATTGAGAAGCTTTGAAAAGGTGGATTTCAGAAGCCTAATTGAGCATTCTCTGTCTCTGTGTACATTTTACACTTCACTGGGTGAGAACAGAGAAATGGGGCTGCTCAGGCTTCCTTGCAGTTTAGCTCCATTTCACTCCCTGGTCCACTCGGAGGTGACACACGTTCAGACTGCCAGAGAAAGAAAAGTGGCTTCTGCTGCTTTTTTTTTTTTTCTTTTTTTTTTTTAATCTCCTTTAAGAATCCTCCAATTCCAAAACAAATCACCTGTCCTTGGTGGTGCAGGATTTGGTACGACTCTGCATGTGCCATCTTCCTGGCAGCGTTACCCACTTGTGGCTGGCGTAGGAGCGGGGTGTTTGCTGGCTCCCCTTTGCTGTGTGCGGTGGATGGGGTGGGGAAAGGGGGATCCTGAGCTGTTACAGAGAATCCAGGAGATATCACACCTGTCCCCAGCACCCCATTGTGCTTGTGAGGCACACTGCACTTGAGGGCAGCAGGCGCTGGGATGATGGATGCCAGCTGCGTGCCGTTAGAGGATGCCTCTCTTCACCAGCTGCAGCTCGTCCATCGCTTGAATTCTCGCAGCCCAAGGTGTCTCAGGTGCTACTAGGCTTCTCCCTAGCTCGTAAGTCACGGGCTTGTGCTGCCCAAACTGACCTCAGGTGGAGATGTCAGGTAATGTGTGTGGATTTCTGTTTGCTCAGAAGCTCAGCTGTGATTTGCCTGGGTAAACTTGCCTGGAAAATGACATTCTACATTTAGCTTGTAAAATGAACCCCTAGAAAACCCCGGGGACTTGAGTGAAAGAATGCTAGAGATGTTTTTGCACTTACATGAGAATAAGGCATGGCTTTCCACTTTGCGGTCTCTGGTGTAACACGAGATGTTCTTTAAAAATACATATTTTGAAATTCAGCAATGATAATGGTGAAAAAGGGGACATGAAGTGGTGCAGCCAGTACGAATACAGGATGCATCACGGCATATTCAGCAACAAATTCACCCTGAGAACATTTGTGCTTCATGCAGGATTTTAACCAAAAGGAACCTGAGGCTCCTGCGAGATTTCAAGTTTTGTCCTGTGAATATTCCGTTTTCAAAACCCTTTGAAGTTCATTCCTTCCTGCGTGTCTTTCCCAGGCAGAACGCTTTCTTGAAACGGTTTGTGAGGTCAGGTTTTGAAGCTTAGGAAAATGGTTCATTACAAGGAAAACAATCCCCGAGGGTCGTTGTGCTGGGCTGTCTCTCCTGCCCTGCACACCTTGGGCCCTCGCCGCGCTCCCAGCGCGGTCAGCCTGGCTCAGCCTGGTTCCACGTGGGGCTGCATGGCTGCACGGAGCTCCCGCAGCCGCGGTGCCGGGGGTGAGGAAGCAAGGACTGGGCTCTCACCAGGAAAGCCCTGGAGATGTTTGTGCCGCTGCTCCCTGCTCCGCCGTGCTGGAACTTTCCGCAGCTGGCAGCACGCAGCCTTTCTGCCGCAGCGTGTTTGCTCTGAGGAAACGCTGGGGGTGTTTTTAATGGAACAGCAGGGACAGGCGATGCCTACATGCGTAGGAGAAGCAGACGTAGGAAATAGTTCCTGGGAGACAGCAGATCAGGTAATTTAGCTGCTTTAAAGTGATTTAGGCATCATCCCCCTCCGCTGCAGTCTGGGAAACTCCCCTGCCTTGCGCAGCAGCAGGCTTGCTCCTAGGAAACAAATTCATTTTCTCTGCCGTCGTTTTTTCCGGTCACTCAGGTCTCACCTCGTTAATACTGAAGGTTCTGGAATGTCGAATGCCCGGAGCATCTGTGCCTGGGGCTGTACGGCAGATCCCCGCGGCAGGCGGTCCCTGAAGGCCGTCTTTGCACGGAGGTGTGTGATGTGCCCCCAGGATTCTCACAGCTCGTGCAGCCTGAACCTGACTGAACTTCGGCAGCGTCTCTCCACGAAGCCGATTCTCAAGTTTAGAACACTACATTTGGCTTTAAAAAAAAACAAAAAAAAACAAAAAAAAACTTGTGGATATAATAGGAAACAAGTAGCAGTGATCCTTTCATTAGAGACAGAAGGAAGAGTGTATAAATGTCTTTTTGTGGCTTGGCAATAAACTTGCTGAGGACAACACAAAACGTGCTCATTAAACACTCTTTAAACAGTATTGCTTTTTGTTTTCAGAAGCAATGCGGTGTTCCATCCCACCATTAATTGCCTAATACCAATTATGGCATGAACAAGCCATTTGTTATTGTAACTTTTTCCATGTATTTTTCTAGGTTTTTACTCTTGACACCTATTATTCATCTGGGAACAGAAGTGGCTTTTGTAGTGAAATCTAAATAATGAGATCAGTAATCAGCAGAGTTACAGAGGCAATCTTGTGCCATAAATGTTTCTGCAGCTCCTGAGAACTCTACCAAGTGCTTCCCCCCTCGCACGCTTTGTCGTATTGACCTTAATTATATTGAGACAAAGAGATGGGGAGAAGATTGTTTTTTCCCAGGAACCCTCCAGTTCTCCAGAACAAAACGTCTGCTGCCCATTGTGCGTTAGCAGCGCAGTGAGCAAGCCTCAGCCGAGGGGTGCGGCTGGCACTAGTGCTGCGTGCACCCAGCGCTTTGCAAAGGGCCCGGAAAGAGTGGCTCTGCTGAGCTGCCACAGCGAGAGGTCGGGTTGTGCCCCCTTCCTCCTTGAGAATGTAATCCTCTCTGTGGTGTTCCGTCGCTCTGACTCCGTTCCAGCCAAAAAATGGATGTTGGCTGGAAGGAGCAGCTGACAGCCAGCGCTGCTGACCTTTGGAAGACGCTCGGTTTAGGATTCCTGCTGAACTGAGAGCGTGGCTCTCGTAGCTCCTTGTTCGTGTGAGTAACTTTCAGCCTGAGCAGTGAAACACCGGAGTGTCCCCCCAGCTCTTCCAGGGCCTGTAGCTTTCACCTCTTACTTTGGTAGCGGAGCGTTCTCCCTTATCACTGCTGCTCCTGAAAATGTGCCGTTGCTGCCCAGCTGAGCATCCCGTGCCAGGTCATCACCAGTGGCAGTTAACGCAGCTTACTCTAAAGCCCTTGGCTCTAAAAGAGGCCATAAGTCACGTTTCGAAGTCTCACGGTAATTCCCAGGCAGTCCTGCCCAACAAGGAGCTTAACGCGAGTACCCGTGGGCTGGTCCTGACGAGCTCTGAGGAGGAGCCCTCGGATCGCTGGTCTGGGACCGCTTTGCCCAGAAGCAGCAGTGAAATAGCCAGGAAGAAGGGATGCTCAGCGGATCAGCTTCTTGTGGATCCTCCTGCTTGCGCTGTGCTGGCAGCTTGATTTGATTTCTTTATGCTTGCGTATAGTAACATCCTGACCAATCGCTATCGCGCGTTCTTAGGGCAACGCTGAGAGCCGGTGGTTCTGGTTTCTGCTTTGTTTTGGAGCGTAAATCGTGGGGCTTATGTTGTTTGCACTGTGTCCTGCTCCTCCTGGGGGAAGGCCAAAGCCAATATCTGAGAACTCCGAAAAAGCCCTCAGGCCTTAGCAGGCATCTTTTAGGATATTTCTGGTCTGAATCCACAGGGGACTTCGGGCAAGGTGCGTTTATAAACTCATGACACCTGGAGCTCTGCTAAATTAAAAGTGCACCTAGTCTGATCCCAGGAAGCGTTTTTCTTGAAATTCCCTTGAATTCTACATTTATTTTGAGTCACTGAGACGTCTGTATTTCACTTGTATTTGCAGAGGAAAATAAACAGAACTATCATTTGTGGATGCACTGTTGCGGATCAGGAATAATTCTGGTAAAGCCAAGGCTTTGCCGCTTTATTTAACGGGGAGGAGAACAGCCCACTGGTTTCTTCGTCCGAATTTGTCTTCAGTTTCCCTGCAGAAGGAGGAGTTTGTGCTGGCTTTGAGGTGTAGCGGGGCGCGTTTAGCGCAGGGAGCACAGGGGACCCCCGGCTGCAGGGGACCTCTCTGCAGCGGGAGAGCTGCCGCCGCCGCTCGCACCTCCCTGCTCGGCCTTGGCAAACGCGTCCGTGAGCTCATGGAGCTGAGGCCGCTTCAAAGGTTTGGAGGCTTTGCAGGAAGCCTCTCCAGAACAGGAATATAGGTTTTTTCCCGCGAGAGTCACCTCGCCGCCTTGCCATGAAATGCAGCCTTTTGCCATGGAGTGGAAAAAAATCATCAAACACCAGCCCCGTTTGTTGAGCTCCCAAAGGGAAGTCTTGGGAGGCCTGCCAAGTGCAGTACATTTTTATATCGCATCCATTATATAAAGTGTCAAAAAAGAATTCTCTCCATTATAGAGAGGTATTTATAGCCCAGGAGGAGAAGCGAGGCTTTATGGCAGAGCTGGAGAGGCCGGGGCTCCTCCCGCCGCCACCAGGCAGCCTGCGGACCCGCCGACAGTGTTTCCCTGCTTTGAATCATCCAGGGCAGGCACGCTTCGTCCGGAGATCTTGGAGAGCCGTGGGATAAGGAGCGCTCTTCGCTTTGTTTGTGGATGCTTCGGTCCTGGGGGAAGGAAGTTCCGTAATGCTTTGATAAATACAAGCTTTAAAATTTCTGGAAGCGGTGTTTGCACAGCGTAACCACAGTGCTTATTTGTACAGAACATGAAGGCCAGAGTAACTCCTGCTCTCCCTCTGTTCTTCTGGGGAAACTTGGGGTTTGTGGGGAAGCTGCTTCGATTGTGCCCACTTAAAAGATCTTTGCACGCACAGCACAGGCTGCTGTGACACCTGGCAGCGCGTCTGCCCGAGCTGGCATCCGTCCCGACAGCAGCTCGCAGCAGGACAGTGCGTGTAACTTTTGCCAGGTCTTTGATGAAAACAGGAAAGACTTTAACCGGCGGAGTCACTTTCCAGAGCCGGATTAAGAGGCTGTTCTTCTGCACTTGTGACAGTAACATGCTGGTTTTTGTTTCTTTGTTGTTGTTTGTGCTTTTTTTTTTTTTTTTCCCCCAAAAAGAGATGCTGCATTTAGACAGTTGCATCACATGGAAATCACACCTGTAATGTGAAGATGCATGTAAAGGAGTGCAGGGGGAGGAATCGCGGGGCAGCCCTGGCTGCCTGCGTCTCACGCAGCATCTGGAAGGAGCTGTGCAGCTCCTGACCCTGGCAGGTCGCTGCCATGAGAGGATTAAGGGAGTGTAAACCCAGGGGGATTTTGCTAAGCTCTAGCAGGTCTCAGGATTTCTGCAAAGTAAAGCAAAGCATGCACAGCCTGATGTTTCAGAAGCAGTTAGGGAGCTCAGAGCCCAGACAGGCGTGTCAGCCTGGTTCTGATGTGGATAAAGAGGATGGAAGTTATTAATTACAGACAGTTCGTTAGTCTTCAGGGAGCAGGAAGCTGGCACCCAGAGGCTGCCCAGCAAGCGCTGGCTGATCTTTGAGGCACAAGCGGTCTGGAGTCTCTGCCCAGAGCTTTTCCATGTAGTGTCTTTGCATGGACGGGAGCAGCTGTAAGCAGAAGTGAGGGTAAACTCAGGGCAGCACACCTGGCCCTGCAGATCTCAGGGGGCACAGAAGGTAATTCTCAGCCCTTCTGGTTCAGGAGTTTGGGGAAAGCACAAAGCGAGCTGCCTGTCTGCAGTGGCCTGGCAAGCCTGGCTGGATCTGAGACCTGCAAATCTGGGTAGGCGATGTACAGGTCAGAGATTTCTGTTAAATCCCAAAGCAGGTGATATTGCTGATGTTTGTTATTTTTCTTACCTGGAGCAATTTTTCTCATACTGAGGACGTACCTGTGACATGTTACAGATATTTACAGAAGCTCAGTTCATGTACAGAGATGCAGCTGCTGCCTCTGCTTTTTCCAGGCTCATTCCAGAAGCCCCACAGTGGCTTGCCAGCCTATGACAACCTGTTTTGTTCACACACGGACGCCATCCGTGTGCACGGTGCCTGCACTGGCATTTCGTGATTCAGGACGAGGCTGTGACAAAGAGCTGCGGGCACCGCGCTTTCCGTGTGTTTCACTGAGCCAGTGACACCTGCATGAATGATTTCTCAGGGCTGGGTTAGGAGAGGCCGAGGGAGCTAAGTGGTGGCTCCGATCGCGTCGGCCTGGCTTTGGTCACTGTTCTCTGTCCTTAGGTGGCGATTCCTTTGACTGTGGCTTGACAGGTCTGTGCGCTGCACGCAGGCACGCTCTGTTGTTACCATTACGACAGTGACGTTACAGTAATAACCACAGAGCGGTGGTCTGCTGCCTGCTTTGCTCCCAGCAAGGAGCAGCTCCGCAGGCTGCCCCTGCCGAGGCTCCGCCGCCGCCGAGGCCAGCGGCTGCCGGCAGAGGGCGGCGGTGTCCGGGCTGCGCCCGTGCTGCGTCCCGGCCGTGTCCCCGCCGTGTCCCCGCGGTGTCCCAGCGGTGTCCGGGCTGTGCCCCAGCAGTGTCCCGGCCGTGTCCCAGCGGTGTCCCCGCGGTGTCCGGGCTGTGCCCCAGCAGTGTCCCGGCCGTGTCCCCGCGGTGTCCCGGCTCTGACCCAGATTCAAGCAGTGGCACACGGGCCACCTGCATCGCTCTGCAGCCCCCACCCTGGGAACCGCTGATCTCAAGCAGCTCGCCAGCAGCTTGCCTCGATGCCGTGCACTTCTGTCATTCCGTGTGAGGTGCTGCCAGCACTTGCCTCGGTCCCTGGGCACGGGGCACCCCCGTGCACCCCCCTGCAGCACACACACCCTGCCCTCCTGCACCCGCTGCTCTCTCCGTGGGTCCTGGGCCATCGAGGCAGCAGGGCCTGGGCCAGGCTTGGGGTGGGTGGAAGCGGGGCTGGCTCCCGGCACACAGGGAGCTCCGTCAGCGCTTGGTGAGCGAAAGGAACCGAAGATTTATCTGCAGTAGCAGAAGGAAATGTACGGAGTACAGTATGGCTGAAGCATGCATTTTTGGCAAAGCTGCAGCTCATTATTCTTCCATCCAGACCAAGTGCCTTAAAACAGTATCTGTCTCCATTTTTCTGCTTTCTTTTGAGAAGGAAATACTTCTCTACAGGGCAAGAAGTGTAGCTTCTTAAGTACAGATACATTTTTAGAGCGCCTATTTTAGTGCCAAATGTCAAGAATTTGCCAGCAACTGATACATCTTTTTGAAATCTCCTCATATATTTCACATGTCTAACTGAAACATTTCCTAATGCGGGGCTGATCTTCATCTGTAACTGAAAATAGAAGGATGGCCAAACTTCAGTGCAGCCCCCTCCTTGCAGCCCCCCTGCCAGCCCCTGTTCCAGGCGCAGGAGGCGGTCAGTGCTTGTTGCAGGGGCTGCTGTTCCCCTGAACACGCAGGATTTCTCCCCAGAATGCCCAGGCTGTGCAGGGCGGGGGGGTTGCAGCCAGGTCGGTGGGCATGGCCTCGTCCCAGCAGGCTCCATCCCGTTCTGCTCCCAGCTCGGGCTGTCTTTGGGCTTTCTCCACAAGGCTGGGAGCTGGGGTTTAGGTCTGTCAGTCCGGGGTCCTGCAGCCAGCCGATGCGTTGTACATCGGGAGCCTTGGCAGCATGCACAGTCTATTTATTTTTATTTTTATTTTTATTTTTATTTTTATTTTT
>VXAV01008639.1:0-22081 GCA_013399715.1 Alectura lathami
AGGGTAAAGAACTTTTTCCTTATATCCAGGCGAAATCTCCCTCCTCTAACTGCAAACCAAAAAATCTTTAAATCTTTAGCTTCAGTTTAGAAACAGAGCTCATGCAGAAAGGAGCTGTTTGATCAAGGAGTGCATCCCAGCGCGGGTTCCTGTGTCCGAGGGCTGATCTGCGCCGTGCCAGCCCCCGCTGGGGCCGGAGGGGCTGCAGCTGCCCTGCCAGCACACCTCATGGGGTGCAGGTCGAACATGGGGGGCTGCAGTTCCGCCAGCTCGATGGCCGTGATGCCGACCGCCCAGATGTCGCACAGCTGGTTGTATCCGCCGTTCTTCTCCACCGCCGCCACCTCGGGGGCCATCCTTCGAAAGCAAAGGCACCATCAGGCAGAGAGCACAGGAGAGCAGAGAGCCCAACAGGAGCCGCTGCCCGCAGGCGGGGGGCACACGGTGCTCGTGTGACTCTGGGGCAGCAGAGCCCACCGCCAGCGGCTGCCTTCCCCCAGCAGCGGGGCGGGGAGCACAGGGGCAGAGTTCTGCCCCAGTCTCCTGACTCCTGGTGCAGGGCTTTAGCGACCACAAAACCTTCCTGCCCCTGGTGCTCCTGCGGCAGCAGGGTAAGGAGGGCAGCGAGCGCTGGGAAGCCATTGTCTGGGTTAGGCTGCGCGCACACACGCCTCTGTGCTAGGAACATCACCCGAGGGAGAGGCATCCCCAGGGCGTGACAGCAACCCAGAAGCAGTTATGGTACATCCACAATGCAGCTCCAGATCTACACTGATATGGCAGCATACGAAATGCTGCCTTGCACAGAACTCAGGTACTGAGATGACCAAAAGAGAGTTTAAAAACTGTTTTCTTCACAGTTTATTACCAGTAAGGGGTACCAATAAAGGATTTCCTCTTCGCAATGGTGGCTGTTATTTTTGCTGCTACACCGAAGTCAGCTGGAAAACAAAATTAACATGTATTTAGAAATCGGACTTTAACATTCTGATTCCATTCTAGGAAGTGTCACATTATGAAAAAGCACCCCTGTGTCTAAAGCAGGTTAAACCCTCTTTAAGCTTCAACAGTTACAGATCAGCTGACCTCGTTATTCATTTTTCACTGACATGGTTTTGAACTGAGATCAGTTTCTACACGCAGCTCTCTCGTGATCCTGCTCTCTCCTCACCATTTTTCCATCTCACCAAACGGCAACCAAGCAACCTCACAGAATTCAGTGGGTATTCAATTTAATGTTCTGGAGGAAAAACAGCATCACGCTTTGGAAGCGGCACTGCTTCTGCTGCTTATGCAGCAGCTGCAGGGGGCCTCGGTTCTCACTTCTGGAGATCCTGTCCAGGGGACAATCGCCCTTACCCCGAGAGCTGCAGATGGTCAGGTGGTCTTGCAGAGCCAAAAATCATTTCAGTCCAGCTTTATTTTTATTGCATTTGTAGTACGACAGCTGGAGGACGATTGTGGACAGCTCTACCTAGCTTAGCAGGCAGAAGGAAGGAATCGGTGCGTTACCCGAGTTTAACGGAGCTGCGGGAAGCTCCCATCAGCTTCAAGGTCTTACTGCTTTTTTTAAATCGTTCTTTAGAAAGCTGTGCTTTCCTAGCACTGCGGGAGAACCGCATGCTGGCTGGGAACACACACAGCAAGGTGCAGGTACTCCCAGCCCTGGGGAAACTGGGAGGCTTCGAGGCCTTCGGCTGGGAAAAGCAATTACCTGCGTCTCCTGGAGCGGCGGTGACACGTCGTCTCCCACCCGGGGACGCCCATGGATACACACATCTGCTGTCAGCCACCGCCCCAGCAGCGCAAGGAAAAGCATCCCCCAGCGCAACAGCACAGAAAACAGGATCTCACAGAACTGGCGGCAGCAAGGCAGGAGCCCAGCTGTCTGATTTTATTGTCCACAGGAAGCTCGACCCTTGCTGTCCAGGTGCTGCTCAGCGCAAAACACGGCCCTACGAACCCCGACTATTCTCCTCAGGAGGCGGGGCCTCTGCATTCTGGTTATTTTTTGTGTGTTCCTGCCTTAGGGGAATGTTAAAAGACAACTTGCTCAATCAGTGATTGACTGCATCCAAAAACTCCTTTTTGTTCTCAAATTCCAGCAACTCACCTAATTTGACATCTCCGTGGTCTGTTAGTAGAATATTTGCACCCTAAAAGATAATAAATAGCAAATTACAGTCCTTTCTTGGGAATACTTTTCTGCACTAGGAAGCTGAAGGTAGGTTTCTCAAAGTTCCACGTTACCTTTATATCTCTGTGCATTTTGCCCTTCATATGCAAGTAAGCGAGACCCTGGAAAGGAAAGAGCCGCAACACCTCGCGTTAGCCGTCTGCCGACACACTGCAAAGCCCCCCCAGCCCGGCAGCTCCAAATCACTGAACGTAGTGCATGGGAAAGTTCAAAAAGCTGAGATCTGCAGGTCGGACGTATGCTGGGTTCTGTTCCTCATCTCCCCCAGCTCCAGCCAACACGTGTGAAGGCTCATCGAGACCGGGCACGGTTTAGTGCTCGACATCGGTAAACGTGTGTTTTCAAAACACGCCTCCACATCCATCGCTGCTTTCCTTGACTCAAATTAGCTGTATGTCTGAAATCCGGAAGGTTTCATCAAACGGGTGAGCTGCCCGCCCTGCAGCACCGGGAGATCAGGAACAGAACTGCCGAGCACACTGCCCAGGGTCTGCACCCCGGCCCTGGCAGCAGCCGGCTCAGGGACGGCTCCAGGGCCAGGCGCGCACCTCCACGATTCTCTTACGCAGTTATTCGTGGATGCGGACAGCAGGGATGGAAACGTCCCTTTGAGAAACACGCTGTCTGCATCGCCTTATCTCAGATTTCTACAATTATTAGCAATCAGGGGACAAAGCAGTTTTAGTCATCTGGTTGTAACATTTTTTTCCTCTACAGATGATCAGAATTAATGATCAAGCAGCCAGCTGAAAACGTGTCTATTTTTTATTATTATTATTACCCAGTTACTTACCCTTGCTTTCTAGGTATTAGCTGCTTTCTGCAACGAGATTCAGACCTTTGTCCTAAACAACGCCTGCACTGAATCGCTGTGTTAGAGCAATGCGTGAGAACAGCCCAGACAAAGACCTGTCTTCCGTACTGTCACTGAAACCAGCAGGATCACCAAGGAAACAGGAACGGGACTGAGTTTTAGTATTTTGGTCCTGCAGCGGAATCCAGAGACATCCACCCTTGCATAACCTCCTTAGCACACCGCAGCACAGATCAGCACTGCTCTGACAATGATTCGAAGGCAATATTTGCACCACCTCGCTGCACTTCTTGCTGATTTTTATCTCTATGATACGGAGAACCCTGTTTGATTGGTCTCCAGTGGACTCCCAGTGCCTGCAGATGGGAGTGACGGTGCTGCCTCCCTTTCTGAGATCACTCATCTTCTGCACAGGCTTTCTGCACTGACTCTGCCACCTGAGACCATCACACAGCTGCAGAAGTACAGTACCTGCAAAGTCTCTCTGCATACATACGCAATCTGTAACTCTGACAGAGGTCCTGTTACTGAAAACAAAGATTAAAAAGCGTGTAAGTCTGCAGCCTGTAACAAACAAACAACATTGTGAAGCAGCCAGAGAAGTAGCAGCGCCATGGAACAGTGAAAAGCCTTTTTCACACGGACTGTATTTCACACTGAGCTGGAAGAGGGGTTGGTTTGTTTGTTTTACAGAAAGGCTTTCTGTAAGGAACACAACAGCACAGTGACAGAAGACAATACCCACAGCCAGAAGAAAACTTGTTTGACAAATCTAATTATCATTTTGAAAATGACTTGGTGGTAACATAACACCCCGTGCTCTTGGAAGCGCATAAAGCAACACAAATGACTTCTGCTAGAATTTTAATATCAGCAATGGCAGCGTTACA
Source organism: Alectura lathami (assembly GCA_013399715.1). NCBI lineage: Eukaryota > Metazoa > Chordata > Aves > Galliformes > Megapodiidae > Alectura > Alectura lathami. The sequence continues at coordinate 3,902 of VXAV01008639.1, forward strand.
CTGGGGGACTGCGGGACCTAGAACTGTGCTAAAGCTATTTGTACCAGCTGTCTGAAAAATAAAGGCTTTGGAATCCAAAACCTGCACGCTGTCGTTTAAAGGCAAAGCAAGTTTCCAGACTGCTTTTCCAACGACTCCAATAAACCCTCCTGCAGGGCCAACAACTCCAGATGAGACCCCAGAGGTGAAAATAACGATGGGAGATTGGTACAGCGCTGTGCAGGAGCAGGGATAGAAGTCTTTTTTATCCTTTACCGAAGGCAACAAGAGACGCAGAGGGGCTCACAGCATCCAGCAACGGCAGTTACCGAAGAGCTCTCCCCTGGCACTAATCAAGCTCTTGTTAGCTGAGTATCACGGAGAGAAACGAACAGCGCGATGATTAAAAGACAGAGCATGTTTGGCCCAGGACGGCAGGATGTTAGCACCGAGTGACTGTTTCCATGCTCAGAAGTGCTCTCAACAAAATCTGTTGACTGCAGCTAAAAACCACTGTTCATTTCTTAAGAAAAAACACATGGCCAGCACCAACCACTCCCCGGCAGTCTGCTTTCACATTTCCTTTGCATAAATCTTTCACAGGGTATAAAAGTTACAGTAAGTTTTAAAAGTACCGTGGTAAATATCCTGGAGGGATCCCCCACCGCAGTACTCCATGCATATCCACAGCTTCTCGCGGCTGCCAGGAGGAAGTCAGAACACAGGCATCAGAGGCTGACTGACCCGGACGCAGCACACAGCTCATAATGATTACTGGAATTATTTTCGATCGCTCTGTTACAAATGCACGCCCTGACACACGGCTGGGAGCTTCGTGTGTTACACGTTAGTAATCTCAAGATAAATTCTCACCTATCAAAACAAAAACTTTACGCCACAGTCACTGACGAGCTGTAAGTGTTGTCAGCCCTAAAAGATGCTGCTGTGACCCTGCCCTCCTAACTGCAGGGAAGGACATGGAGAAGCAGCGCCTGAGGTTCACCTCCTACCAGCAGGCCTACGCTAGGTAAGCACACTCACAGATTCATTCTGAAGCTGAAGTTACCTAATCATATCTAAAAAATTCCTCCTGGCCTCCAGAAGGGCTGTTGGGGATTTGGAAATCCAGCTACTTTGCTCCAGTTGAAGTCCACTTGGACTGTGCAGACTACTGAAAAAAAATGCAGCCCTCCAAAAAATCCGAGGATGGAGCCTCGTAGAAAAAGCCCCAATCTGCAAAGCAGTGCTCCATCCTCCCAGAGAGCCAACCGATCGGTGGCCTTGTTCCACAGCAATGGAAAACATTCCCCAGCTTTCTGCCTAACGTTTACCGTGTGCTCTCGCAGAGGCAGCCAGCTGGCAGCGCCTCGCTCCCAGATCGCCCCATCTGCCGCAGCCGAGCGATGAGAAATGGCAGCACCGGCAGCCCGGAGCTGGAGCGTCTCACAGCTCGCTGGCCCTACCTTCCCAGCACACAACACTGCCGTTAAATAAAATACCTAAAAGCAATTCTGCTCCAGATAAACAGCGAGCTTGTTTTATGTTAGAAGTGATAAATGTTTGAAATCTGCCCAGCGAGTGAGTCGGACTGGCCACGCTGCAGGAGTCTCTAGGGGAAAAGTTTCTTTCTGTTCCTTGTGATAAAAATATTCCAGCCTTTTGGCCAGCAGAGAAAACAAAGTATTAGTCATTTTTTAATTTTTTTTTGGTTTTTTAAAGCCAGAAGGGAACTGAATTCAAGTGAGAGAAGAACACAGAGAGGATATAAGCGATAAAGCAGGCTGAGAGTGCCTTAGGAAAGGCCCAGCAGAACCGCGGGCAACGCAGCGCTGCTTACCTGAGATAGCTCCCAAAATAGGCGACTATGTTGCAGTGTTTGCATTCTTTAACCATGTATATTTCCTGCTGGATCAATGAAAAGTCATCTCCTGAAAAACAGGAAACAGTCACCGTTACATCACCCAAAAATGAACTTAGAGATCTGGAAGCGTGTACGTACCTCACAACAAGAAGCCACGGGCTGGGCAACCGCTCACAAGGGTACCCCAGCACACCAGCCCCCTCAGGACTGTTACCTACCCACACCGGCCTTTCGTTCTCCATTCTTTATGACCTGCTTTGCATGAGGCACAAACATTTCTCAAAGACCAGCAGAGAAAGGCTGGCCCGGGAGCCTGAACACAAAGAAGTTAAGCAGAGGAGGACGGGAGCGCGATGGCTGCGGTCACAGCAACCCAGCTCCACCGGCACACGGTGCCTGCAGCGTGGGCGTGAAGCTGGCAGCGAGGTAACGCCAGAGTCCCCTGCCTGAAGCCAAGAGAGAGCACGGAATCACAGAACTGCGGGGGGAGCCCCCCCAGCCCAGCGACGCGCGGCCCCACGGCCTTCCTCCCGGCACTGGAAATCGTGGCCCTCTGCTCCAACACGTTCAGCTTCTGCTTGCAGATGCAGTAAAGAAGTGTCCCTTTGCCGTAACGATTTTCAAATGATCACAGTCCTTAGGACTTAAAAAAACATATAACGACGAAACACAGAGGTAGCGGGGGACACATTTGTGCAAACACAGCCCTGGGCAGCTGCAGTAAAGCCTCAAGGGCTTCTTGAAGTCAAACTGCGCAGAGAAAGACTTCACCAGGGAAGAAAAACATTAGTAGAGGAGTTCAAAAAAAAAAAAACCTCTTGACAACTGAAACACAAGCAGTATTTTTTTTTTAAATAATGAAAATAAGAAAAGGCAACACAAACTTGGCAAGTGAAAGTAGCACAGGCCTCACACGCAGCTTGCTTTATGGGTCGCCTTTCAGCTGCAGCGTTGCCTGAATTCAAGCACCCTGCATAAAAACGACTGCTACCAACCAAGGAAAACGGAGTTTGAACCAGGTGGATGAATCCCTCCTACCTCTGCGAAAAACTTCCAAAGGGAAATTGGTAAATACTCACAGATAACTCCTTGGAGCATTTTAAGCCTACAAGGTTTTTCAACCAAGCCCAGTCTTAGCAACTGAGAACACAAAAAATCCCCACCCCACACCAAAGGAAGCACTGCCTTCCTCTAACCGCCAGTCGTCCAAGAGTTCCGAGAAGGATCAAAGGATCTTTGAGATGTAAGAGTCAGCATTTCAGAACAGCGAAATACTGTCACGTGAAAATCATGATCAAGAAGAATTCCCAAAACAACAACAACAAAAAAAAGCAGTTGGCAGCATCCTGAACTGCCCTTCAACATCACATCGACTGGACTATCCACTGTGGAGCAACAACAAGGTCAGGTCTAAAAAACTTAACTAGTAGTGAAAAAAACGAGGGAAATTTGGACTAGAAAAGTTTGGACTAGAAAAAGACTGACAGTAGATGAGATAATAACCCACAGATATACACAAAAGACACCTGGGGCAAAATGGGAGCGATCTATTCTGTTGTTCTGTGGTAGGACAGTTAGAAACGGGCTTCAGTTGCCTTAACCTACGATCCCCGTGCAGACGGAAAGTTTTTCCTACCAAAGGGACACTGAGGCACTGAGCTCAACGCATGGAGAGCTGTGAAATTTCACACCAGTGGAAAAAAAAACAAAGCTAACACTGAGCAAGTGCCCACCGGGAGTGACTCCGGCTGAGCCTGCCCTGTAGCGGAGCAGCCCAGAAAGGTGACCTCGACTGGCCGTTAACAAATGGGGGACCTACGGCAGAAACGGGGCAGCCTCCAAAAAACAAACAAACAAAAAAAAAAAGGAAATAAAAGAGGGATTTGGAAAGCGAGCGAAGGCCTTCTGCCAGCACAGAGCTGACAGAGAAGCAGCAAACAGATGGAAAGAAGGGACGCAGCCATGAGAAGAGTCTGGCCAAAATGCGTAGGAAAAGATTCTGAAAGATCAGACTCAAAGATAGCAGAGAAGATGTATAGTGCCTCAAAGGCGACAGGAGAGAATTCCAAACAATGGAATTCAGAGTTTCCAGGCAGCTGGAGTATTAATCTTGGCAAGAGACGCTGGAATAGGGCAAAAATTAAATCCCCTTGGATAGCGTGAAACAAAGACAAGAGTAAGGCCCAGAATTTGTAGAAAATTCTTCATCAAGAAGGAGACAGCGAGATAAGAGCAGCTAGGCCGAAGGTGTCAATATACCCCTACAAAGAAGTTTTCATCTGTTTTAGTCATCAGCGATCGCCTGATGCTAAATAACATGGAATTGGAAAAATGTACTTCTTGTCTACTCACATGTTTGCAATTACGGCTTGTGGGGCACGGCGAGCGAAAACGCCGCTCAGGGAGCCGCTGCGGATCGCAGAGGCAGCGCGGTGACTCACCACGGCGCTGCTGTTATGTAAGGCCACCCCTCCACGGAGCCCGGCAGGACACAACGGAGGGCTCCAGTGGAATATTCTCCTCCGAGCAGAGCCCGCCGTCGAGGCTGCTCTGCTCAGCACAACGAGCAGGGCCGCTGGGACTTGCGGCCGCATCATCTTGCGGAGCGGTCAGATGAGGGTTCGGATGCTAAGCGAGATAAAGCCTGGTAAATTCACGCTGCACCCCTACCGAAGCAGGAGGGCACTGAGAAAACGCAGGGCCCTTCAGCCCCCGGGAACTGTTCCGTTTGCGGGCGCTTCTCAGCTGCGTGGAGCTGGCATGGCACGGGACGCCACGCTGCCCCACGCGCAGCGCAGCAAGGGCCCGATGGCTCGGCTGCCTCTCCTGTAGCACCTCCGAGCGTGCCTGATCTGCACGGTGTGCAAGCAAGCTCACTCCTGGTTATGCTCCCACGTGCTCCGCTGACTGCTCGGAGCGGTCCCACCCTGCGGGGCCACCTCTCACGTCTCTCCGTGGCTCAGCTGAGGTTCACTCTGCTGCCCAGAAGGCTCCCTCGGCGGGGAGACTCACAGCTATTCTTTTAGCTCGGTTTCTCCTGCATTGCTTCGGTGCTGCATCACTGGGATGACGCTGCGCTGGAACAGAGGGAGGGACGGGCGGGCAGCGCTCGGGGCTTGCACGCAACCGGGCGGAGAAAGCTGACGGCACCCGGAGACGCTGACGGAGTCACCGAAGGGTGGGACGGCAGCACGCCGAGAGAGGCTGAGTCTCGCGGTGCCAGGCAGCCGGCTGGCGCTGCTCCCTGCTCCCGGCGCACCGGGTGGGCATCGGCACCGCGGCTGTACGACTGCCCAAGCGATGCCCGCCTCTGGCGCTACTGCCTCGCCTGGCACCTCTTCTCAAATTTATTTATTTAGTTTTTTTAATTTCGACAACCTGACTGCTACAGCAAGGTGAGAAGGCATCACGGGGTCTGCAGAAACCATTCGCTCCAGCTGACAAACTCCACAGCCCAGCTGCCCATCAGGCAGCCCTTTCCCTCCAGCCTCATGAAGTTCAGCTCGTGAGATGTTTTCCAGTCCCCATTTAGACAGCTGGACACGCAGTACAACTGAACAACGCCCCGAAATACTTGGGGGGAGGCAGAAGAGATGCAAAGCGTTGCAGTAGCATCCCATCCCATAGCTCTGGCACACACACAGAACTCCTGCGGTCCTCAGTGCCCCGCAGACCTGCATTGCTCTTTACCAACCATTTTGAAAACCACGCAAAAACCTTTTAAAGTTCCACGTCTCTTAGAAAAATACTAATTTCAATTTCACGCAAGCCTCTGAGCTGTTCTATTCATACCTCTTTCCTTGGGATTAAAGGAAACCTGCAGTCGGACAGAAAGAATTTAAACTCCCCAAATTTGAAGCTCAGAAACTTGATTCCAAGTGGGATACAACTATTTGGAAACAGGGCAGCTTCCACCAGCAGATTTCACTGCCAGGCATCTCAGCTGCCAAGTGCTAACTGCCGATGGCACTGATGATCTGGCCACACGAACGCCACCGATGGCACCGCACACGGGCGTCTGGAGTGACTGCTCTAAAGCCAGAACCGATTTCCCCATGTGTGTTCTCTTCTCTTCTCCCTCGTGTGGTCCTACTGTCTACAGACAGCCTGCATTCCTGGTCCCTAACAGCTCCACCCCTCTCCCTGCCTTCTGTCCTCACTGCTGTACATCACAGTCTTTCTTGATCATAGAATTGCTTGAGGTGGAAGGGACCTGTACAGGCCACCCAGCCCCACCCCCTGCAGGGCACAGGGACACCCACAGCTGGGCCAGGGTGCTCACAGCCCTGTCCAGCCTGACCTTGAAGGTCTCCAGGGACGGGGCAGCCACCGCCTCTCTGGGCACCCTGTGCCAGGGCTTCACCACCCTGAGGGTAAAAAACTTTTTCCTTATATCCAGGCGAAATCTCCCCTCTCCCAGTGTGAAACCATTTCCCCCAGCCCTATCCCAACAGGCCCTGCTACAGAGTCTGTCCCCTTCTGTCCTGTAGCCCCCCTTTAGATATCGAAAGGCCGCTCTCAGGTCTCCCCGGAGCCTTCTCTTCTCCAGGCTGAACAGCCCCAGCTCCCTCAGCCTGTCCTCACAGGGAGCTGTTCCACCCCTTGGATCATTTCTGTGCCCTCCTCTGGACGCGCTCCAGCAGCTCCATGTCCCTCCTGTGCTGAGCACTCCCCATCTGGACGCGGGGCTCCAGGTGGGCTCTCACCAGCGCAGAGCAGAGGGGCAGGGTCCCCTCCCCTGCCCTGCTGCCCACGCTGCTCTGGGTGCAGCCCAGGATGCGGTTGGCTCTCTGGGCTGCAGGGCACGCTGCTGGCTCCTGTCCAGCTGTCACCCACCAGCACCCCCAAGTCCCTTTCGGCAGGGCTCTGCTCAACCCTTGCATCCCCCAGCCTGTGCTGACAGCGGGGGTTGCCGTGACCCAGGTGCCAGACCTTGCATTTCGCTCATGAGCTTAGCCTGGGCCCACTGCTCCATCTTGATCCCATCCTCACTCCCCGTTCTCACCGCTACCACCTCACTGTTGTCACTCTTCTTCAAGTATTTTGCCAAATTAAGTGTCCTCACAACCGCAAGCACCCCTCACCAACCTCCCTCCACCCTCGATGTCACACCCTCTATTACCGGCACACGCCGGCGGTGCCCAGCCTCGAGCAGCTCCAGCACATCTGGAGATACAGGCCTGGGGCTCAGGGAGACGCAGCAGCGCTGGGACGGGCTGCGCACCGACTGCTCCCAGCAGAACGGTGCCGGTGTCCCCGGGGTGCTGTGATGCCAGCCTTGTGCCTTGGGAGCCTGCAGCCAGCAATGAGCACACGAGTGGGGAGCGAGGGCTCCTGGCAGCTCTGACCCAGCTGCTGGCCGCTGTGTGAAACCTGCGTCTGCTAACCACCACGCAGGCAGGACACGATCCCAAGCCCCAACAGTGAAAACAGAAGAGATAACCAGAAGCTGTCTCACAGTCCTTCAAGCCCTGGAGCTTGCAACAACGGCTCAGCCCCCGCAGGGCTAGCTCAGATAAGCCTCAGGCTTGTTGTTCTCCGTAACTCCTGGCACCTCCAGGGAATTCATCTCACGGACCGCACTGCAGCACTGCTCGTCAGTCCCACAGGGCCCTGCGCTGACACCGCAGCTCCCCTGTGCTGCGCAGGTCCGGGGAGGACAGACCCCAACCCTCGCTCAACGGCTGCGCTCGGACGTGCAGCGTGAACCCCACGTCTCAACGGGGAGACCCAAGCCCGCCAGAGCTGGCTGTGAGCGCGCGACGCTACGCAGCTCCAGTGACCGTTTCCTTGTACAAACACCCCCAACAGCCCCGCGTCCAGACGGAGATCCCGCCTGAAGCACACAACTTCTGGCCCTTACGGAGATCTCACAGGGAAAACAAACGCTGAACCCAACGAGCACCGCAAGGGGTATTATATTCAGCTGTCATCCCGCACCGCAGACCGGCACCAGCCCCTCCAGCGCCAAAGGTTTCTGAGGTCACCGTTTATCATTACGGCTGCATTTACACCAGGCATCTGGTAATTTAAAACGTTTTACTGCATTTTCTCAGGGAGAACATTCCGTGGAGCACAGCTACCCCGGCAAATAGTTGTCTTTGTGTTGACTCTCCTCGACTCATCTGCTAAACCCATACAAGGAAGTGGCCGCAGCGTTGCGGATGGTTTTGGCTTCTAGGCTGCTGAGTACAGTTGGATTCGTTTCTGAAATAGAATTGGCTCCCAAATTATTTGAAGCATTTGTACTCGGTGAATGCTGGGAAATGTCATTAGCGTGCCATAATACTTTTGCCTAATGCTCTCCGAAGTTTATGCCAAAAAAAAAAGTGAAAAACACTGTCTATTTTGATTCTAACAGCCAGCTTCAGTCACTGCGGTAGCAGAACCTGCGCTGGTGCTAGAGGGGTGCCCTCCCTGGGGCCCCCAGCTACCCGCAGCCACTGCTGACACCCCCCTGATCCAAGATCTGACGGTGCTCTGCAACCACAGCCCAAAAACTCGACTCCCAACCCTTAAAATCAGCCTGACCATTGAAGACAAGGAGCAGCTGAGTGTTTCTTTCTTGAATTTTTAACCTGGAAGACTCCGAACAGCCCTGCGTTCCTGTCCAGCAAAGACAGTGAGCAGCTACCACCGAGCTGCCCTGCAGAGGCAGCAGACATCCCAGAGCACTGAAGGTAAATAAATAAATGCTGTGAACCCTCCTGAAAACCAAAACATCCCCCCAGCAAGATCTCTGCCAAGAAGCTGTGGGTGTACATGCTTTGGATGGAGATCAGACTGGTAATGTCTTAAAGGATGCTTGAAAAAGAAAAAAAACTAGAAGAAAGCACTTCTCTGTGGCAAGTCAGACTCAGAATAAAATGAGACCCATAAAGATGTGGTCGCTGACGCTAATCAGAACGAGGGTCTCAGCAGTGACAATCTGCAAAGTGCTTTGCACTTCTCACTGCAGCGCTCAAGCGGCAACAAGCAGAGACGAGGATTACTCAGCCCTCGAAGGGTCCTGCTCCTCCTCCAGCTCCAGCAGCCCCTCTGCCTCCAGCTTCACACACAGCTGCTGGGCTGATCGTGGAACCAAGCAGAAGCAAAAACCAGCGCCGCACGGGGTCAGATATGGGGCTTTCAGCCCCGGGTCCCGCTTCCAGCCGAGGCTGCCAAGGCAGCATTCACGAACTGACCACACAGAGATGCTTCCCCCAGACAGTGTCCCCGCCTCCAGAGACGTACGGCTCAAAAATCTCTCGGTCATAGATGGCATCCTTGCATTTAATAGCCCTTCATGTATTTCTCTCTCGCGCAGATTTGTACAGTTGCTTTTCACACCTGTGCGAACACAACTTGGCGTGCAGAGAAAACCACATTTCCTCGCTGCTCAGAGCCTGCCGCCTGCCTCACCACTGCATGGGAAACGGTCTCATGGGGACAGGAGGACGCAGGCAGGGCCAAGAGGACCGTCCTGACCCGTTCACCATACTGCCTTCCAGCCCTGAAAGGAATCCCCAAACAGGACGCACACGTGGGAGGACCTGAAGGAGTCGATGTGGCGTACAGAGGTGACGTGAGTGGGAGCTGAGGCCACATTCGAGGCTTTGCCCACTGACCACCGTCCCAAGGTCACAGCACCATGAATCCCGGCGTGGGTAAGCGGGCTGAGAAACGTTGGCCATCTCTGAAACAGGGACTGAGCCACGGCTGACGACATCTGCACCAGGCTGAGCGCATGGAGCAGGACCTGCAGCAGACCCTGCTGACCGGGGTCACTGTCACCAGCACGGCCCCGCTGCTCTTTGCTTGTTTTCCTCTGCTGGCACACGTCAATGGAAACTTCAAGAAAGGAGGGAAAGAAAAGCTAAGGAACCAAGGTAAGCCTTTGATTTAATTTATTCACTGGAATTTTTCAAATTCTTCCAATAGAAAAAAAACTGTTCAGACTTCAGGAACCTTTAGCTGTTTAGAAAACAAAGTGAAACAAACCCAAACAAATTCAACTTGGAAATGAACAGCTCGGCTCACTGGAGATGTTACATCATTCAGGCCAGAGGACAACATGCTTTTCTTGGATGTGGGAAACCCCAGCTTAATTTTCCTGCAACAATTTCACAAAAGGCACCAGCCATCAACCTAAACACACGGCAACAGGGTCACTCTCATGTGATGTCTGCATCAATTCACTTTTAATTTATATGAAAAAGCAAAAAACACATTAAAAACTTCAGCAGGAACCATAAACAACACCTCAGAATGCCTTACAGGTCAGCAGGGAATATCCTGCAAGGACAGAGAACTCCATGGCAAACCTCCACTGTAAGCAGGAGCAGCCAACCAGCACCCAAACACCTGAGAGATTCCATGCGAGACTTTAAAAAACATTAATGAATTTTTAGAAGGAACAAAAAAAAAAAAAAAAAAAGATGCAAAGACCTTGTCCCTCCTCTCCCAAAGTTTTGATCCGGAATTTCACAACCAGGAAACACAGTGGGAGGCACAAGGCGCTAATTGGCCTACAAGTTGGCTGAACTACACTAAACTTGTATGAACAACGAGCACGCTTGCTGTCATTTAAGAACAGCCTTCTCTGAAACCTTACTAACACTGCTAAGATACAAATTTAGAAATACTTGGTTCCTAGAAACCTGCCTCTGATCACGACAGCGGCACTGGCCACAGCGTCTCCAGCGAAGGCGTACAGGTGCCCAGGCCGCTCAGACCTCCGGGGTCAGCGCAGCAGATCTGAGGAGTTCTGCTAGATCTGGACTTGAAGGAAGGCTGGGGAAACCACAGCGTCAAACACACAGAGCCTCGGTGTGTTTAAGCACCAGCGCCTCTCAGCCCAAGTGACTGAACAGGACCAAGTGACCACAACCAAGCGGGACAATGTACTTTTTTAAAGCAAGAAACAGGAAACAGTGCACCCACCTCAGTGCTATCGCTACACTGACACTGCAGGATCCTCACCAAAATGCCAGCCTCAACCCGTCCAGCCATAAACAGGTGCTGGTGTTCAGGCACTGGAGACGTTCCAGAGCTGGTCTTCAAAGCCCTGAACTCCAGGAGCCAGGCTGGTGGAGCAGCCCCCGGCCAGCCCGCAGCTCCAAGCAGGGCTAACTGCAGCCAGGTCACGGTGCTCAGGGCCTTGTGTTCCAATCAACTTCCAGGAATCTTTCAGGATGGAGATCCCACCACCACGGCTCTGGCGTTCTCCTTGTGAAGGGTTTTTCCCATTTCCAGCTGGAATCTCCCTTCCCACAGCCTGTGCCTGCTGGCTCCCTGCCTTTCGCCGGGCCCCACTGAGGAGCCTGGCTCCACGCTCCGCGTGTCCGCAGTGAAAGGTGCTCAGATTCCTCTTCGGCCTTCTTCTATCCACAACAAATCTCTCAGTTCCATCAGCTTCTCCTGTGTTACGTGTCCTTCCAGATCTTCCTCCACTTTCCCTGTCTGAGTCTGTGCCAGCACTCCAGTCACGGACGTCGTCCATCGTGTCTCCATAGATGCTGCTGCTCCCCAGTTCTGTGCCTGTACATTAATTCCAGCACCCCCTGATTTCTCCACAGACTACACGTGACACTGCCTGAGCACTGGGAAAGCCCACGTTGACAGGAGCCTCCTTGTTCCCTGTCCCAGAGAGCCAGGACCCCAAAAGGACACAGCACAGGAGTTCAGGCAAGGAATGGCTGGGGACAGGCTAAGAGGTAAAGAGATGCAGAAGGGGGCTGCACTAAAGAGGGATGCGAAAGGCGTTCAGTGAGCAAGTAATGTCAGATCGCTTCTTCAAGCAAACACACGAGCCTCAGGTGGGACCGAACTATTATGGAGGAGGTAAAAAGCTCCTTGCCTCATTTCCCCTCAAGACTGAGACTTCTGGTTTCAGCTCTGTGCAGGACTGAGATTGGGCTTCAGATCAGCAAATTTCTTGGGCAGCAAGTGAGCCTCTCCTGCCCTGTTTTAGGAGGCATGAGAGAGAATGCACAGGGAAACGGCAGAGTGGCCATCCTCCTCAGTGCGGGTGAGAGAAAAGGCAACACATGAAAACGCAGAAGGCACTGATTTTCCCAGCACACCTCTGGCCAGCATTAGCGTCACTGCCTGGTGCCCTCCCCCTTCTGATTCACACAGCCCCCAGCTCCCTGCTCTTTCAGGGCTCACAATACACCTGCCATCTGTCCCGAACCTTCTCTTTGTGCTGTCAACACACTGCACCATCTTCTGATGAAACAATAGATAACGCGGATAAGAAGGAACGATGAAATAGCCAGGAAGTAATGGTACATCCTGCAGAGCTTCCTGTCATCTAACCACTGAAACAGCACAAAACCACTTCTTTTGTCTGGAGCTTTGCAGCCATGAAAAAAAACCCTGAAAACGCAACCCAAAAACAGAGAAAAGAAAGCACAACTTACCGGGCTCTAACTTGATGATTTTCACAGCAGCCAGTTCTCCAGTATGAAGATTTCTAGCCTGAAATACGAGAGTTGAGACACATTCAGTTATGCTGCAAAGGCATCTCACGCAGTCTTACAAGGTGTGAAAAGACAGGCTGTGATGTCAGGTGTACAAATCTTGCACAATGCCACCAGCTGAGAGCAACCTGGCTGAGGATCACCTGGCGTCAGTATCAGCACAGCTCCAACCTGGCTGGGGTTCGGAGGGGTTACGGGCAGTTCTTTCTCGGAAAACCAGCCAGCTGTCTGTCAGCAGGGGAGAGCTCATCGCCCAAAACATCGTGTGAAGGGCTGTCAAAACCCAGAAGTGCCCGCAGCTCGTGCTAGCTGGGGTGGCACAGAAGCGTTGTGCTGCACCACAGGCTGCCAGAGCACGCTCAACTCAGCCACCCATCTCCGGGCGTGAGACCTCCGCATGCTCTGGAAGTGGAACTGGTAGGTAGGAGAGAGAAGCTCTGCAGATGCTGCATGCATGAGTCACGGCTCCCTGGGAACACCTTCACTCAGACTCCCTCCAGCGGACCCTGGCAGGCGGTGGTCCCCACGATCCCATGACTGGAGGGGTCTGGAGCTCCAGTTAGACCTTCCCACCACACCGGGAGGGAGCACCCCTGCGAACTTCACCCTGAGAACTCAGCGCTGGAGGAAAACGTTACTTCAGACCTGGAAAGTTTTAGGAGGGGATTTCATTAACACTGTTAACCCTGGTGAAATGAGCCCTAAATCACTCAGGCACCATCACCACAGCTAAGCTGTATTATTTTTGACACACAACCTAATCCAATTAGGGCCTGTAGGGCATTCCCTTTTTGCTGAGCATCCCAAAGATGCAGGAGTTTAAACCCGGTTCTTGTTCTTACCATAGCAAACATGCAGGGTCTTCTGAACACACAAAATCTGGTTGTAAGGTAGAGTGTAGAAAATCTGGGGAAAACTGGGTCAGGAGAAATTGTTTTGGGTAAGTATGTATGATGAGGATGCAAAGTAAATTTGCTCCTGTGGACTGAGCTGGAGAAAGCCACGACAGAACAACACACTCTTCTCTTGCTTATGGACAAGAAGAGGACTTCATTTAGCAACGGGCAGAGCAAGAAACTGAAACATGAATCCCACAATTTTGCCAACACTTAGCCAAGCTTCCAAATCAGGAACAGCTTTCCAACTGCTGGGGAAAAAAGCAGCAATAATGCAAAGGCCCGTAGTGCTCCGGCAAGCGATGGCTGTCAAAACGCACGCCAAGGGCTCCGGTAAACATGACTCAACTGAAGACAAAAGCCCGAACAGCTGTGCAACAGAACCGAGCAGCTCAAGCAAATCACTGAGCACAGAAAGAGCTATCTGCTAACCACAGAGGAAACCCTCAACACTTCTTCAAGCACCTTCCTACCCGAGGAGCGCTGCAGATCACAGCGAAACCATTTCCATCCGTCCGCATCCCGAGGGAGCGCACATCCAGGCACGGACACGGGATCAGGACCTCTTTGGTACCGTCACACCGAGCACACCCGGTACGCGGAACGCTGGCTGCGGCCTGAGGGTTTGGGGCAGAGCTCCCGGCAGCTGCTGGCTCCCAGCTCTCGCGCAGCAGAGGCCACAGAGCTCCACCGAAGTACGGCCCACTGCCACCCAGCTTCACCACCGCGTTTCTGCACGTAATCTACAGCCCGAACGCGGCCTGTGCTGGTTTTCAGCCAGCAAACTCTGTTGGAGGAATGGAAAGCTCTTCACCAGGCTGGCATCTGTGAACCGAACGCGTCAAGTTGTCTCAGCCACGTGCCCTAAGACATGTTTCCTGTCCCTCGGTTTCATCTCCCAGCCGAACACACTCGAGCTGACGACACCAGGACCACACACACTGAACCCTATCGTGCAAGCACCAACCACACTAAGAACGCCCTCATCCTCAGTACCGCAGAATGTCGGCGAGGCTGAGGTCAGCAGGGCCTCTGGGTCCCTCCGGTCCCACCCTGCCCCAGCAGCGACACCTAGGGCTGGTGCCCAGGCCCATGGACAGAGATCCCCAAGGAGGAGACCCCACAGCCCCTCTGGGCCCTGTGCAGGGCTCTGGCACCCGCCCGGCCCAGCCCGGCCCGGCCCAGCCGTGCTTCTGACGGGCAGGGGCAGCTCCTGGGCCCCAGTTTGTGCCCAGTGCCCCCGGCACTGGCAGCCCTGAGCAGAGCCCAGTTCCGTCCTCTCTGCAGCTCCCTGCAGGTATTTACGGACACAGCTGGGATCTGGGGGGGCCTCCTCCCCCCCCAGGCCGAGCAGCCCCAGCTCTCAGCCCCTCCTCACAGCAGAGATCCTCCAGGCCCTTGGTGCCTACGCTGGACTCTCTCCAGTGTGCCCAGGCCTCTCCTGCACCTGGGGCCCAGCACAGGGCCCAGCACTCCAGGTGCAGCCTCACCAGTGCTGAGCAGAGGGGCAGGATCCCCTCTCCTGACCTGCTCAGTATTTGCCCAGGACACCAGCAGCCTCCTTAGCAGCGAGGGCCCATGGCTGATACCTTTGTTTGGAGGCTCACGGGTCTAAGAGCTGTCTCAGGCCTGCTCTCTAGACACTCATGTTGCAAGCAATCAGCAAATTACACAGCGATTGCTTCCCAGGACACAGCCCTCTGCCCGTAAATGTAACCATGGGTCTTACCCACCTTTGACCGCGCCCATTAACACGGGCACCTACCTCTCTGCCTGCTGTCACCTCCTGCTTTTCAAACCGTGCTCCTCCTTACCTTTCTGCCAGCTGAGAACTTCATCAACAACGAACAACGGCAATCTTGCGTATTAAAAATGTAAGACAGTGAAGGTGAAAAACTGGTTCCCCATGGCACAGAGCTACATAGGAGAACTGCCAGGCAGGGCCTCCTCAGCCCACTTTGAGACGTGTAATCTAACGAAGTTCTCTACTTATTTCCCGCGGGTCGCTGCAGCTGGCGTTGCTCTGCTGCTTTAAAAGGGATGGTGCAGCTCTGGGGCAGGCCCGTGCTCCATCCACACTGCTGTCCTTGTGAACCAAACCTGAAATTTCACTGCAAATGATAGCTGACAAAACTAAGTTGCCTGTATCGCCCTGATGTGAGGAATTAATTGATGATCTTTGTTTTATTGATATACTTCATCGCTGGGGGAAAAAAATGGAAGTCAGACTAAGAAACTATCGCTTTCCTAGTCAGCTTATGTTTTTAAAAACTAATAGCAAAATATTTGCCTCATTCTCCTCCCCTGAAATTTCCTCCCTATTTCAAGACTTAATTTGAAATTAGTTTAAACCAACCTGAGACCAGGGGAGCTGTTTTGCAATATCTGCACGCCCAGCAATCAAGTCCTGCCGACTGCCAGATGTCCCACTTCAGCAGCTGCTCTTTCGCACCCCTTGTGCTGTTACTGATCCAGCAAGTTCTCCGTCACCACACCGAGATGACATACACATCGTGAACTTTAGCCACTATTCTTAATCCCAACCCTTCAGCCCAACAAAAGGCAAAACCTACTAGGTTTCTAACTGTCTTTAATTCTGCTGGCCTTGACTCCTCCTGTCCCCCTTACCAGCATCCCAGAACACGTCACGCAGCCTCCCGACAGCCCACCCTGACGCTGCAGCCCACGAGCCCAAAGCCTGGCGCGTGCCCAGCTCCTCCCGCGCCGCAGAGGCGCAGCCCGATGGCCTGGCAGGTCGCAGGAGGAAGGCAGAGCCTCTGCTAGCTGTTGGCGCTGATCTTGTTCTACTCAGTGAAACCCAAACCTGAGAATTATGTTCTGCGTTACTCAGAATGAAAATGAACACGGCAGGATGCTGGCAGAACGATCACAAAGCTGCAACAGGAAATCTGACCTGCACAAGAACGGGACCAGGAGGAGGGTCTGTTTGCGTGGGGTGAGCCACGGAGCGAACCTGATCGTGCTCGGTGCACACACAGCGTCCAGGTACTGAGAAAGGGGGGCTAGGCGGTCTCTGGGCCACCTCCTCTTCAGCCGCCCCACAGCTGGCTAGGGGATGAGTGACCCCGAGACGAGGCACATGAGAAAACACACTTCGGGTAGGCCACTTTTTATAGCTAATGGCCAGAAATGACAGAGAAACTGGTTTCAAAACCAGTTACACAGCCTGCAGTTTAATTTATTTTATTTTCATTTTAATTTATATTCCACCCCAGAGGAGTTCACAGCACCAAGCTGCGTGAAGACGGACAAAAGCAGGAGAACTGCTTTATGTGCAGGTCTACATGCTCAGCCTCCTTCTCCAGCTGCTTTCTCCTTCCACACTGCGGACGAGAAGGGCGAGATCCAGACACCAACATCACGGCCTCCAAACCAGCATTTTCAGCGTCCCTGGTGAAATCCCCCCCTACGGCCTCGTCTGATGTCCAGCCTTGGATCAACCGCCCAGTCCACCAGCAGCTCCACTTGTTCAGCGGAGGCTTCATTTAATCTCATCAGAGCTGCAGCTCCTGCGGCAGCCCTCCCACACACCCCCTTCTTATTCATTCCTTGCCAAGCTTCACTCATCAGTGACCACGGTGCTTTGCTGCCTCATGCGCCGCCTGCTTCTTCTCCGCTACTGCGTGCACTTTTCAGAAGTCCCCTGGCCTCCCCCCAGCCACTCGAAGGGAAGCTTCTCATCTGCTTTCTAGTTTCTGACCTCTGACATTTATTACTCCTACCCTGCTCTACCCCGTTCTGAAACTCCCATTATGCTGCACGGCTCTTCCCACATCTCGCAGCACCACCAGCCAGGCCCCTGAATCCACCTCCCTGCGTCTCTGAATTCACGTCTGCCACCTCCTGCAGCTCCCGGCTGGGGTGACCCAAAGAAATCCCTCTCACCTGGGCTGCTCTAAATCCACGACAGCAGCTTCCTTGCCAATACGCAGCACACACAGCAAGTATTTTAGAACTACAGAATCCCGAGTTGGAAGGGACCCCCAAGGATCTGGAAGTCCAACTCCTGGCTCCACAGAGGATCCAAAATACTATAGGGAATGAAAACAATGAGGTATCTGAATAAACCAAGACCAATGCATGCATGTTCCAGAAGGCAAAAGCAGAGAACCTGCCACGATGAGCAGCAAGTCCTCAGAGAACCTCAGCACCTCTAACAGGACAGTAAGGTTTGGGGGATTCAGCATTTATGTGAATGAATGAATAAATAAACACACAAATAAACACCCCTGAAAACCAGTAGCCAAAGGGCAGTCTGAAGAAACCCCACCAGCACGGCCAGACTGGACTGGGTTTCTGATCTGAGCGGTCCACCGTTCCTCTCTCCAGTAAGAAGCAACCGATGTGTCAGCGGAGAACTGGATCCTGGTGGACGGCAGCCTGCTGGTCTGCAGCAGAACGTGAGCTGCATCCTATCGCAGAAGCTGAAACGATCATTCCTCCTACACCCCTCCCCAGCTTTCCTGCAGCCCCTTCAGGCACTGAAGGCCGCAGTGAGGTCTCCCCAGAGCCTTCTCTCCCCCAGGCTGAACACCCCCAGCCCCCTCAACCTGTCCCCACAGCAGAGGGGCTGCAGTCCCTGAGCATCCCGTGGCCTCCCCTGGCCCCGCTCCAGCAGCTCCAGGCCACGAACACAGGACACACCATTAAGGAAGGGGAAGGAGCAGCCTGTACTTCTGAAACACCACCTCCTTGCCAGCTGAGTTTAACACCCAGACTGCAGAGCTGGATGTTCACAAGTCAGTGGGTCACTCCAGAGCTTCTCACCAAACCTAGCTTTAAAGCCACAAGAGTTAACCCCCACTGTGTGCGCCTAGAGTTGCCACCCTTCTCAAAAGAGGGACACTGCAACCTTTTGTAGTGCCATGTGTTAGAAAAGCACTTCTGTCGAAAAAAAAAAAAATTTAAAATTTAAAAAAAAATCAAACTCTCTGAAAGCTCTGAGAAAGAAAGAAAAAAA